>JAWWEY010000275.1:31513377-31550229 GCA_035582745.1 Loriotus luctuosus | reverse complement strand
AGTCCTTTCTTTAAAAAAGTATCCTACATAGCATAGTTTCTATTTTAACATTTTGTTATAACCTAAAACTATATTTACCACACTGTTTAAGAAAATTATTACAGCATAACTTTCTAACACAACACATATAATATTCATTTTAATAATTGCAAAAAGCCAATCATAAAATATGCATTTTTCACAAACCGATTGGGATTGGCATTGGGACTGGCATTGGGGCTGGGGCTGCACTCCATGAGTTGATGATTGGGATTGGGATTGGGATTGGGATTGGGATTGAGATTGGGATGCTCAGCCCTAGTGAGGTGTTCTTGAGGAAGACAGCATTTATCTTTCCTTCTCTCTAATGACTGGGATGAGTTCAGTTCTGCCTTGAGACCAGGAAGGAGCTCAGTGATCAGTTCTCTAGAGGCTCATTCATTTGTCAGTGCCAGATGGAAGAGGATTTTGAAAGGCCTGATGTTCAAGGAGGGAATTGCTATCGCTGTTTCAAAGTCAGGTTCTGCTCCCAAGTCCAGTGTTCAAAAGTGCAAGATCCAAAATCCCATTTGAAAGACCTGAAGCACAATTTTCTAATGAGCATCACAATAACCCTACTGATAGCAGCTCTGTGGTGCCTGCCAGCCAGTACAAACCAGCCTTATTACCAGGGGAACAAAAAGAAATTTCAATTTTTGGATCAGGGGATGTGTAGACAGAAGCAAACACAATCAAAGGGGCTGGGCCTAAAAAATCCAGGCTGTAACTTTTCAAAAGCAGCACAAGTGTTCTCTGGACCCTGTTTCCCAGCACAGATTGGGGTGGGATTCCCCTTGCCCTGGTCAAACCCTGCTCCCTCTGAAAGCCAGAATAACCCATCACTGAATGGTTTTGGAAAGCAGCAGTATCTTTTCTTTCCATTTGGGATGTGTGCAATGAGACTCAGGAGAAGCCAAAACCAAATTTCCAGGCACTGACTAAGAAGTGGAAAAAACACAGAAACAAAATATCCTGCTTGCCTAAAACAATTCTTAAAATGGGGTTTGTTTTCTTTTCCTGCAAAGCTGGGGTTTAGGCAGAGAAACAGAGAGAAGCTGGGGAGGAGGCCATGTGTCCCACTTCAGGAAAATCATGGAAGTTGGATTTTTTTTTGTGTAGGTCTCCCAGTGATTATGTAGGCAGATTAAGGGACCAAGTCTGGCTGAAATATTTTGTTTTAGAGCTTTCCTTTGAGATAAATGGCAAAGAAGTAGCATCACGATGGCACTGTCTACCCAAAAAGAACAAAAAATCTAATTAGAGACAGAAACGTCCTGGGATGAGTCAATTCTCCTGACAAAACCTCCAGCTGCCTGTGGAAATGATATGCATGAAGGTTAGCAAGATAACACTGTTCACTTAACCTGCTCGAGCACATCCTCACAGAACTTTGCTTTTTATTTGTTATTAAGAAAAACTGCAGCTGAGGTTTTCCCTCTTTCCTTGCACTACTTGGATCTGCACAATTGAGGTACTTAAAATAACATTTATATGACTGCTAGCCATGGTTGATCAGTTAGAGTGACATGGTTCAGATAAAAGTTCCAATTAGGCCTTAACTGTTTTCTTAATAGAAAGACCTGTTAGGAGCAAGAAGGATTGCCTGTTAGCAGAAGAACAGAACATTTTCACGTGGTAGATTATCAGTATTCTTTAAATTCACACATAAACAAGGCTGAAATGCAATTACATTTTCCACAAGGACCCAAATGCTTTTAACCTTTTCAAGGTAAAAGGAGTTTACAAAAAAAAATGTTGAAACTGCTGTTGAATTAGGTCCAGCAACCTTTTTTTTTGTAAAGTTTTTGTTTCATTTTAATAATGGTTTAGCCTGTTTCACAGCCTGTGGCCTCTTCAAACCTGTTACTTTTAAAGATATAGCAGATGCTTCCTAAATGGAAAGGAAATTGTAATGATGCAAATCCCTATTCACATGATTTTCCAAATAGGTTTGAGCACTACAGGCTGTATAGGGCAGGTGGGGTAGTGTTACTGACAACCAGAAAAGGTAAACTTGAATACAAATAGACAAATCAAGCACATGTGTTCGTTTGGAAGTTTGCAGTCAGCTCCTCAATCTCCATCTGAGAAAATAAGCTATTATCAGCCCTGAGTGGCCTTCTCAGCATCAGAAAGCTCCAAATTAACTTAATTGCTGAACTGCACCTAAAATCAGCTGCTTTGAACATTACAATTTGCCTTTTAGTCTCATCAAAATTCCAAATATGTTAAAATTCTAATTTGCAAGCGTGCTAAATTAACACTTTGAAACCACAATATTTAACCTGTTGGCTAATCTGATGTCAAGTGAAAACATGTCAAACAATATGGAAATCATACACTGTACAAAAAGCCACAGCAATTCACCTAAAAATCTTTAGCTTGGGGGTGCCACCAGGAGTTCTGAAGTTTGGTTCCATTACAAGCCCTATTGAGTCTTTCCTCATACAAGTAAATAATACAGATTAATCTGGATAAAGAGAAGGAGTTTTTATTTGGGAATTTGCTAACATTTTCTTTGCTTTTGAAACATAACTTTGCAAATCCTTGTGGTTTTACAGCAGCAAGCAGCTTTGCATCTGAAAGGAAATTGGCTCCAGTTGGTAACCTACCAAAAATATCTCAGAGAGATGCATGCCATTTGTAGGATTGCTCAGTAAACTACTTAAAACACCCACTTCTCCCCCAGTTTCTACCCTCCCCAGTGTAATCTGAATCCATAACAATGGGTGAGGCTTCTTTTTGGGGACACACACACACAGAAAAAGGCAAAGGACAATGGAGATGGGGAAGGATCTGGAGCCCCAGGAGAGGTTGAGGGAGCTGGGAAGGGGGTGGAGAATTCCTGAGGGAGCTGGGAAAGGGCTGGAGAATCCCTGAGGGAGCTGGGAAGGGGCTGAGCCTGGAGCAAAGGAGGCTCAGGGGGGCCCTTGTGGCTCTGCACAAGTCCTGGGGGGGTCGGGCTCTGCTCCAGGGAACAGGGACAGGAGCAGAGGGAACGGCCTCAAGATTAGCCAGAGGATTTAGGAAAAATTTCTTTACAGAAAGGATGGTCAAGCATTGGAACAGGCTGCCCAGGGCAGTGGTGGAGTCACCAGCCTTGGGAGAGTAAAATAAATGTGTGGATGTGGCACTTGGGGACATGGGGCAGTGCTGGGTTAATGGTTGGGCTCAATGGTCTCAGAGGTCTTTCCAACCTAAACAATTCTGCAATTCTATGGACACCCAAACATGCACTCTGCTATAAACCATCAGTGTAAGACCTCCTCACATCCAAAAGGGATTATAAAAAATCACCAAAGCTTCCTTTACAGAGCCTGCTGTTCCTATGTGATGTTAAGGGCTGGAAAGAAGCAAGGCAGAAACTCAGCTCATGGCTTTTGACAAATTCATCTCCAAAACATGAGGAGCTTGTTGTAAGAGGCTGTGGGAGGTGAGGAACAAATTGTTGTCATGGCTTAGAAAGTAACTTGCACTGATGAAGTTCAGAGAAATCTCAGAGAAGTCTGCTGAGGAGACAAATTGATTACACAACAGCAATGACAGCCAATATTGACAAATGCAAGGCACGGGAAGATCAAAGTCAACAATTCCAACAGGAAATCGTTCTCTGGGGGAAATAATTTTGTTTATTTCCAATTTTAATTAGTTTTCATTAAGCATCCTTAAACAGCAAGCTTAGCATACACAGAATTTACCTGTTTTGAAGGAAATGAATAAAATTTCCAGTTTCATAACTTTTATTGAACTTGTACTAGCAAGAGATATTAAAAGAAAGTATCTATTCTGCTATAGCTTCTTGGCTGGTTTGGGTTTCTGCTTTTTCTGCAAGTTTTGAACTATTCCTTATTACATTATGGCATTTGAACAGTGACAAGATAAATTGCTTTTAGAGTACAACACAACAGAGGACCTCTGGTTCCAAGTACTTCTAATTAGCTCCTAATGTAATGGTCCCATCAATGAATGGATCCTTCCTTAGCCTGGAAACCTCTCCAGAAAAAGAGATTCCTCTTTCTGCTCTGCAAAAGTTTGCAGCAGGAAGGGAGCTGCAAATGCTGGGCTGAGATGATTCATGAGCAGCAGGGCTGGAGAGGCAGCAGCCCTCGCCCCCCTAGGAGGGGATGCAAAGGGAGAGAATACCCCCATCAGGAAACGTGACACCCAACTAATGGTTACAAATGTGTTTTCAAGGAGAAAGAGAGGGGAAAGGGCTTATTCTGCTGTGTGGGAGAGCTTTTGTTTTTTAAAGCAGCTTTTTCTAAAATCATCTCTAAAAACACCCACCCTGTTCAAGACTACTCTCAGAAATGCTGGCTAAAATAGCAGAACTCATTTCTTATGCCAAAACCAACAGCAGCCAAATAAAACACAGCAAGGATTAAATCAATTTAACACCTTCTAGGGTTTCCACCAAGTTTTCCTAGAAGAGAGTGTGGTTTTGTTTTCCTGGCTTTGCTCAGTCTTTTTTAAATTTCATCATGTCTTCTCTGCCTGTGGATGCTGAGTGTTGGGACCATGCCTGGGCAGGCATGAGACAGAAATACAAAAACAGGGGCTGGATCCTCAGGGAGAGCAAAATTGTGTCTGGGATGGTGAAGAGCCCTGTGGGTGCTGCCGTTGCTCTTACAAAATTTTATTTCTTTTCTTTTTAAATATATATATATTGATTATCTGCATGTTCAATAACATGCAACGGATACATTTTATATATATTAATTTACTGTTGAAGAAACAATTACCAGTCTTTCATGTTTGCTTCTTTACTGATAACACCTGTGGTTTATATTAATACAAGAATAATTACTACGTCAAGATAGGCATCAGCAGAGAAATTATGAAATATTCTGTCCCCAAGTATATTTATTTATTTATTTATTTGTATATATGTATATTTATATATTTGTATTTATTTATATTTATATATATTTTTATATATTTATATATAAAAATATATATATAAATTTAACATATATATAATTATATAATATATATTGTATTGTACATATATAGTAGCACATAATTATATACAATATGTAATTAATATATAGCATATAATGTATAGTATATAATATGCAATATATAAATGCAATATGTAATATGCAATCAATAATATATATGTAATATGCAATATGTATTATCTATTATCTATTATAGAATATGTATTATATAATATATTATATTATATTATATTATATTATATTATATTATATTATATAGTGTATATTGTATCTGATATCTTATATATTGTATATTATATTATATTGTGCCTATAGAGTGATTTGGGAGGATTTCACCTGCTGTTTGTGACTTTCTGAAGAAAGAAACAAAGCAAAACTTGAGCAGGAATGCAGGGAGCACTGGCCTGGAGTCCATGGAGAGAGATGGGGCAATTACAGCATCTCAGGGTCTGAAGCAGGAGCCAACAGCATGAATTTCTGACTGAAGCTGCTTTATCCATGTGGAATTGCTCCATCCTGAAGACACAGCTCATCCCTGTCCTCATCCATGTCCTCAGCCCAGAGGCACACAAGGGATCTGACTTGGATCCCACAGCACGGAGTTCTGGAGGAGAAGCTGGGGGCATTAGATGGTGACACACCCAATAACTCACAGGCTGGGGCAGGAGAGAAGCTTTTGCTCCTTTCTCCCTTAGGATCAAACCTCCCCCTGAGGCAGAGGTCCCTGCCTGACCCGGGGTGCTCCAAGAGGTGCATTCACAACGAGATGTAAAGAGACCTCCTCCTTGATTGAATGCTGTCTGAGGGCCATGGGATGCTGAGCAGCACTTGGACACGATTCAAAGGTGATGACTGTGCATTGCAGCCCTCAGAAAGATGGCCCAAGAACACAGCTCTCTCCTGCCCACCAGTAAATAAAATACCTCCCAGAGGGTTCTTTTGTTATACTGCAATCAGGTTCTCCAAATCCATTTGCTGCTGGCAGCTCATCGCATTTCCCAGCCTCTTCCCCTTCCACCGTGCTCACTGTGTCTGTTCAGCCCCAGCAGCTGCATCTCAGTCAAACACCAAACCTTCTGCAGACAAGCTGGGCTTCATACATGGCAAGAAGACTCAAAAAATACCAGAGACAAGAGACAACCAACCCTTCTGCTACTCCCTTAAGTGAACACAACAAATCAGATTCGAGGGCAGCCAGTCACACTTCCCTATGCTTCTTTTCACAAATAACATTTGGATTAAACTAATTTATATCCATCCTATTATTTTCTTTCTTTCAAGTTCCTAGTCTGGATTTGGGGAAAAAAAACATGAGGGGAGAAGGGAATTCCTGACATTTTCAGCCATCAAGAAATGGCCATGGCACAGAAGAATTGGACTCTGAATTCCTTAAGCTGCAGATGTATCTCATTATTGAGTAAGTGTGAGAGAAGAGGGTTGTGTGCATTTGTGTGCACAAGCAACTTTCCTCTTGGCTTAGTTTTAAACTGCTGGAGGAAATCTTCAGAATGGGCAACAGCCACAAGGCAATCAGACAGACTGTCTGCAGCACAACGATTTAATTTGGTGCTGTTGCCCCTTCTGAAAAATGATGTCGACAGAAGATAAGGAGACAGAGAGTTTCAGATTGTTCTATCAGGACCAGTTCCCGGTTAGGAAGCGTATTTGAGGCAATTCAGGATTGCTCAGTTTTTCCCAGGGTGGCTTCCCATCATGGGGACTGTTTGGAGCTGAAGTGAAGGCTCAGGGGGTTCCCAGAGCAGGGAGAGGTACTGTGGGTTTGTACATATCCTGTACAACAGCCCCTCCTGTGCATATTTCCCTTGTTTTTCCATTCCTTCTGCTTGCTGCTGAAGCTATTTCTTCCTGAGAGTCTGTTTATTAATTGAAAATAACAAGAGCTTTTTCATTTTTATTTTGCAAGGCAGGCAATTAAAATAATCTCAGAAAATTGTTTCCCTATTCACTTAGGCTGTAGAGTACTGCAAGGCTAAACCTTGGCATTTAGTGATGAGCTGAGATGGGTTTAGTAGGGGAGGACCAAGAGAGTGACATGACTCTGGCTCATCCTCTTTAACACCACACAGGTATGTGTTTTCCATTGGGAATGCCATCAGCCAGGTACAAGGCCACCTCAGCAGGGACCACAAGGGTGTCAGGAGTTGTTAACACCTCTTTCATTGCTAAAAACAATCATTCTTTGCCAATGCATAACTTATGGTGGCCACGATATTGTTTTGATGTTATTTATACATTTGGGTTTTATATTGTTTATACATTCATGCTTGTTCATGGTAAAGAAGCAGACCTGAGATATTCAGTGTGAAATTCTGTATAACCTGGTATATTACTGTACAAGGTGATGGATTTGGATGTGCCTGAGCCTGGCACTTAATAAAGGGCTGATCCTTGGATATTTTGCTGTTGTTGTGAATGGCAAACTTGAGGAATGAGTTCTGAGAAGCAAAGTTCCTTCAGTGATCAGCAGTCTCCCACTCACAAAACAAGAGGAATTGTGGCTCCACACACAGATTTGCTTTCCAGCATCTCGTGGCCATGGTTGGCTGAGAGTTCCTTGTCAGTGAGCAACACTGAGACAGAGAACAGCTCTTTGAGGCACATTCAACTGTAAGACATCCCCTCCCTGATTTAGGGCAGCTCTGTGTCCATCTCCCTGCCCAGAGCTGCTTCAGGGCCATTGAACCCACCCACAGAGCAGCGCGTAGAAGTGACATCAGCCCTTGGTCACCACTCCTCACTCCTGCATTTAGGGCAGTGAGCACGATGCTCTCTTCACCTCCTCATCCCTGAGGTCCCTGAGCAATTCCCTCCTCTGCCAAAATTCAGAATGCTGGAAGCTGCTTTGTGACTGAGCGGAGAGCAATGCCAGAATGAGGGAAGTGCAAAGGTGGCTCTCACAGATTCATGGACAAGAACGTGATTAGATCACCAAGCCTGCCTTTCTTCAGAAGGCAACAAGGAATTTCATAGGCAAAACTCTTCCTTGAGCCCAGTAATTTGTGTTTGACAAAGACTTGCAGCAGGAAACTGAAGCCAAACCCCACCCAGGCTTGAGGGTGGCAAGAAGATGTGGATTCTCTGACTCTTAGTGCTTCAAACTGTCTGAAAAACTGACACTGACCAAACACAATCTCAAACAGCCTGTGTTACACCCTGTTTGACAAGAGAACCTCATTCTGCACCTTCCTCTGCAAATAACACCAGCACACCCCATGGCAAAGACTCCCAAAATCTGGTGCCAAATTGCTGTTCCAGCCGTGACCACGGAGCAGCCCAGGGTCTGATCCTGCAGCTCACGAGGTCAATGGGCTCTTTTGCCTTTGCCATTGCATTCAATCCAGGCAGAAATGACATTAAGATTTTTCCAGTTCAGATGTCAGCTATTAATTTGGATGATGGTTATTTGATTCCATGGAAAGTCAGTGGAATCAAGTTAAAAAGACAGAGATATATTCATATATCCTTAAACTGGGAGACACCACAAGTCACTGATAACCTAAATTAGATTGAGCTCGTGCTATCTCTAATTAGGATCTTTCACTATGAACAAGGAAAGAGGCCAAAGTGGATTAGCAAAGGAAACAGTACATGCATTGGCTCAAAACAATAACCAGAAATGTTGACTTCCATCTCAGCATGTCACGCATGAAAACAAAATGTTTCAAAAAGTATTTCCCTAAGAAAAAGCTGAAAGTGTTCAGAATTAGAGAGACTCACTAGAAATGTTGGTGACATTTATTAACTAATTAGCTAAATGACCTTTTCGTCATTTTTATACACAGTTTTCTTTCATAAATATTTCATGAATTACATGTAATTATTAGTAACATCAACTTTACTGAATTAATTACTGCCAATTCCTATTAATAAAATGCATCTTGTAATAAATAATGTTAGTTTATTACAGAGCATTGGTCTCGGAGGTATTCACATCTGTCAGTTGCCTTCTACTTCAGGCTAAAAGAAAGGTAATCAAATAACTGTAATTATTGTACTAAATATATCACCGTTTGTTTAAAATGTCAATGGGAATGGATAAAGGCATTTGTAACAATCTGAACTATGTGCAGTGCTGTAAGTGCATGTGACAGAGCCACATTTACCAGCAGGACACGGGCCCATGTCTGGAGCTGACAGACAGAAACGTCAACAAATGGTTACTCCTCTGATTTACTCACAGGGGGTTTGCCTGCAGGCCATTGGCTTAGAGACACTAATAAAGTCACAGGGAATTTAATCTGATGGCTCCTAATTAGCCCCTGTGAGAGGACTGTTGGACTTGGGCCAGGCCTGGCAGACAGGTCCCCATGCACTGACCCACGCTGCCATGGCCGGTGGCTGCTGGACTCGTCCTGCAGCAGAGCAGCTCCACTGCCTGTCCTCAGAGAGCCCAGCCCGGGCTGAGAGGCTCATCTGGAGCAGGGCTGAGCTTCCCCTTGCTCTCCTCAAAGGTGGGCCCTTCTCTTTGGGGATAGATCCTTCTCCTGGGGGATGGACCCTTCTCCTGGGGATAGACCCTTCTCCTGGGGGATGGATGCTTCTTCTGGGTCAGGGACCCTTCTCCTGGGGGATAGACCCTTCTCCTGGGGGATGGATGCTTCTCCTGGGTCAGGGACCCCTCTCCTGGGACATGGACCCTGCTCCTGTGTCATGGACTCTTCTCCTGTGTCATGGACCCTTCTCCTGTGTCATGGACCCTTCTCCTGGGGTATGAAACCTTCTCCTGGGGTATGAACCCTTCTCCTGGGGATGGACCTTCTCCTGGAGGATGAACCCTCTTCCTGGGGCATGGATGCTTCTCCTGTGTCATGGACCCTTCTCCTGGGTCAGGGACCCTGCTCCTGGAGAGTGACCCTTTCTCCAAACAGCTGCTCCCCATCTCACATCTGGCAGGCACAAAGAGCAGCCACCCTGGTCTGCTCAGCTCCACCCTGAGCCACCCAGCACCAGCTGGGGGTTTGAGCCCCTGTATCACCCTTTCCTCAAGAACAAGGAATAATTCTCCAACATTTTCTGTCCAAAACTGCCTGATGTACACATCTGAATGCCTGTATATTCACAAGCAAGGCCAGCTCCACATGGTGACACCTGCCAATCTTTAGGCCCTGGAATAAACCCCAAACTGCCATGATTTTGCATGGTTTTATACTGAAACTTCACAACATGATATTATCTCATTATGGTATAAAATGTACAATCTGAGCAACTGGAATAGACTGGGTTTCCTCTTCTCCACTCCCACCTGTTTTCATTTTTTTCCTTCATCAGATAAATTCCTAGAGCTAAATAGTAGGAAGACTAAGAGATGAAAATGAAAAATCCAAACACTGGGGAAGAATAGTATTTGAAAAATAGCAAATCAGGTGCTGATAGACTCCTGTATCAGCCTAACCTACCTTCACTCCTCTCCTGCCCACCAGATGCATCTCAGGGCCTAATAATATAAGCCTAATAATTTTTCCTTATTTAAATATGGAACTGAGCCTGTTGTGGAGCTGATTGCTATCTCCTGCATCACACTTGATGCCTCAGAACCACTCTGCACCCCAACAGCTGTGGCAGCATCTTAGGAAGAAGCTGGAATTCCTTTGGCAGGGTTCAGGGCTGAATGTGGGTCAGCACAGCTGAGACAGGCACTCTCTCCACTAGAAGCTTTTTGTTGTCCTTGTTTTAAGAGAAAATTGCATATATTAGGCAGGCTTTGAAGTTCCTACCAGACTGAGGCAGCTGGGAGACATGAGCAGAGCATTATTGTTGATTTTAAAGATGAGGGACGTGTTGACCTGCTCAGGGCTATCCAGGAGCTTTGGCTTTCAGAAACTCAGAGAAACTTAATGAGAGAGGGTTTCTGTAGCTTTCTCAATAATGGGACCACAGATCTCAACCAACTTCCAACTTCTGTTGTTGCAAAAGCTCTTAATTTTAATGTCCTGCCTCCCTCTAATACTGAGGAGCAGATTTTGCCCCAAGCTGACACCCTTAAAGCAGCAGGTTCCTCTCCTTAGCAGTGTTTGACAAACTTTGAGTTGCAGCAGGCTGGAGGTAACCAGTCCTGGCCAGAGAGTTTTAAATCATGTAACATGAGGGTACCAAACTTGTTCCTTTTAGCTGCCAGCCTCACCAGGGCATTATCTTAATGCTCAAATTTCATTCATTCCCTGTTCTTTGATGCAGTCTTCCTCTAGATTCATGCACTGGGCTGCAGACAGGAAAATGAGATTTTACCACTGCATGGTAAGGAATTTTTTCAGGAGCTCCTTTAATTTCCTCACACATTGTAGGATAGTACACTGTGAAATTGGGAGGCACATTTCTGAAAGTATGAGGGAAAGAACTAGGAAGAAAATGGAGAAAATCTAGCTTAACAACTCTTTCAATTTTGAAAATTGCAATTTGACAGCAATCCTGTGGGCTGGGAAATAAACGTTCATGCCTTTGCCTCTATAGTCATTTGATTGATGTCAAATTGCTTAAGATGAAATAAAGAGTGAGATGCAGTCATATTTTTCCAGCTTCTTTCTATAGAATTGGGGTCACAGTATTTGGGATCAAAAAGTTATTTATGACATTTATTTTCTACCGCTGATTGCACTTTAGCCTCTCAAAATTTTGGTTTTATCATGAAGATGTGCCTTTATATTTAGAACTTTGCAGCACTGTGGTTTCTTAGACAGGAAAAGTGCACTGCTGATAAAAGAGCCCACCAGTTTCCAGACTTAATCCTTTCATCACTGCAGATTCAGATGCTGACCCTACCAAGCCCTTAAATTAACATATTTTAGAGCATGTAAATAGTGTGATCAACTTCAAAGGGTGCAAATGCAATATATTCACATAGGAGTAGACATCTTCATATTAATAAAGCCTCTTCCATGGCTTTCTTTTCCAAAAGTGCCATTGCCAAGATGAGCAGGGTAAATTTTCCCAAAAATTTAGACCAAAAACCTGGCTCTTGGAGAGCTGAAGGTAGGGGAGATAAATATATCCCTGAATTTTCTGTAAGAATTAGACATTTAAATGGCTTTAAAAATGGCAATTCAGCTCCCAATGCAGAGATCACCCTAATAAAATTTGATTTCCAGCAGGTATTCCGTTCATAATTTTTGCAGCATTTTGAATTTTAAAATAAAACAAACAAACAACAAAAACAAAGTAACAAACAAAGCCAGACAAGAATCGCCTCATCAGAATAACAGGAAGGAAATGACATGGACAAAACGTAGGAAACTAAGAGCAATTAAAATCACTGTTGATTTCATGTTTACTGGAGTTAAATGCTGCATTATTGTTGTTAACTTTATGTATCCTGCAGCTTTTCATTCATTCCAATGCCCTAAATATTGTACTGTGCAAGAAATCTATGAACATTCACCCAGAACTGAAAAGAAAAGGTCCCCCAGCATTTAATATTACAACATGCATAAAAATAAATTTAATTAGTCACCAAGGAAGGGGGAAGTGTTAGTAAAACTTTATAAAGATAATTACCTGATAGAAAAAGCACCTAACAAGACCATTCTGTACTGGATATTATCCAGGCAAAAAAATTAAACCTATGTTGCTGCTTCAATACCATCTAATACTAGAAATTGGCAGAAAAACATCTATTCCATGAATAATAGCTCAACAGTCCCAAAGGACATCAATACATGAATAAGGAAAAAAAAAAATCTCAAGCCTTTCCAAAATGGTGCTAATGCTCCACTGAAACTTAATTTTATAATTTACTGGCAGTCAAGATGGCAGGAAATAAAATAATTTGCTATATATTCTGCACAACAAACCCCCTGCTTTTCCTGGGAAGGGTAATTATCCCTAAAAAAAAAAAAAAAAGAAAAAATACGACATCTCATATTAAGCTAAAGTCTCATCAAGAAGAGAAAGAGTGCCTCATTACATGTAATTACCAGGGAATTAGAAACATCATTTAACTAAATGAGCGAATAATGCTCAGGATATTGAAGAAACTTGCCTGCACTTCTGCAGAGCACTCTAAGTCCCATTACAAAAATTGCACCTCTTTAATGGAATAATTTTAGGCCTTGTCTGCCTTGCTTTAAAAATAAAGAGCCTCAGAGAGGCAGAAAGAGGCTGAAACTACCATAAACAACTGTTGAAAGGAGCTGCAGAGTAGGAGTAGTCTCTACTGGATACCATGATTTAAAATTACTCATAATCTAAGATAATCATGAAAATTAAACCTAAGGACTTGGGTGGGAGGATGGGAGAGAGGGAGGGAAACTAATTACCCTTTTTAATTGTACTTACTCTAGACGACAATGTATTTATAATTATGCATTCTAGATAACGGGTGAAAGATTTTAGGTTAAAGGTAAATCTTACAGAGAGGGATGAAAGGCTGCTGCTTTAGAAGCTAAAAAGAAAAAATAACCATACCTGCTGGTAGATACTTGCTGTCCTGCAATGCAATTTTTTTCTAATAGTAAAGAGTTACTGGGGGAATTAATAATGGCCATGGTCATTACGTGCAAATGATACAAACCACAGCCTCTGTTTTAGATTTTAAAATCTTAAATAAGTATTTCTCTGTCATAAAGGTGATTCTGATGCTGTAGTTACAAATAAATCTGGAAAACCTTATTTACCACCATTTTGATGCTGTGCTAGGAGAAACAAGGTTTTCCTCACTGAGTTTAGCCAGAGGAATTGTCTCTCAGCCTTACAGCAAGGCAGTAAATTGAAATTAAATTCAACTCCCTTAGGTTGAAAAGGTTTTGGTCAGGGTTGGTATCCTGCTTCCACACCTCTCCATGAGGAACTAAAAAACTGAAGTGATGCCACAACAAAGTCCCACCGAAATGTCTTCAAGCTGATGCACAGGAAAAGCATCACTTTTTTTTTTGGTGTTTTGTTTTTTGGGTTTTTTTAATAAAACATCCTTGGGGAAATAAAAAACGCGGAGAAGTAAAACAAGAAACAAGGGGATACATATAATACATCATCTGAACCATGTGTGCTTCCTCTATTAACATTTCCATCCTTCATTTCCTTCTCTCCACACAAACAAAATCCCTCACTATAGAGATTCTAAGCAAACAAGGGGATTTTTTCTTTACAGCAACCAGTTCCACAGCAGAACAAGCTGTTAGCAAAACAAATACTGAAATAAGAGGAAGAAAAGGGCACTAGAGCCCCAAAGTGTTGAATCTGGACATCTCCACTGGGTAAAACAGGATCACAGAAAATTGATGATTTTTGCTGCTTTTGAGATCATAATCATCTCAGACTGCTCACATAGGCTTGGTTTGCAGTCAGAACTGCAAAAAAAACCTGTTTGTTTGGGGTTTTTTTGTTTTAGCTTGGGATTTTGAAGGTGATTTAGAAGATAATCCAGGAAATGGCTTGGAAAAGGTGATGGTTCCATTCAACCTCTCGACGTGTCTGTGCCAAATTAGAAGTTATACTTGAATTATTTCTGATTGTAGGAGTAGAAGATGAAATGTCAAATATTTAAACACAAATTACCAGTGAGGTGGGGAGGGAGACTAAACAGAATTATGTGGAGACCAGTGAGATTTCCAGAATGTAGAAAAAAAATAAGACAATCCCTCACAAGAGGAAAGAAGAAATTGGTTAATTAGCAGCACTAAGGTCATTTAATGCTGAAACAAAAGCAGGGTGGCACCATGTTCCTTTGAGGTAATGCAGCTTGTAGGAAACTCCTGCTGCTGGAAGAGGAACCAGCATCCCTGCAAGCTGCAGCAGGGAATCCTGGCACTGCCAAAGGCTCCAGGAGCTCAGCTAATGCTGATGGAAAATCCAGAGGTTTATCCCACACTTGGACACTACAAACAACAGCCCCAAGAGGTTTAATCCTGCACGAGGCTGAGGAGGATATTGTGTATCATGGATACTTCAGCCAAAGGATTGTTCTGCCCAAGTAATTGAAGGAGGGGACTGGAGGGTCTTTAAGCTTAATTGATTTTTTTATTCCAGCTCCCTACGGAAATGAGATTGGTGCAATGAAATTGGCTGTGTCTGTCTGCCCGTCCCCTGCTCCTCTCATCCCCTAATAACTTGGGAACTCTGAGACCAATTACAAGGGAGCTTGACAGAGGAAGGAGGTCTCAGAGCTATCAAATTCCTGCATCCCTCATGAAAGCAGGCAGCCAAGCAGAGGAGACAGCCTTTAATAACGTGCCCAGGAAATCTACCTGGGAAAAGTTATTGTGCTTTAAGTCAAAACTTGATTTCTCAAGAAAGAACAACCCAAAGACCCAACTATGTAGAAAATTCTGCAACCCATTGAATTGCTTGCTCCCTGTGTAGATAAACTCTGTTTTTCATGGATAATCTCTAGACCAAGACAAAAAAGACAACACAATTGGAGATCAGGAAAGAAATATGACTTTATTTGCATGTGCTTCCATACTGAGTTTTACCACCATCAAAAAAAAAGTATCACTCCAAATATTTCCATCTTTACAAATCTCCCCTCTAACCCCATTATCTGCCTAATTAAATTTTGGGTGTATCAAACTGTTAGGCCCATCTTTTGGGAGGCTGCACACTTCAATCACAATTACATGCTGCATATTTCATGATATATTTCTTTTGCGTATAATTAGGAATAAAAAATGCAATCCCAAAAAGATGGTTAATAATTTAAACCCTGAGGATTTGATTAAAAGTATCTGAGCATTGCAGATGACAAGGAAAGAACAGTGACTCCATTATAACCAAGGGAAAAAAATCAAGGATTTAAGCATTTTTTTTTCCATACCAAGACCTAGAATCCTAAAAACAAACAGAGAAACAGAGAAATATGTCAGCCCTGATATATTCCTGCAATTTAATCTGTGGTATAGGGCTGAGAGGTCTGCACATATTTCATTTGAAAAGTTTATCTACAAATATTTCTTAAAATGCTCCCTTCCAAAATTTCATTAGCAGAAATTAATATTGTCTGATGGAAACAGGGCACTTACCTCACTGCTCAGGCAGCACCTCCTTCCAGAGCCTGTGTGTGTGCAGGCCAAAGCCTTCACACAAAACACTAAATAATCTCAGCACTAAAAATACAGGTGGAAGAGAAATAGCCAAGATGATGTTCTCAGAACAATTTGCAAATTCAGGATATCTATGTTTTATTATAGTCTGTGCCACTACTTGACATCTTTAAGGGATGTAGAGGAGAGCAGGGATTACCACCAGCAAGTGAAAAATTCAAAACAGGGATTATAGACATATTAAAGCAAACTGGGGCTGGGAACAGGGAGGCCACTCCCATTTACAAACACCCTACATTTGCTTCCAGGGAAAACACACCTGCAGCTTCTCCACAGCCTTGCAGCAAGCTCTGAGCATCCTGCAGATGTAGCAGCTCCCCAGAGCGCAAAATGTCTCTGTGGGACAAGAAATCTGATTCATCAATAGGCATCAGAAACCAGGGGTAGGCAACATGGCAAATACAAACATTTATATGTATATATATAAAATTTGTATTGATGTCTCCACTCTCTTGACTACTGTACAGGCTACAGCTCTGCCAATTTTTTTTTTAGTTCTAAAAAGTTACAAATTCTCTGCTTACTATGGCTGATGGTCTTTGATTTGCAGGGCCTGAATTATAATTTTTTTCTGCCTAGATAATATTATATAGAAACACAATGGTACATTTTATTATTTTTAAAGTACAACATCTAATAATGCTTGCACTTTCTACTTTCTTCCTGTCACATCTCTCTCACTGAAGAAAAGGCAATCTTGGCATTTTACTGGAATCTCTCTTGCCATGTAGCACTACTAAATATCAACACACCAGTGTACACTGGATGCAAATTACATTTTAAAAGACAGACTTAAATTTTTTCTAACAATTTGGTCTCATTTGCCTTTCCATGGAAGCCCTGGCCGTTCTATTGACCCAAAAAAATTACATCACAGGACTAAAAAAGATTAACTGAAATAACTCCCCACAGTAAGTCTACAGCAGAGGCAAAAAATTAAACCAATTATGTGCACTCGGAATCAAGACATCTGTTCAAGTCCTGCCTTTGCTCTGTGACAAGGAAATTCACTTCCTTATTCTGTGCCTTTGTTGACAACTGTGAAATGAGAATATTTCTTCTCTGCCCACCTTTGTCTGTCTTATCTATTTAGGGAACAAATTCTGCAGCCAGCATCCCCTCTGGCAGTGCCCCCGGGCCGAGCTGAGAATGAGGCAATCGGTGCCTTTGTTGCATTGTTGTGGCTGCAGAGCAGGGGTGGCTTGCAGCAAACACCAGCAGGGAAAAGCAACCCTTGCTTAGGTTAATTATCAGGAAATCTTGGGCCTAAGTGAATAAATGCTTGCTTTGTTTCTACTTGAGGCTGCCTTGCTGTGTTTTTCCCAGAAGAGAATACAGTGGGTTTCTGCAAGTGAGGAATAGACTAGAACACACAACTCTGCTGAGCTGTTCAGTGCTGCTGATGGTGAAGCTGGGTGCAAGATGAAAGCTACGGTAAGATGGACGTAAAAAAAAGTATTTATATAGCAAAAAAAAGTCAGCTACTCTTGACTGACCTTCATTCAGAAATCAACCCTAATTCAGAATTAACCCAAGTTGAGATAATCCTACAAAATGGATGTATACATTGGTTTGAAAAAGTATAATCAGAGAATCACAGAATGTTTGGATTGGAAGGGACGTGGAAGGTCAGCTAGTTCCACCCCTGCCATGGCAGGGACACCT
Organism: Loriotus luctuosus; assembly: GCA_035582745.1. Taxonomy (NCBI): domain Eukaryota; kingdom Metazoa; phylum Chordata; class Aves; order Passeriformes; family Thraupidae; genus Loriotus; species Loriotus luctuosus. The sequence continues at coordinate 31,532,534 of JAWWEY010000275.1, read as the reverse complement.
TCCACTGTCCCAGGCTGCTCCAAGCCCTGTCCAACCTGGCCTTGGGCACTGCCATGGATCCAGGGGCAGCCACAGCTGCTCTGGGCACCTGTGCCAGGACCTGCCCACCCTCACAGAGAAGAATTCCTTCCCAAACTCCCATCTATCCCTGCTCTCTGGCAGTTTGAAGTCACTCCCCTTGTCCTGTCACTCCATGCCCTTGTCCAAAGTCCCTCTCCATCCTCCTGCCAGCCCCCTTTAGGTACTGGAAGGTGCCATAAGGGCTGCAGAGCTTTCCCCCAGGCACTGCCCCCTGGCTCTGGGAGATCAGATCCCCCTGCCAGGGGAAGCTGGGGAGCAGAACAACCACAAGGACAATCAGCACTGCCTTATCCTCCCTGCCCAAAGAGGGAAAGATGGAACCAGTTAAAACCCCACCATTCCTGGCAGCCACTGGTCTAACCTGTGCTTGAGAAATCCCACAGATGGAGACACTGCAGCTTCCACAGGCCATTTATTCCTGGACTTCACCATCCCTTCACTTGAAAAGTTTTTCCTAATGTCTACACTAATCTCTGCTGCAATTTAAGCTCATTATGCCTGGTCCCAGTGGACATGGAGAACAGTTTATTCCCTTCCACTTTGCAGGTAATCACAGGAGACTCTGAAGACCTATTACCTCCCCCATGTTGCTATCACATGTTTTAGCATTTCATGCTATAGGAAATGTCTGATACATTGAAAAACTGCACATACAGCCTTAGCAAGAGATATTTCACACAAAGAGCCTTTAGCATATCAGTAATAAGAATACCTGGGCAAGTCCTGTCTTTGACTCTCCATTTCTAAATTCTACCTGACTAAAAGCATTTGAAACAAAGAATCCTGACACTTTTCAGAGCAAATGTCACATTGCTGGAGGAGCAGAAGTTGTTGCATATTGGCTAAAAAATGACTGCCTTTGTGGTTGTGATTATACTGAACAACATGAGAGCAGCTAATGGTGTAATCACCAGAGCAATGTCTGCAGGTCCAAAGAAATGGGTTCTGCTCCACACCACTGACACCAATCCCTCATGGGGGATGGGTCATTCAGGCCAAATTTGCAAGAGAACTCAGTGGAAACACCCAGCTTTTGATGCAGCAGTGGAATTACTGCTGAACTTGGGGACTGAGTGACTCCAACTACAGAAAATCTGTCATTCTCAAGGCAGTGAAAACCACTGGGCACGTACAGAAGTGTGAGGCAATTAAGGTGGAGTTGGCAATACCTACACAGCTTTGTAAAGTCATCCTCAGCAGCATCACTTCAGGCTTTGTTGGGGGCTCAGAGCTCAGCTTTGACTGGTTTTGCTTGGGAAAACACCCACTTAAAAAAGACATTCTTTTAATATTTATTGTAATTGCAGCAGCACCAGCACTAAACATCCCACCTGAGATGCAGCAGAGCTCCAGACCTGCATGCAGTAAGCACACACTGATCATCCTGAAGGACTGGCCAACAGAAAGAAGTACTTACCAGCTTGCTTTTGTGACATTCAGGGCACAGATGCCACTTGGCTTCTAATACCACAGTGTTATGAGGCTCTTGTGAGAGACAACCCTGGATATTCACTGCTGCCAGCAGTCAGTGGTGATTGATGACTCTATTACAGTGATGGCTGTGGCTCCATGTTTTCTCCACGGCCCTCAACACCAGCCAAAAAGCAGCGACTTAAGGAGCTTTTTTAGCTCTCAATTCCTCTATCAAGAGTCAGTACATCCTTTGTTCAGCTGCTTGTTACAGAAGTCAGAAAAGGCTTGTTTCATGATTCCTCCAGCTTATGAACCTCTGCCTTGACCTGCATTGCTAGGAGAGTGCTAATAAAAGGGAGATTAATCTTGTAAAAGAAGTATCTGTATTTCAACTGCACATTGTGATATTTCTATCCAACACATGGACACAGCTGTAGCCCTGACTGACCAACATTCATTTTCCCCACTGGTTGTCTCACTGTTTTCGTTTGTTTCAAGCATTTACATAAAACACCAGCTCACCAGGAGGAATCCTCCCCTGGATTTTAAGCCAAAAGAGAACCAGCAAGTCAAATCCATTCCCTCATACTGGGCTAGCTTTGCCCACTGGAACATGCAGATCTCAGCATATTAACAGGTTTTTCCCCCAGTACTTACCACTGAAAAGTTGCACAGGTGGCATCATTTCCTAGTTGTATTATGGTTTCCTTTGTCAACCTAAGTATTTGGGATTCCCCTAATTCTTTGTTTTGCCCTATGCTCTCTAGCTCTTATTCCACTTTCCTCCCCACAGCTCTGTACCTGTAACTCCTCACTCTATCCTCTCTCCATTTCACATATTCCTTTCTCCACATCATCACTAAGCCACCTTTTCCTTAGTCCCAGCCTAATTCTGCCTTCAGACATTTCTTTTTATTTGGACACAGCCTCACTTCTTTTTTCCACAAGATTATTGTTGCTTTGCTAGTCACTCTGACAGAAACCTTTAGCTCCCATGACTGGGCTCCATTTGGCCCTCTTCAGCAAAGCTAAAATTCTAAAAATAATAAAACACCTGAACACCAAGGAGCTATGACTTCCTAAGCTGACATCAAAAATTCAACCTCTGCCCAACACCAGCCATGTAACCCTCAGTGCAAAAAAGCCAACTAAAACTGCAAGGAACGGGGTGGTGCACAACTACCAGAAGAGGGGCAGGATGACACTGTCGTGAGGGCATTATTCATATTTAACTCAGGAAGATCTTCATTTTTTCCAAATCTATCAGAACCAGTTTCTATTACCAAAGAATCAACATCTAGCTCGTGACAAACTACAAAATATTCCACATACAACTCATTTAGCATGTCTACCTGGTAACAGCTTAAGTTTGTCAGATTTCTGCACACACAGAGCTGTTTCCTCTCCATCACCACCCTCTCTGCAACGATCTGGTACTATTCCTGTTGTCAGCAAGTTTGTTTTCCTACAGGTAATAAAGTGCTCCCACTGGCTACACAGGCACTGATAGAAGAGAAGAAGTTGGAAGCAAAGAATGAATCCAATCTCCAATACAAAATATCCACAGCTCAATCACCTTCCTCAAGCCTCAGCTTTTCTGCCCCTCACACAGAAGGGATTCACTGTACTGGTTACAATTCACTGAAAAATAAATATTTAAGTAGTAACACCTGATACAAACTACCAGGAGAGCAGTGTGAGTCTGCACTGCAAGCAGAGTTGAGTGAGACAGCTTTTAGTGCTAATACTCAAAAGAAAAAAATTCTTTTTATTTCCCGGTTTATCTCACTGGAAAAAGATTAAAGATTCAGAAATTTTTCCATCAGGAAGATCTAGAGCTCAATAACTCCTGCAATGTAAGGGTTTGGTCTCAACATTTGTTTCAAAATCAGTAAAGGCTGCTACACAAAGTATTTCTTTTCAAAAAATCTATAGATATTTATTGAACAAATAAGAAAGCAGTGGAAGTTTTCATAATCAGATACTACAAAATATCTAAATTTTTAAAAGGTTATCTACAGGATTGAAATAATTCAGCTCCAGACAGCAGATAAAGAAAATAGTTCACTTACATTATAAGCAGGCAAGGAATGACAGATTTAGACAAATTACAATAAACAAACAAACAAACAAACATTTCTGAATTAAAAACAAGAGGAGTACAAAGATTGTTCTTCTCACTTCACTTGTTTTAGTGGAGCCTTGCTAGGAGCAGGTGAGCATCTCTTGTAGAGAAGGAGTAGCAGCAGTAGTCTAAGTGGACCTGCAATAAATAAACTCTATTTCAGGAGGAATATTTAGAGCAATCATTAGCAGGTAGAACATTCACCATCCTAGGAAAGCAGAAAGCTTTCACTTGTACCAAGACACAGAATATAGGAGTTTAATGATGAAAAAATGATCTTTATATAATGTGGCACCATCTTGATGCACTAAGAATGCATTGTGCAGAAACACTGTGACTCAAATTAACATGCAAAGAGATCCCTATGAAACTGCCATTAGTCTTCTGTCCTAAGTAACTTATTTTTAGAATAAACCAGAGATGACTCACACTACTGAACCACTAAAATATACCCATCATTCTTACTGCCCTAAGGTTGGCACAAGTAACTTGTAAATGTCAGAAAAGCATATAAACCTCGTTAATGTTTTCAGAAATTCATTTAAAGATAGAAACAGGTCCAAAAAGATGCCTGTCTAAATGCATTGCAATTACGTTACAATTATTTTCCAAATACACAGATATGCTCTGTCTTTTCTCAGCTCATTACTGACTCAAACAATTTGCCCTTCTGGGATCAATTGTTTGCTAATAAATAATTGTTTACAGTCACAAAATGATATTAAGGAGTATTCTTATTAGTTTTCCTTCTACAGCCTAATAAGATTCCAAACTAGCTGATTCCCAAGAGTCTAACCTTAACCTTGCTGTGTTTAACAGCCCAGGAAATGATGAACCATCTGTTTCAGAAAATAATGGAGGGCCAAGAGGAAATATTGTTTAATTGTAGATTAACCTCCTTGTGCAGCAGAATGAAGCATCTACAGAATTAGCAACTCTAACTAGCAATGAATAAAAAAAACCCTGAAAGAAGTTCTTATTGTGAGAAAACGAACAGCAGCAAGTATTCTTTTATCAACTTTGAAAAACACAACAAACCAACTCATAAATGTCTGTAACAAGTACAATCTGATTTTTAAAAAAAATTAGTTATCATATTTAGATTTTTCTACTTGAGGAACTCCCAGAAATAAATACTAAAATAGTTCTGGCTTTATTTTTCTAGGAGTATCAAAATTACTTTAAAACAAGTATCTCCAAGTGAGAGATGTGGAAGTTATACAGTAATAAATATCTCATCTTTGTACGTATAAAACAGCTGCTCCAAAGCAACAGACAAGTCATTTAAGGGAATGGAGGGAAAGATCTTGAGGTTTTAAACTCAAGAAATTTGATCATTTATGTATCTGTTTTCACAGCCACTTTTAATAATGTAGACAACCTGATAAGGTGTAAGACAGATTGAGTACTAGAAGAAAAAAAACCTAGCAGTGATAAAGCACAGGAATTTGAAAATAAAGCCAACTGCTCCTGTGCCTCCATCATTAAGGGCAGCACAATTCTGCACTGGGATGGCAATTTTTCTATGTAACATTGATGCCAAAGCAAGCTGAACAGGAATTTTTACCTCCATCAATCAGTTTGCCTCGTTTTGACAGCAACAACGACAGAGAAGTGTGTTATCAAAGGGCTGCAGTAAACTCCAACACGCAGGAACTGAGAGAGCTTTCCCTTGATTTCACACAACCTTCCTAGAACAGAATCTAAATTCACTGCTCACTCTGACAGCTGGGTGCATACTCATTGTGACAGATTGCATTCATTCCAAGTTTTAAATATCCAAACACGGTAACATTTACTCCAATAAATTATTCTTGAATTCTTCACTCAATTCCTGAAGCAATGAGCTCGCAATAACTCTACAGCTTCATATAATAGCACCTATTGAAAGAGGATAAGAGTTTGACATTCTTCTCCCACTAAACAACCAGGCACAATTTTATCCATCAGCCGTCTATCAACCTACGGATATTGAAAGCTTGGGCGAAGGAGATAACATCAAACCCAGCCCTACTGTCAAGCTGCGCTATCTCCTACCATCAATAATACTATTCATGAATTTAGGAAAATTAATAAATCTTGGGGTGGAGGCTGGGAGAGCCTCAAGTGCAGGTGAAGCAGGCACTCACTTGGGCTTTGTCTCGGCGTCGGTGACCTGGCGGATGTAGATGCCGTCCTCGGGGTGCTCGATGTCGTCCATCTCGTACATGTAGGAGGAGGCGATGGCCAGCGTGGTGCCGTCGTTGCTGAAGGCCAGCGAGGCGATGCTCGTGGGGTAGCGGTGGAACTGGCACAGCCTCTTCTTGTTGAAGGGGTCCCAGATGTTCACAAAGCCGTCAGAGCCGCCTGCGAATTCCAAAAAAGAAGTTGTAATTGAGGGAAAGAATAAAACTGAAGAGAAAAAAAGGCAACTACTCGTAATTACTTTGTCAGGAAAAACAGAGGGTTGATTCATGCGGTAAAGAGCGCAATGAGCATTTCCCAAACTCCCTGTTAAAGCAGTTAACTGGAGAAAAGACTGCAATACAGTTTTATCTCATGGCACTCTAAATTCTAACAAAGTGGTAAGGCAGAAAAAAATTTCCTAAGAGAGATTCTCACTGCATCATAGTCTTAAGCTGACAGTGAGACTTGTGATTACATCTGAAGCTGACAGTGAGAATTGTAATTACCTCTGCATGTCACAGATATATTTTATGAAAAATCCTTTTGTTAGGATCTTTTCTCCTGAGAAGCTTCAGCTTCTCCATGCTTTGCTGCTTTGGATTGTGATTTACAGAACTATGTATCCAGCATGTGAAACTGTTTTCTCTTGATGACCAATGACAGCCACCCGTGTTGAGGCTGTGAGCAGTCACAACATTCCATTCCATTCTCTTCTATTCCTTGCTAGCCTTCTGATGAAATCCTTTCTTCTATTATTTTAGAATAGTTTTAAAATATCATTTTCTTTCAATATAATGTATATCATAAAATAATAAATACGGAGTCAAGATTCTCATCTTTTCCCTCATCCTCCTGCAAACACCACCACATCTGCAGGTCCAAACACAAGCTTGTGCTCAGGGGAAAAAAAAGTAAGAGTTAAGAACTCTCCCTACATCAAATAATTTTAAAACCCTGCTTATGGCATGAACACAATTTAAATGCTTAAAAAGTCAGGGCATATGAAGTAAAGGCTGATCTATTTACACCAAAACTAAAGGAACTGGGGCAAGTGTTACAATTATTTACCTGTAGCAAATGTGTTGTGGACATTATGGAAAGAAATGGCATTAACTGGATAAATCTGCTCGATGTTGTTCTCCTTCAAACGGTGACATTTGAATGCATATTTCTTCTTCTGGATTTCTGGGCTTGGATCCAAATATTCCACAGCTACACGACCTTCAATAGAGCTCAAAACATAACCCTAACAAGAGAAAAAAAAAATTGGAGCTACATGTTTTAGAAGTTTACAATTGGAGAAAAGACTGCAACACAATTTTACTTCATAGCCTTCTAAATTCTAGGAAAGTGGTAAGGCATAGAAAAAAGCTTTCTAAGAGAGATTCTCATTGCATCATAGTTTAAAGCTGACAATGAGACTTGTAATTACTTCTGCAGGTCGAAAAACAAGCTTGTCTCTGGGGAAAAAAATTTCAAGAGATAAGAACACCTTGCATTTGCTCACCTATCCCCCAAGGCCTAAATATCTGAAATATGAGAGATACTCACAGGACTATTTAGTTCCAGAATTACATTACATTAAAATTAGCTCAGAGCTTTATACTAACAACTAAACACTCAAGCTGAAATAGTATTTTCAGTGAAACTTGATTACAAGTTGTGTTCACTTATCCAGTTAATTACAGTCCTGACTTGGAGCAACCTGAGATGCTTTTATTATCACTTTTGAGTTAAGTCCATAATAGATCTTTTCAGAAATAGGATTGCAATGATATCTAGCTATAACAAGGCTCTTTAAAATCCATCATACAATACAATCTGGAAGATCAGCTTGTTTTACTATAACTAGAACTGAAAATGGACAAAGCATTCAAGCCAGTTCAAGAACAAGTAACTAGGTCTTGCAATTCCTGTACTATCACTCCGTACAGGGGAAAATTCTCTTACAAATTAGTTTGGCAGAGAAAGCCAATCTTCTTGCTTTCCTTGAAAAAAGAAATACCACAGACACACCACGTTAACTTGCACAGAACAGCTGCAGGAGCACCTGAATTGTACAATTCCCCCTGGATAATGGATCCAGGGCTCTGTGGTGCATGCCACAGACTCAGAGAGGAAAAAAAGAAAAATATATAAATGACATTCATGCAGTTTTAATCCTGCCCCTGTTCACAGACTGATCAAGAACCCTGGGTTACCATGCATAAAAGCTGCTTAGGAACCACCAATTCTGGCTTTCTCTTTTCTACTGCAACTGGGGAGGGGAAGAATGTTTTTTTTAATTACATGTCAGCATCGTGATTCATTAAACAGGTTATTTCTAAAAAGGAGACAAATCTTGAGGAACAAAACAACAACATAATATGCTGGTAAGTCAGTGGCAAACATTGCTAAGCTGCATTAAAAGAATTAATGTACCCCAGGAAGCCTCCCCCCTCCCAAAGTTTATTGCAAAACACACCCCCATAGAAAAATGAACTTGAAAACAAACCCTAAAGAATATTGAGCAGAAATGTGAGTGCTGCCATTGCTGCCATACCTGTTTGTTGGGGAATGCTCTGATGCAGCGGGTCTGGTATTTCAGGCTGGATTCCCTTCGCTGCTGAACGTATCCCATGTTCCTCAAATCCCACACCAGCACTCTCCGGCCTGCTGTCCCCACAATCAGCCTGTCCCCAGACACAGAGAGGGTGTAGACCTTCCAAAAGAATATTTACAGTATTTAACAATGATATTAGCCTGGAAACCCCCCTGCTCTTTGGACAGAATAAGCTGTCAGCAATGAGCACTAACACCACTGGTGACATCTCCCGTGGAATGCTCAGCAATAGAATTCCCTTCAGCTTTCATTTAGAACCCAAATTTGGGATAAGCAGCAGGAATGTGCAGCTGGCCAGTCAGAACACCCTGATGTGGCATTCAAAAGCTCAAAAACTATTCCAGGCATTAAATTTACCAAAATGAATGGCAAAAGGAAAACTCATACAAAGGAACAGGAGGGGAAGTGCTGGATATTGGAATTAATCTTGGCTTGGTTTTGCATTCCCACTGTCAGTTCACAATCCTGCAGTTTAGTCCTACAAAACCACATCACACATTTTCTTCTCTGTTTTCCTCCACCTGGTAACCAAGTATTTTTCTTTACAAACTGAATATTTTAGTTGAGCTTCATGTTAATAAAATAAATTGCCAAGAGGTCATTAAAAAAAAAACAAACACATTAGTTTGTGTACTTTAATAAAACAAAGTGAATTTGAAGAAAGCAATATGCTTGACATATTAAAAAAAAAGATAATGGTTTGGAATTTTAACTCTACCCCAAAACTTGGCTCAGTGGGAAATTTTGGCTTATCAGATTTCATATGAAAATATTTAGTGCAGGAATTGTTGTTTCTAGCTATTGCTTGGGATGCAGTTCATCTAGTAATGTGTTTAAAAAAAATTAAACCAAAAATACAAGAAAAAGGAAAGAGGTTTAGTAAAAAAAAAAAGCCTGTGCTATGGAATGAATTCCAAGTTGTTGATACATAAGCAGATGGAATCCAGCTACCTACAGCTGCCTAACAAGAGCAAACGATGGGAATGAGCTTTTCCCAGTGATCAAATGCAGCCAAACATACAGCAAACAGATCCTGGGTACTCCTCAGATCAGGAATTAAAAGTGTAAGAAATCTGCTATACTGCCAGAGGGAATCAGTTTGCTTTTGGTACGTGCTTGGATGATTTCATTTGGTTTCACTTTGTGGTTCTCTGATGAAGCCCAAAGCTACTTGGTTTTGGTAAGACTGCACTGAAACATCACATACGAGTTTTCTCCTCATTTGCTACAAACACATTTTCAAAAAGTTAATTTCTAATAAAAAGCTAAGCAGACAGGTGTGTATGTATACATATAGATAAAAAAAGTTTCCTTTAACCAATCCTCATCCACCCAGAATGCTTTCTTCTCTAAAATGTGATTATTGAACTCTTAAGACTGAAATTCTAAGATGGGAAAAGTCTTAAATATTCACACTGGAGTTGCCCAAAACTTCTGATAATCCCAATTACTCCTAAAAAAGGTATGAAAACTTTGAGCCAACAATAGTTACCCATTTTAACAGGATAGTTTTCTTGTTATTGATGTAAAAATCGGTCCAGAAATATTCACAAACACTATATAAAATGTGTTTGTGTACATATAGGGAAACAAAGGCATAAAGAACATCAAATATCTTAAATCTTCTTCACAAACCGATGTCACACCTGTACAGTGAGTGTTCTTTCTCCACCACACAGCCATAAATCAAATGAAACCGTTGTCATGCAGTGGAGTAGGTGTACACATTCATCAAAGGCAGCATTAAAAAAATGACATAATGAACCTTGCTGAACCAATAAGCAGCTTGATTCACTGTGGCTGTCCATTATATGATATTCTGTCAGCAATTTATCACAGTTCTTTACATGCTACATACATCTATAAATCAAAACTAGAAATAATGCAATTACTTTATTCTGCACAAAGGTCTGGCCAGAAGTAGATCCAGCTCTGCTGGAACAAAAGTAAGAGCTATTTAGGGGCAAAGGGAAGGTAATGATGGCTCATAATTAGGACTTGACAATAGGATGTCACAGAGCTAAATGAAATTTTAAAAGGTACAGACAGAAAAAAAAATTTATATGTAAAATTATCCAGCAAGCCAGCCTGTGTTTAGGAGTCTCTGAAGAAAAAACAGGAATTTCTGTTAATTCTTTCAGTGACACTGCTGTAAGCAGCATGAGAAGTTAACACATCATGTGGCCATTAGAAAAAGCTGAAAACATAATCTCATTTTATCTTATTTCTCTGAGTCTCCCATTAGCACAGAGGATTTCAGCTTTAGGAGAATATCCAAATTTACTAGGCATTAATACAAAACAGGCAAATCACAAAACAAGCAATTCTGTTCAATTTTTTGAACACAAGTAAAAACCAAAAATATTATTTCAGGCAACAAAAAAGATCTCCTAGAGAGATATTTTTCTGTGCACATTCCAAAACAATCAGACCTTAGGACTGCCAGGGTCCGATATACCTAAAATCTTAACATTTAAGGAAATCAACTGTCCATTTTACAATTAAACCAATTTGCTTGGTTTTTCTTCAAATTTATTTTAAATTTTAATAAAGTGGTCCAGCACAAGCACCAAGAATTAAGGAACATTGAGGAAAGCTCAAAGCCCTCACCAAAAATAGCAACACATTCTGAATACCAATCTTTTTAAATGCTACACTTCCACCCAGTTTAAAAAACATTAAATATAACTTCACAAATGCAGCCCAGGTCAGTGTCCTTGTGGTGTTCCAGTCCCAGGATGCATTATTTAGCACCTGGAATGCAGCACTCACCTTTTCAGGCTGGGAGAAGGTTCCTGCATTGCAGGGAGTTCTGGGATCCCAGAGTTTGACAGTTTGATCCCAGCTGCCAGTCACCATGACATTCACTTCTGGGCAATACTCCACACACCTGATAGGAGCATCGTGGGCACCAACAAGGTTTTCTGTAAGGAAACACAATATTTTGCAATTTTACTGCAATTTTACTGTTTACTACAAACAGAATATGTGAAATAACAATTAAAAAAGAACACCACTGCAGTACAAGCATTTCCTGACATTCTACAGGTGCATTTCTATGCCAGAAGTCCCTGTAAGGACAGTTCAGCCTTCAGAAGCATAACTTTTGCAAAGATCAGGATTGTTACATTTAAATTTATGTCTCTTGAGCTTAGGATTAAAGAATTTTAGGCAGTCACTGAGAGATCTTTAAAGTTATAAAGTATCAACTGGTATCACAGTAACAAACACTAACACAGAAAGCAGCTTAAGCTTGTGTACATCAATGACAAGAGAAAGTAGTGACTATTACACCTTAATAAAAATATTAAAACACTTGTAGAAGTCAGCTATGGCAGAATTATTTGAGCTTTTTGGTACCATTACTGCACACACTGATTTGTGAAGTCCTGGCTATTGGCAAGTGCTGGTGACTGGCTGAAATTTGCTTTTCTCTTTAACACACTAAAAACACACAAAAAAGTGAGACAAACCAGTTCCATATTTTGCACCAACAAGGCACTGGAACTATTACTTTCAAGCAATGTTTTCTTAGAAAAAAACTGTAATACAAGGCCATGCTTGACAAAAACAAAAGCTTTATGTATCCTCTGTCATGAAAATCATTCTAAATACATCCAAACCACAAGCCTCTGAAAAACAACACGCTCAGTTTTAGTTCAGCTTGGCTACTTTCCCCTAACTGAGCCACTGCAGCCTATGGCAGGGCAGGATTATCATCAGAAAACCAATTCAAGGCATCCTGCAAGCAGCCACCAAACCTTCTGGCAATGCTAAATTCCTCCAGGTTTTTAGGTGGTCCTTATTAGGGTCACTGGTTGTTCTGCAGATACTTCAATATCCCCCAGCTAAAGAACCTGAAAAATACTCTGTGCATGTAAGTACATAAATCTGAAGCTCAGGCCAGTTGCTGACAGCATTTAGAGTTCAACCTGCTCACCTTGGTCCGTGTTTAAGTCGTGCATTTTCAGTTGCTGATCCAGCCCCCCACTCCAGGCATGGGTAGGATCCTATAAAGCAATAAAATTTACTTTATTAAGTTTCCATGGCATTCAGCATTCAGCATCCTCAATTCATAACACAGGACTTGCTTTCAGGAGTTTTGGGAAGACAGGTATTCAGAAACAAATGTTAAGGTCTGACCCAGATTTAAACAGACAGAACCTTTAGAAAATGTGCAAGTGCTTTGAGTGATATGAATTTCTTCACGTTAGAAGTAAAATGAAAATAAATTTTAAAAAGGCAGATAGAGGCTAGACCAAATAATTTCCATTTCTTCATATTTTAAATGACTGACAACCTAGGTCCCATCTAGCTGCAGGATAATGCTAAAACTGATTTAGAAGGGAGATACCATTTGAGAACCTGAGTGTTGATCCACAGCACAGTATCAGCCACATGACAAAACATTCAGTGAAAAAAAGCACAGGTAGGCCCCTCTTTAATTTCAGGGACTGACAATTTCTCATACTTTGGGCACTCTACAGCTGTAAAATAATAATTTAAAAAGCCCTCCCACACTTACATAAAAAGCACAGTCCAGGACAGCTCCTGAATGCTGATATTTGAGTCTCATGGTGTTGGCAGGAACATCATAGAGCCGCACAGTTGTGTCCCAGGATGAAACCAGCAGAAACTGAGATGTGTTTGGACTAAACTTCACTGATGAAATCCCATCATCTGGAGTTTGGTTGAGCTTGAACTCGTTTGATCCTGTCATCTGCAGACAATAAGGCACAGATGCAATTTTAATGACTACAAGAACACAGGCCTAGCAAGGGAACAAGACTGAGCCCTCTGAAAGGCAGCCCAGAGCAGACCTGAAAACTTCACTGGATTTAACACAGAACAGTTCAGAACACCCAAATTTCTCCAAACTCTAACATTCAAGATGACAATCCCTGTCCAAAACCTCAATAAATGCTTTTCTCTACAGAGAGCTTTTAAATATCAAATGCAACATGAACGAACAACAGAAAAATATTATGATCATTATATCTATAAGCTATATCTATAGTGTTACTTACAAAAGTATTTCCCTCCCTCTGCTGAGTGTGTGGCTGTGATTTTTGAAGTAAATATTCATAAGTTATTGTGAATCAAGAAGTTACTTTAAGAAACATGTATGAGCAGAAAGAAATTAGATTTGAAAACTCAAAAAAATGTTGATTTGCTTCTGAATTGGTATGACTGTCACACATTTCCAAGAATTGCAACTGGACTATCTTTTATATAGCTTTGGGCACTGTGCAACTTTCAGACCTTTAGGATTCCACAAGTGTTGTGAAATATGTGCAACAAAAAGCTTTAAGATTGTTTTTGCTCCCCTCTTAGAATCCAAAGAGCAGGTAAAGAAAGGAAAGTTATGCTTTGTGAAGTGTTGAAATGTGGAGTGACCATGGAACTGGAATATGACCAGGAAAAAATTCAATCAATGACTCCAAAGGCAAATGCAGCACTCCCAATCCAGGACCACTTTGTTGAAAACTTCCAAGGACAGCAGAAGTTATGAACTGCAAATTTCAGCAGAAAAACAGCTCAGGCCTTACAAACACTCTGGAAGAAGAAACTGCTGGTTACATATCCACAAAACAAGCACCAAAACAACCACAGCCTCTTCTCTCAAGGTTTCTCAAGGCCTCCACAGCACATTTCCCTTCTGCTAAAGGGGCAGAGCAGTGAATTAGCTCAGATTTTCTGTAACACTGTCACAGAATTTGCACACACAACTGCAAAGGTAAGAGAATAAATCAGGAATAAATCACCTCTGAGAATAAATCAGGAGACAAGAAGCAGATGAACCAAGGGCAAGGTGCAAATTTAGGGCACAGTGGTTCCAGTTCAGTGCTTGTCAGCAGCTAAACAATCATCAGGTTGTGCAATAAAGTGAGGAACACACATTCCTACACTGGAGAGATTTCCTGAGTGGGAGCTTTGCTAAGACACCCTTCAAAAAACACAAAAAAACACCCACTGTGTCAACATAAAGAGCTATTTCTGCTATTGAAGCGTGAGGTGAAGGGGAAAAACCCTTTCAATAACAGAGAAGCTTCTTTCTGAGCCCCTTTTTTTAGCCCTGCTTTGGGAACACTTGGGAAAAGAGAGGCTTGAGGTTTTGCCACACATCTTTCCATGGGAATGTTACTTGGAATTCAGCAGCACCTGCTGAGGGTGTTTCAGATGCAGGTCCAGAGACCCAAAACCTAAAGGAATTCAGAACAACTGAGAAAATTAAATTGGACAAGCTTATTGCTGTGCCTACTTAGACCAGAAAACTCAAACAAAACATGAGGTTTGAGGTACAAGTTACTGTATTATTTGAGACCTGGAACAAATTATTAACCAGCCCAAAAGCAACTCCAGGAGGCAAAGCTACTCACACAAGAAACCTGGAAGGATGTCCCAAAGATATTTTTAATCCAGAACAATGTTCATAATATCAGAATTTAAGTATATCCTGCCTCTTACACATGGTAAATATATATATATATATCAGACCCAGAGCACCGAATTTTCACAAAAACACAACCAGGATTCTAAATCACAGCGCTGTGCCCGCCTCAAACAATAAAGCCCTGGTAAAATGTTGAGGAAAAAAACTTTTAAATATTACAGAGAAAGCACATGCTGCTGAAATGGTGATTCTGACTTAACCACGGCATTCAGTTTTGAAAAAAAGAGAAGAAAAAAATAACTTTTAGTGAATAAGCAAGAAATCTGTGCTTTTATAGCTCCTCTTGGCACAGGTGTCACCCAGGTGGACGGAGGAGCTGGAACAAAGCAGAACGCCCCGGTGAGAGCCTCGGCACACCCCTCCCGCGCTTTTACTCACAAACCACGAAACTCAAAGTACCGTTTTCATGCTGAACGAGCTCCTCCCGCTGCTCCACGGGCCGCCAAGGAAAAGCTTTCGAAGTCAGGGCAGCGCCGAGGCCTCGGTCCTTGTGAGGAGAGCCGGGATGAGGGAAACGCTGCGGGGAGGGAAGAGAGTGAGGGAAGGGCCTGGGAACCAGGCAGGGAGGGCGCCGCACCGGGCAACGAACACGTGGCCGGGAGGAAGGGTTCGGCCGTGCCCAGGGTCCCGGATCCCCGAACCCCCAAGCCCGACCCCGAATTCCCGGTCCCGGCCTCACCTCAGCCGCCGCCGCCCGCGCGCGCGCACTGCCGCCTGCCCCCCGCGATTGGCCGGTTCGAACGCGCGTGACGCTGCGTCCCCGACGTGCGCCGCAAGCCCGCCGCCGCGAGGCGTGCCGGGAGCTGTAGTTCGCCGCTGCCGGGGCAGTGGCGGCGTGAGGGAAGCGCTGCCTTCTCCCCGGCCCGGCCCGGCTGAAAACGGAGGAGCCCGGGAAGTGCCCCCGGGGGAACCGCACGGAAAGAGAGGCTGCTGCTGGGCTCCAGCGGTGCTAGGGGATAAAACCCTAAATACGAGTTATTGCCCCTAAAAATAGAGTCCGAAAGGCGGAGCGACGGAGCGGGGCTGTGTTCCCCAGACCGGCTGCCGCTACCCCGGGGCTGCTGCTCAAACACCGGCTGTGGGGCGCGTCCTCCTTCCCCGCATTGAAAAACGCCTTATTTATCCCTTCGGATATTTAATTTCTCTGTTTTCCGGAGGTTTGTTTTTCGCTGTCCTCGTTGCTGTCGCTGTTACAGCCCCGGCACTCTGCACGGAGCCGGTGGCCGCAGTTTAATCGCCACTTGCCGCGGAATTTACGGGTCTGGAGTGACCCATCGAGCCCGTGTCCCGTGCGGAGCCGTCGAGGATGCCCAGTGCGAGCTCGGCCCGCGGAGAGCAGGGACCAGCCCCCGGTAGCACCGAGCCCATCACCGCGGCTTCCACCGAAACACTCCGAAAAACAGAAAAAAAAGCCCCCTTTTAACGAAACTTTTCAGGGCATGCCCCTCATCTCCCAGCCCGGAGAAGGGCAGGGAGCCCCCGGTGCGGGCGGACGGTCAAGCCCGGCTGGGATTCCCTGCAGGAAACGAGATGAGGAGCAAAACGAAACGAGATAAGGAGCAAAAATTCCGGAAAAAACGAACCCTCGGTGTTACGAGGCGTTTTGTCTCTCCCGTGCATCGATCCCGGGCCCTTCCCGGCCTGGCTGCGGGGCACCCCCAGTCCCCCTCGGGGACACGCGACCGAGGTGGCAAATTTACAAACGAGGCTTAAAACGCTTTAATTTTTTTTTTCTTTCTTACTTTCTTTAAAAATATTTACAGATCTGAAATAACGCTTTTTTTAATTAATTTTTTTTTCTTCACAAGCGACAGGATGGCAGGAGGGGAGAGCGGGGGTGCCCCCGGCGCCCCGGGCTCTCCGTTTGCCCGTCCCTCCCATCAGTTTCGGGGCTGTGTCCCCCTCCATGGGGGCGGCCCGAGAGCCCCGCACGGAGCCCCCGCGGCGGCCCCGGCCCCGCTCCCGGTGCGGGTCCCGACGGGGCGGGGGGCACGGGGCTCAGTAGTCGATCTTGTTGTAGAGGTTGTAGAGCGGTAAGGCCGAGAGGTTGCTGCCGGGGTAGTAGAGAGGGGCGGGGAAGGCGATGGACCGGGGCACCGGCACTCGGAGGAGGGAATTGTCTCTGAACACCAGCGGCATCCCCACCAGAGTCTGCGCCGAGGCGTGGGCCATGTTGGCCGCCTCCAGCTCGGCCGAGAGCTGCCGTTTCCACTTGTTCCTGCGGTTCTGGAACCAGGTCTTCACCTGGGTCTCGGTGAGCTGTAGGCTGGAGGCCAGGCAGGCCCGCTCCGAGCTGCTCAGGTAGCGCTTCATGTCGAAGGTGGACTCCAGCTGATACACCTGGCTGCGGCTAAACACCGTGCGCGTCTTCTTCTTGGCGGCGCCGGCCTGCCGGTCCCCGCCGTCGCGCTGCCGCTCCCCGCAGGAAGGCGAGGAGGATCCCAGCGGCTTCTCCTTGTCGTCCTTACAGTCCTGCTGGGGGGGCGAGAGGAAGGGTCCCCGCTCCCCGCTGCCCGCCGCCGCCGCTCCGCTCCCCTTGGCGCTGCCTGCAACAGAGCGACAGCGCGGGGGTCGCACGGCGGCCGGCACCGGGACCCCCGACGGCCGAGCCCCCCGGCCCGCAGGGAAAAAGCACCGGGGCGAGACCCCGGGCAGGCACCCGCCGCCTCTCTCTGCTCCCGGGGGAACACACAAGCGACGGCGGGGGAAGCCATCCCCTCCTGGGTATCCCTGTGCCCCTGTTGGATGGATGGATGGATGGATGGATGGATGGATGGATGGATGGATAGATGGATGAGCGGACAGGTGGGTGTGCGTGCCACAGTGAAAGCAGCTGAGTACCAGGCTTCCTATCCGACACGAGCCGGCAAATTTTACTTTACAGCATGACATTTCACAGACCGTTTATTCAGAAAAAAATGCTAAAATATAAATAAACACCGTTCTTCCCTCTGCCCGAGCGCTATAATCAGAATCTAAGGAAACGAGTGTTATCCATCGCACCACATCCCTCGGGGAAATCAACGCCGGATGGGATGGAAAAGATTTTTTTAAAAACCACCCAATTTTTCCTTGAATTCCTTCCTCCCCGCTTCGCCCACGGACGGCGCAAACACTCTGTGCCCCGAGAGAAGAGCAGGTGCGGCGTGCCCCCGCCTCCCTCCTCCCGGCGGGGGCCGGACCGGGGCCGAGTCCCCCGCGGCCCTTCCCGGCGGGGCCCGTCCCATCCCTGCGGTACTCACCGAGACAGGTGAAGCTGAGAGGGGGCTGGTGCTTGTGGCACGCCTCGGCGGGGCCCTGAGCCTCGGGGCAGAAGCAGCCGCGGTGCTTCCAGCTCTCCTCCGGCTCCTCGTCCTCCGAGGACAGGGACAGGGTCCGGGCGCGGGCGGGCCAGGCGGGCGCTCTGTCTCCGGCTTCCCGGGGGGGCTCGGCGCTGCCGCTGCCCAGGATGGACTGGATGGTGAAACTGGAGATGGGAGCAGCCGCCGGACAGCACTTGCTCGGCTCTTCTTTGCTGCTCATCCTGGGCTCATAAGAAAGCAGAGGAGGGAAGCCGTCGCTTTAGAGGGGCTGCGCGGCAGGGGGGTGCCCCGGCAGCCTGCGGGGAGCCGTCGGTGGGGGCTGTTTCGGGGGGCGCTCGGGGCGTGCGGCGGCCGGCTCTCCCCGCGCCGAGCCGGGCGGAATGCATGCTCCTTCCCCCGCGTCCCTATTGATCTGCGGGCGGCGGGCGGCGGGGCTTCATTTGCATGGAGGTGGCCTCCGCCGCGCCAATCACGGCGGCGGCGGACACGGAAAGTTTGGAAACCCGCGGGCTCCGGGAATGGGGAGGCACGGGGGAGGGGGGGGTGCGCCGGAGCTGGAGGGGGGAAGCCCCGGCGGGGGCTCGCCGCCGTCCCCGGGGGCTAGGCTGACCCCGCGGCCCCGGAGGAGGGCTGCTGGCCACCCGCCATCCCTGCTGCCCTCCGCCTCGAGTGGGCGGCAGCGACGTGGGCTGAATGGCTCATGCCGCCCGGGGGCGGGGGTGTCGGGATAAACACCTTGTGCATATCCGGGCATCTTTACCCTGCTCCTCATTAAAGGAGGGGAAAAACCTGTCACGGTGTGTGCTGTCTGCTCGGCAGCGCTGGGAAACCTTCCAGAATCCGGGATTTGCGCTGCTGTGCTGCAGCAGGGACAAATGTCCCACGAAATGCCTGCCGTGTTTTGATCCCAGGGCCTGGAAGCCGTGGGGAGCAGGGAGGGAGGGTACGTGCCGCCACATTTCCAAATAAACTTTGTCAGCACTCAGGGGCTCTTCCTCTCGAGGCTGAACATAA
>JAWWEY010000275.1:31493377-31508377 GCA_035582745.1 Loriotus luctuosus | reverse complement strand
TTTCTGGCCTTAATTAAAAAAAAATCCTGCCGAGCCCCATCAACCCCACCAAGACCATGGTTCCCCCAAGAAATGCCCCTGACAGTCCCGGGACGGGCACGGGAGCCGCTGCCCGCTGCCCGCACCCGCGCAAAGGCCGCGCTGCGGGGCCGGGGCCGCGCTGCTTCCATCGGCTCCTTCCTCTGCTGGGAAAGGGCCAGGAGGGTCCGGAATCGTTTTCTGAGCACTGACCAGAAATAAATGAGCTTTTTTTCCTTGCCGTTTGATAACATCGTGCTGCCGCGCTGTAAAATGGAAAGACGTATTTACTATGGCAACAATATTTTTAATGGGCTGCAAGCGACTTGTCCCAAAGTTGGTACTGCAAACAGCAAAGGCATCGCTCTGTTTGTAGGCGACACAGCCAGCACCGCATTTTGACCCCGAAACTCTGTTTATTTTTCATTTACGACCCATTGCCAGGGTTTTTATCCCAAACGAAAAGAAACCGCGGGATTATCTTTTCGCAACGCTGAGTTTTATTTTGATTTCTTTGGCCCCAAATCCTGCCTTCGGCGCTATCAACACGCCGATTCGGGCCAATCTGCGGCAAGCGGAGAGCGATCCTATCTCCAAATAAACCCTGCCGGGGCTTTGAACACGCGTGACGGCCCCGGCCGTGGGCACAGGGCTCGGACACCCTGCGGCAGCTCCGGGGAGGAGGGGGCGAAGGGAGGCAGGGGCAGCGCCGGGGGGCGCAGGGGAAGGGGCGGCAGGAGTTCAGGGGAAGCCCTCGGGGGGGAGGCGGCGCTCCCGTGGGCAGGGACCCCCCCGCTGCCCCCTCCCACCCCGGGAGGCTGCGACCCTCGCTGGGGCTGAGCCGGGCACCGTGACCCCCGGGGCTGCGCCAAGCCCCCGCTGCCCATCCCCTTCCCGCTGCCCATCCCCTTCCCTCCGCATCCCCGCTCCAAGGAGGGAGCCCCGGCGGGATCGGCTCCGCGCCCTGCCCGCAGCCCCGGAGCTCACAGACAACCTTTGAGTTATTTGTTTTGTTATTTCCACTTTTTTTTTCATGTTGTTGTTTATTTATCTTCTTTTTTTAATTATTTTTTTTCCGCCCGAAACCACACCTTAAAAATGATAAGGAACGGGTTTTATTGATTTTTTTTTTGCACCACAACATTAAGTTATAACAATATAGGTTGTTTTAAAAATAGGACCGATCCCTAACAGAAAGCGAGAGGGCAGAGGGTACAACAGAAATTGGAAAACAGAATTTAAAATCGAACAAAGAAAAGAAACCAAACCAACCCAAACCCATGGGAAGACAGCAAACAATTGTCAGACAACAGGTGAGCAGACACTAAGACAGAGAGAGACTAGAGGTGTCCACTCCTCACTTGATTTCTGCCTATTAAAATCCACATGCCCAATGGACTTTAGAAGAAAACTGTACATCATATCAAATAAATTAAAATTACCCTAAAGTTGATTGTCCTTCACTTAAAGTGCCCAGCTCACCGAATCTCCCTTATTTATTCGCATAAGCCGGGCCGATGCTAATTCCCATGCCCTGCTCCTCTCTTCTCACTTTCCTTCGCTTTTAATTCTTTTTTATTTCATTTTGCACAACATGAAGAAACGCAATTTTACAATGCTAAAAACCCTTTCCTCACCATTCAAATAAAAGCAGTGCTTTAAGAATCCTCGTACAATATTGCACAGTTCAAAAGTACAATAATATTAATAATAATAATAATAATTAGTATTACAAAAGAAAGCAAAAGGGCACAGATTTGTTTTTCCCCCCCAGATACCGAAATAACTTTACAAGGAAAAAAACCCGAAACAACCCGACAACTAGGAAAACAAGAATTATAAACAAGAATTAAAAATGTCTAAGTAAACGATAATAAATAAGGGTCACTCAAAGCGCGCGAGTGTATTTAACCGTTCACTTTGAGGCTGTATTTCTTGCTCGTGAAAGTCTCATGGCAGAAACCGAAAGGTACAAAACGTGGGCAAGCAAAGAGGCAAAGGTCTGCTTAAATGAAAAGCCATGGTCGATGAAGTTTGAGTCACGACAGGATCAGGAGCCTGAACAATTATTCGGAGGCAGAAGGAGAGATCCGAAAGGAACAGAAATTCAGCTTCCCGTTAGCGTTTGGCAAATCTCGAGGAGTGGCCTGGGACCATTCATTTTATTTTATTACTATCCTTTTTTCCCCCTTTTTTTTTCCTTTTTTTTCTTTTTTTTCTTTTTTTTTTTACAAAAATAAAACTAAAGCCAGAGAGAGAGAGAGAGAGAGAGAGAGACCATCGCGGTTTTCATCCACGTTTACAAAAGGTGTGACAGCTCCAGGGTTCTCTACAAGTCCCCGCTTTCATTTTCCTCATTTTCATTTCCCTCCCCCTCACATTTTTATTCCCTTTTTTTTTTTTTTTTTTTTTTTTTTTTTTTCCTCCTAATTCCCGCGACTTTCCTCCTACCACCACCCGCCGAGGGGTCCCCCCAGCCCCACACTCGTGTCCCCCGCGCTCCGCAGACGCCGGCCGGGTGCCTCGCACGGGGGGCTGCAGTACTTACAAGCGGCCGGGTGCCTTGCGCGCCTCTCCGCGCCCCTCCGCGCAGCAGCGGCCGGGCTCAGACGGGCCGCAGCAGCGGCACGGAGGTGACCACGGGGTGCGAATAATAGACGGGGTGAGGGAAGGTGAGCAGGGGCTGCGTGCCGGGGGCTCCGCCGCCCCCCGTGCCCCCCTCCGCGCCCGAGTTCTCGTGGTAGAGGATGGGGACGCGCACGATGCGCTGCGCGGCCGCGTGGCTCAGGTTGGCCGCCTCCAGCTCGGCCGCCAGCTGCCGCTTCCACTTGTTGCGGCGGTTCTGGAACCAAATCTTCACCTGGGTCTCTGTCAGGTGCAGCGAGGCGGCCAGGCCGGCGCGCTCCGAGCTGCTCAGGTAGCGCTTCATGTCGAAGGTGGACTCCAGCTGGAAGACCTGCGAGCGGCTGAACACCGTGCGCGTCTTCTTCTTGCGGCACGGCTTCTTCTCGGGGCTCTCCTCCCGCTTCTTCCAGTCCTCCGCGCCTCCCTCCTTCTTCGTCTCCTCCGAGTCGCTCTCCTCCAGGACGATCTCGTCGGGGCTCTTGGAGTCCAGCTCCTTCTGCTCCCCCTCCGCCTTCAGCAGCGGCTCCGGGGAGTCCCGGTCGGTGCCCGAGGCGGGGGACGAGTCTCTCAGCAGGGATTTCTCTGCGGCTGGAGGGGGAAGGACGAAGCGGGGCGTGAAGAGAGGGGACATGAGGGACACAAAGAGACACCTTCACCCCCCAGGTCCCGCGTCCCGTCGAGGGGAACGGGCCGAGCCGGCCGGATCCCCGCGCCATCCCCCGCCCCGCCGCCCCCGGGCCCCGCGGCCGCCGCCCCGCCGGGGAAGGACGGAGGGAAGGAAGGAGCGATGGAAGTTGTGGGGAGCGGTACCTTCCGTGCGGGGCAGGTGGGCTCCGGCCGGCGTCAGGGCGTAGGGGTACCACCAGGTCTGGGCGCGCTCCAGGCAGTGGGCGCTCAGGGCGAAGCGCGGCGCCGGGATCTCGAAGCGGGGAAAGGCGAGGTCGCCCACCTGCGAGAGGGCGAAGCCGGCGCCGTCCACCGCCGCCTTGCCCGAGGGGGCGAACAGCGCCCGCGGCTGCTTGGGGGGCGCCTTGGGGGGGCCGCCGTTGAGCAGGTTCTTGATATAGAAGGACTCCTTGGGTGGAGGCGGAGGGGCGCTGGGCGGCTCCTGCCCGGTCTCCGGCATCCTCCGCTGCCCGCCCGGCTCCTGGCCGCCGCTGGCCCCGCAGCCCGCGCCCGGCGCGCAGGTGGCGGCTCCCGGCGGCGCGGGGGACAGGCGCGGCGGGGCGGCGTGGGAGCTCGGCGGCGGGGCCGGCCGGGGGCCCCTCGCATGGGGGGGCGGCAGGGCGGGGGGCCGGGGGGACCCGAGCAGCCCGCGGCACCGGGGGGCTGCTGCGGGCAGGCGGAGAGCCGGGGTCGTCGCTGCCGCCGCCGCCGCCGCCTCCCGCCGCCGCTGCTGCTGCGTCAACCTGACGCCGGATGCTAATGATGAAATCAAAATGTCATCCCCGTTCCGCGCGGGGAGCACGCGGCGATTGGGCACGCACAAAGGCGAATGGGATCAGGCGGGAGGCGGCGGGAGGAGAGGGCTCCGCGCAGCCCCTGCTCGCAGCCGCCGCGGCCCCGGCCCCCCCGCCCGACGCGCCGCCGTGCCCGGAGGCGGCGACCGCACGCCCGCCCGTCCGTGGCGTTTACGGAGTCCAATTAGGCAGCGAGCGGGGCCGGGCCGGCGGCACAAAGGGAGCGGCTCGGCGGAGCGCGGCGGGAGCGGCGGCGGGCGAATGGCACGGGCCGCGCCGCTCCTGCCTCAAAACCGCCCCCGCCCCGCCGCGCCGCCCCCCGCGCCCCCGCCCCGCGCCGCCGGGAACAAAAGCCGCCCGCGGCCGAGGGGGGGGAACGGGCCCGGCCGAGCCCCGCCGGGATACCGGACAGCCTCTGGCTGCGCTGCGCTCCGCCGCGGGGCAGAAACGATTTGGCGGCCGGCTGCGGGGCGGGGGCGGCGGGACAGCTCTGCCCCGACGGTGCCCGTGCCGTCCGCACCGCGGGCAGCCCTGCCGCCTCCTCGGCGCCGCCGGGACACGTCGAGCCCGCGGCGGAGGGGCGACAACGGGCACGACCCGGGCCCGCCGCGGGATTCGTTCGTGCCCTAATCCCGGGATTCGTTCCTGCCCTGCTCCTGGGCTTCGAGCTCCGGGCGCTCCTGGGGTTCGGTCATGGGGCGCTCCCGGGATCCATCCCTACAGCCCTCAGAATCCGAACACGGCGCTTCTAGGATCCATCCCTGCCGCTCTGCGTGTTCGGGCACGGGGCGATCCCGGGATCCATCCCTGCCCCGTTCCCAGTTCCATTCCTGCCCTGTTCCCAGATTCATCCCCGCTGTTCCCGGTTCCATCTGTGCCCCGCTCGCTGATCCATCCTCACTGTTACCCGTTCCATCCCTGCCCCGTTCCCGGCTCCATCCCTGCCCCGTTCCCGGTTCCGTCCCGCCGCTCCCGGGGTCCGGGCGCAGGGCGCCCCCTGGCGGGCCCGGAGCGCCCCGGGACCGCTCCCGCACCGCCCCGCACAGCCCGGGGCACCGGGAAGCGGCGGCTCCTGGGGCCCTGGGAACCGCCACGGGAGCCCCGGTAGGGCCGGAATACCGCGTAATGCCCGCCCGTACCCGGAGGAAAAGGGAAGGAGAGGAAGGAAAGGAAGGAGTCAAGGAAGGAAGGAAGGAATCAAGGAAGGAGCCACTCATTTCTGGCATCCTTCTAAACCTTTGGAATACCTTTGAGCGTGCACTGCACAAATCTGCCCTGGCACATGCAGAGCTCCGGACTTGGACGTGCTCACATGTGCATAGGGGGCAACAACCTCTGCTTGTAAACATTTTAATGCCTTGATCAAATCTACCTGATTTTTCTTGCTATTTCGTTTTAAAGACACCCACTTGGCAATTTTTTAATCTGGATCAAACTGCCCAGGAGTCTTTCCTCCTCCTGAACACTTGGGGTTATAACTAGAGGGAGAATTTGTATAGAAACAGTCACACAACATTTTTGGCTGCAACAGGCGTGGTGTTTCATGTACCTTCCGCACATCTCGGGGATGGGGTCTCAGCAATTAAGAGTTTGCAGAAATATTCTGTAATTAACAACTGTTTCTTGTTCCTGCTCTCGTTAACGATTTGAAGCACCTGGCAAAGAAAATGTCATTGGGAATTTTCCAAAGAAATGCTGTTTCTCTGGGAATATCCCTCAACTCTGGGGTAAAATGTACGGAGGAAAAACCCCAGACAGAAAATAGTTTCTGTTCAGAAAACAGCCAATAGCCTCTCAGGCTCCCACCTGAGACCTGGGCTAAAACTCTGTGCTAAATCTTTGCAGCTCTAAGCCGAGGGTGAAAAGTTCTTATAGAAGACCCCAGTGCATTTCTCCATCTCAGTGAAGATTTTATTTAGATATGAATCACCAAAATAATTCTGTACTGAAGCTCCCACTCTTTTCCATCCATCTTTCACTGCTTTGGTAATTATGAGATCCTAATCCCTTTGGAGTCCCTCAGGGCAAACAATTCACGGTAGAAAGCCAAGCAAGGACAAAAAATCAAACCAGCCTCTGGTTAACTTAAAAGAAATTCCCACTTTGCAATTCTTTACTACAAAACAAACAAACAAAACCCTGCAGTGTTCTAAAACTGCATTTCTCTGTCTCTATTATTTAAGGTCCATAGATTTCTTGTTTATTTATGTATTTTATTTATTCCCCCTCCCCAGCAATATCTGGATGTTAGAGACTGGTATTGACCATTCCCCCCTTGCCCACTGGTGATGGAGCTGAGTGGATTTTGCTGCAGTCTTTATTTCTGTTTCTAGACTTTCACTCGTAGCCTTCCATTGTAAACAGATAATTATTATTTCATTAGTGTTGCAATTCAGAATTAATTGGCTAATTTACACATGGATCAATTGTATAAATGTGATGTTTGTGATAGGTGCTTGATATGATTTAAAGTAATTGTTTATTTTCGGGTTTTGGCTGTATTGTATTGCAAAGTGATTTATCTCCTTATTTATCCTGTCTCAGCACTGCCTCTTCTTTTTCATTATTTTTCTAAAGAGCTACACTCCTGCTAGGCTGGAGCATGAACCCATGTGCTGTGATTCTGTGGTGCCCCCTGCTCCAAAAAGGCTTGCAGCCTGCTGAGGAGGGTGTGCAGAGCACAGCAGCCCTGTTTCCCTGGCAGGAATCACCCACTGCAGCCCCTATTTCACCCAAACTCCTGCCCCATCTTTATCTGCCACCCCTGAGCGTCCCTGCTCTAAGCACAGGTGACAAACTTTGGGTCTCCTTGGGTTCAGCTTTCTCTTTTCCATCCTGAGGAAAGAGCAGGGCTGAGTTTCCTGGTCCCTTTATTTGTCCAAGTGGGAGCTCTCCTGAAGAAGTTTGCACATCTGGGCTTCCAGAGATTTTGGGGAAGCAAAATTCCAGCCAGGCACTGCTTGATTCCATGGCTGACATTAAACATGTTCCCACAGCAGAGTGCTGAGGCACCTCCTTGCATCAGAGTTTGGATGTCCAGAGGGAGAAGGGAGAAAGGAGAAGACATTTAACAGCTTTCCCCACACAACTCTCCTTTCCCAGGCAATCAAAGTGAATCCTTCCACCATCAGATTTTAGAGCTCCTGCCACGCTGTCCAGGCATATAAACACAATTTCGTGAATGCCAAAGATTAACTGCTGCAGAGTCTGAGCTGTTCTCAATGGGCCTCCATTTCCCATTGCAAATCCTTTCATATTATCAGGGCCTTTTTAAAATCTGAGTTCTTCAGCATTTCTCTGTCAGTCTTTCAAACACTCCTTCTGAAATGCATGGCTGGAAACAAACAGAGCTCACCCAGAGAAGGGATGCTGCTTTCTCATCAAAAGGAATGTCTCTTGTGGGGTGGATTTGATAAGGATGTTCTATTCAAGACTGGAAAAACTACAAGGGAGTTTTGCTTGGAAGCCTGTCTCAGGTTTCCCCAGGCTGAGTGGATCAGGGTGTATGACATGTGTGTGGGTTGAGAGGTATTTTGGAACAGTTAAAGTTGTTCCCTTATTATGCCTTACAATGGCATTTTTGTACCCTTAAATGGAAGGCTTTGTTAGTCTCTGCTTTCCAGTGGCTTCCTGGCAAGCTGAGAGTCCTCCCTGACAAATATTAGAATCTCCCAGTGCTTCCAGAAAGCAGCTTGTTCAATTTATCAGACTTTTATTTCTGAGGCTCAGCACAGCGCTGTGTCTGACTCACAGAGATGGCATTTTTATCAGAAAAGGGGAGAAATTTCTGGGTTGTGATGTTTTTGTGAAACAATTGCTGCTGCAAATTCCCTGTAATTTGGAGTAAGTCCACAGGGACAGAGCTGATGAGGTGATCCAAGCACAGTCTTTGTCTCACAGAGCCCTACACAGGTATTCTATAGAATGTGATAAGACTCTCTGATCTCATCACAAACTCATACCACATATCCCTTGCTTTTGTCACTTTGTCTTGCCCACCAGAATAATTTCTAGAAGGTTTCATCACCCTGGCAGTAGTCATGTGGGCACAATTTATCAATTCCACAGGGGAACTCACCCAACAGAGGTCAGCTAAATGCACTGGAGGAAATCCTTTGTGAGAAGTGCCACTGGAGGATTTGAAGGCAGAGCATGTGCTGTTCTTTAACGTCTTATCCAAACATAAACTTCAGCTCATCTTTCAAAATCTGTCAGGACAGAGGCACCCAAAGAAAAATGAATGGATGATGGCTTTGCAGCTTTATATCTGAAGCCCAGTGCTTTTATTGCTGGTTGTAAACTCTGAATCATGTAAAAAAGTCAAAATGCCCAAATATCAAACCCAGGACTATACAAACATCAGGATTGGTGAAATCCCAAATAAGCAGATGTGGCCATAAATAGGTCATTTATTAAACCCACAAAGGAATCCTGTCACCACACCTGAAAAGTGCTGAGTTTTTCCAGCTCCTCCTGGAACAGAAAATTGCTGCAGAGCTCTGTGGTGGCCGTGGCTGGAAAAAAGGTGTTCAGAGCCACACTCAGCTTTCAGATCTCAGATCCAAACTGCCCATTTGCAGAGAGCCAACAGAGAGCAGAGCAGATCCAATGCTTGTGTGCAGGGCAGCTGGATAATGTGCAGGTTTAGGAGTTCTTAAATAATCATTGATTTCAAAAGTGTTACAGCCCATTGACTCAAAAACCAGCTGCTTCTAAAGCCTCTCGTGTTCCTATCACAGATCCTTGGCAATTGTAGGAGAGTTATTCTGGATGTACCTATTGAACATGAGCTATTAGAAAACCAAGAATTGTATAGAAAATATTTTAATGTATTTTAGTTAAACATTTAGCAACACACATCAGAAACTCATCAGTAATAAACCTGGTGGAAGCAATGCTGGTGGAGAGCAGCAGAAGGATTGAATGCAGGTTGTGCAAAACTTCTGACACCATCACAGCCACGTCCTTTTTTTTCTCTTGTCCTTTTTTTGGACAAGAGAAGATTCCCTTTGAAATTGAGACACAGGGACCCAACCAGTTCAGAGTGATGGCTTGAAAGTCCTTCCTCGTATGAAGAT
Source organism: Loriotus luctuosus (assembly GCA_035582745.1). Taxonomy (NCBI): domain Eukaryota; kingdom Metazoa; phylum Chordata; class Aves; order Passeriformes; family Thraupidae; genus Loriotus; species Loriotus luctuosus. Next base: position 31,499,196 of record JAWWEY010000275.1, on the reverse strand, counting down.
ATGAAAAGCAGCCATGAAGCACTGACAAAACACAGCCAAGGGTGATTTTTTTTCCACATAATTTTACATTAGCAGATTTTTGGCTTGTCATTAAGGATCTGTAAATAATATCAGGAAAAAAAACCCAAAACCAAAATGATCAAAAGGGACTGTGTGCAGTTAAATGCCTTGTTCAAGGTGGTAGATAAGGCAAATAATAATAAAATATTATGTATGACAGAAAGTGGAAGAATTCCAGCTGGGTATGTGCAAGAAATGCAACACATTTAAATAATGTTGGTATATACAGAGCAATAGAATTGTCAAAATAACAGTTTTTACATAGAAATAAACATTATCTGTTTCTCCTCAGCAGCCTGATGTGTATCCTTGCTGTGAGCTGTCATTCCCAGAGTGTGACATCTAACTTATGTGTGCAATGAGAAAAAACCCTCAGCACGTAACAAAACCCACCCGGACCACATGTTACCTTAAACATTCCAGTCAGGAAAATCCTGTAGAGTGCACATCACCCTGCCACCAGAGGATTGCTGTGGTTTGTTATGGATTGCTGTGCTGGAGAGCTGCAGTGGGGCAAAGAATGGAGGAAATGCAAAAAGACTCGAGGGCCAATGTGTGAATGACACCTCTGCTGTTTGTTTGTTTGTTTGTTTGTTTTTGGCAGTCAGGGCTGCTCTGAGGGAGAGGATGAGGCGCTGTCTCCCCAGTCAGAGATCCTTTACAGAATTTGATTCTGTAAAGCCCTGAAAGGGATCGGAGAGCAATCAGGATTTCCAGACGCCCTTGAGAACGCCCTTCACCTTCACGATCAGGCTCTGAAATGATAATAATGATCATCTATTGATCGGAATGCTTGGCAGCAGCGTGACACACACAGGGGTATTGATAAGCAGCGCTGATACTTCAGGTGACAAACACGGATTGGGGGGGATTAGTTTGAATATCTCCAGCTGGGAAACTCTGAAGTGATATTGGCCACCAGAATGTCTCTGCTTTTTGGCTGGGAACAGATTTCCATCTGAACCCGCGGAGATGAATTTCTGGAATTATTATACGACTATAATACTGTAATAAATACAAATCCAGCAAAAGGTGGATGGATGGAGCGCTGGGCGCTCCCCGCTCGCCCTTCAGCACCACGGGCAGCGCCGGGAGCGCCTTCCCGCGGGTCTGGGAGCGGGATCCTGCTGTAAAAGCTCCAAACAAACACAGAATTAACAGTATCTAAACCCTGAGATTACAAGTTAAATCCTTTAATTAATCCTAAATCCAAAGGACCCTTTGTCCGGGTTCCCCGAACTTTCACAGACAAATTCAAGGGAATTATATCTCGGGTTATTTTAATATCAAAGAATTTCATAAGAATTCATGAGAAGTTTTTTCCCTTTCCTACAGTGTTGATGCATTGCCCTGTTTATGCCCCAGCTAGTGTTTTTTGTACTTCTCAGGGATATATCAAAGTTTATGCAGTATGTGTAACTCGGGGGAGATGGAAAAGGCATTGACAATATTAATTGTTTCATAAATAGCGTCAGATAGGATACGCTTTTTATAACCTTGGTTTAAACCCTGTTAGTGAAAAACCAATACCCTGCCATTTGTTTATACTTTTCTTGGCGTACAGGGCAGATATATTAGAGAGAATGAAGCCAATAAAAGGTTACAGGCAGCCTTTTCCACTCTCAACTTTTAGGCATGGCCCCTTTTTCAAAAGAAAACTGTCTTTTATTTTAGAACATTATAACCATTCCACCCGTCTGTAAAAATGAATGAAGAACCAGAAATTACAAAGGACCAAATAGAAAGGACCCTTTTTGCTTTTAGGTGAGCACTTCTTCACACAAGCAATTCCACAGGCTCCACCATGAGCAATTCCATGCCTCCCATGCTGAGGCAGAGGGAGGAAGGGCTCCACCAGCCAGCCCAGCAGTGTGGGGGTCTCTGGGGCAAAGCTGCCTCAGAGAAAAAAGCTCAGCATGGAAAAAAAACCCCCTCTTTTCTTCAAAGTTCTTATTTGAATCCCAGAAGTTTATCACAGAACGAGTCCTGAGGGTAGAAAGAGGAACTGCAAACAATCCCAAAGGCAGCACATGGCTGGAAGTTTCAGACAAGGAAAACACTCTGCAAATTAATTACTGGGGGTCCTGCAGAAGTTCTTAATGGTAAAAGAGACTCCTGAAAAAGCCATTTGCACTGCAAGAATTTCACTCCTTTTATTTCCATTATTGAGCATTTCAGTCCTGGCAGGAAGGGACAAGGAGGTAGGTTATGGTGGGTTTACCTGGTAGGGTGTGGTGGGTTTGCCTCTCCTTTCATTTAAAAAATGTTTAAAGTGTTCAAAATGTTTTAATCATGTTCTATGCAGTGTCACATGCAAAAGAAACACAACTCTTGCAGATCTTTAAACAAGAGTTTCAGTGCTGTCGTGTTCTGCTATATTAATATTACAGTTTTGGAAGATATGTAGCATAACAGCAGCTAACTGAGGACTGGAACATGGGAAACCAAGAGAGGAAAGAGGGAAGGAAATGCCATTCAATATTGCTGGAAATTCCATAGAAATTCATGGAAATAAATGTGCTGTGTATGTTTTTATGTTTTGTTTTTTGTTTTGTTTTTTTTTTTTCATAGCATGGAATGGCCCCACTGCAGCCTTGAGTCCCTTCTGCAGAAGCAGCAGTTATCCTTGGGATGGGCACTCCCTGGGTCCCAGAGCAGCAGTTATCCTTGGGATGGGCACTCCCTGGGCTTTCCCTTGGTCTGTGCACGAGGAATGGGAAGTTTGATGTCCTGGTTTTCAGAGCAGCTCTGCATGGATCATCTCCTACAACTTCAGGGAGTTTCTGTGCAGAATCAAAGGTCAGGCACCGTGGCAAAGCCATAAAATTCCTTACCAGAGGGAACACCAAGGCATGGTCCTTTCTGCCATGAGAAGAGGAGCTTTTCTCAGCAATCACTTTTATTCCAGACCTATTTGTTGCTCAGACTACAATAAATCAGGAGTACCTGACTTCTTCAGCATCTCTCAGACCCAGAACCCAGAAGATTTTTAGGAACACGCTCCAGAAAAGTAGAAACTTGCTGAAAAACAGAGGAAGAAAAGCCAGAAGTACCTGTGGAGGCACAGAGTTTCAAAGCCAGGCAGAGACCCAGATTTTAATTTGCCTCCCAGCCTCTGCACACCCAGACTCCAGCAATAGCTGGAGAGGACTGGCAGATGCCTACAGAAATAAGGAAAGCAGTAAGAATAAAGAAAGCAGTAGGAATGACAAAAGCAGTAAGAATAAATTCTGTCTGGAAGGTGCTCCCACTTGCTGCCCACAGCTGATTGTAGCTTAGCCCTGAGGTGTGGGTAGTGTTGTGTTTGGGACAAGGAGAGAAAGAACCACCTGGAGCAGAGTCCACCCTGACTCCTCCTGTGATCTGGTCAGAGGGAAGAGCATTGTGGTAATGAAAAGTACATTTTAAAGAGTCATATTTTACTCCTTTTTCCAGCACAACTGTTTCCAGTTGCTCTGGAAGGCCAACAGAGACAAGGAGGGAGAATTCCCCCCTGTCAGCACAGAAGCAGATGCGACAGCTCACAGGCTCTCTGTAAAGTCTTTACCTAAATCATGTTAATCTCACTGTTAAATTCCAATCTCCAGCTCCATGCTTGGAGAACCCAGTGCAGCCCACCCATGGCACCAAGGCTGACCCAGCACCAGCCTTTTGCCACTGCCCACGTGTGCTGAGCTGATCAGAAACACCACGACTGACCAAATCCCATCTCATGCCACGCGCGTGCTTTGCCTTGCTCCTCAACCTGCCCATTCTAATGACTTGCAATTAAATCAAAGCCTTCCTCAGGCTCTGGGGCTCCCTGGGTGAGGCTGTGGCTTTAATTCACCCTTCTCACAGCAGCAGGCTCCAGGATTATGACTCACGTGCTGTGGGAAGTAATGGTGATCCAAAAAGCAAACGGAGGTGGGCACTGAAGGAGAAATCACTTATGCAAATAGAAATATTTTCAATAATGATCAACAGCATGAGAAAGAATGTAGGCAAAATTACATTAGGTAGAGGAGTTTCATTTTTAAAATGTTCCCTAAGTGCTAGAAATCTTCCCATCTTCATTTTTCCCTTTAAACTCTGTCATTTGTACAGCCTATTAACCTTTAACTTTATGACTATCCTAACGTGAAATACTGGCAGCATTTAAGTCTGAGAATACTGGAGAGCTACCTTTCTGGTTGGCAGCAGAGGTGAAGCACTTTCTGTTAAATCAGTCATTTTTAATATCAGTCATATACACACAGCATCAGAGACACTATTTTTAGATTCACGTGCTGCTGTTACTTATAATAAATGCTCTACAAACCCCAGAGATCTTACACAGCCCTTCTTGTCTGTCCTCTCTCAGTTCATCTCCCTAATTGTAGCCTTCAATTCTGCTCAGAAGTAGAGGAGAAAATTAAATCAAATCACTTCCTTCAAACTCCCTCTTTCCTGCTTTTAAAAAAAGACAAGGTAAAATTAATTATTTGTGTTTACGGGAGTGGCTGAGGAGCTGAGCTGAGGCTGAAACTTCGTGGTGTGAGGCCCTGAGCCAGTTTTTCCAGCCATTTGTGCCCTGCAGAGCTGGTGTGGGGCAGGTGAGGGGGGTGATTGAGTGACTTCCAAGAGGTGGTGGGGTGGTGAGAGCTGGGGCTGCATCGATTCCACCCGGGGCAGGGATGGCAGAGCTTCAGCACCGAGCTCGGGAGGTTTTAATTGTTGCCATTAGTTCAAACACAGGAGTGACAAGGGCTGCTCAGACCTGAGGACAGGAAGCTCTGTTGTTTGTGGCTAAATCTCAGTGATTAAACAGCAGCCAGGGATGAGAGGGGACGATCTCTTGGGAATCTGCTGGAATTTGAAATGGGAAGAAGTCTTAGAACTTTGGGTTTGTAGGTTAAGCATGAGTCCATAAAACAAAATATTTAAAGATTAAGTCAAAAACATAAATATCCTTGTTAACAGTATTTTATTAATCATTAACTCCTTAGAACATCTTATAAATAAAAGTCTTGTAACCTTCTGAATCATAATATAGCAATGTAAACCAAACTCACCCTTCCTACCTATGTAAAAATAAGAAAATAAACCACATCATCAAAAAATTCAGGAGTCTCCTCTCTAACTTATTCAAAATTCCTTTAAAATGCCCACAGGAATGTGCTGGCTCTCCTCTCTGTCAGTGAGGGCATGGGGCATCACTGTGGCCTGGGAGAGCTTCCAGAAAGAACTCCCAGCTGGGAAGAGCAGCCAAAGCTGTTGCACTGATGGCAGGGAAAACATTGCCTCTGAGCTGAACCGCCAGGATTTACTGACACAAAGCCTTCCCCTCTTCCCCTGCTCACTCAGGCTCAGCAAACCTCGGAGCAGCCCAGCAGGGAGCCCTGGAGCAGCACTCAAAGCCAGATTTCCAGGCAGGGCACGGAGCCTCTGCCCTCAATCACAAAATACCCAGCCCCAAGGTGGGGTGGTGTTCACAGAGGTCCCAGGATAAGGGAAGAGATGAGAATCCTGACTTCCTTCAGGCTGATTTATTATTTCATGATATATATTATATTAAAAGAAAACGTAAAGAAAAATTATTTTATTATATATATTATCTACAAAGAAAATATTTTATATGAAAAAATTGATATAAAAGAAAATATATTTTATTATATATATTATAGGAAAAGAAAATTTAGTATACTAAAACTATACAAAAAGAATAGAAGAAAGGATTTCATCAGAAGGCTTGAAAGGAATAGAAAGGAATGGAATGATAATAAAATCTTGTGACTGAC
>JAWWEY010000275.1:31490858-31493277 GCA_035582745.1 Loriotus luctuosus | reverse complement strand
AGAAACAACCACATGAGACCAATCACAGATGCACCTGTTGCATTCCACAGCAGCAGATAACCATTGTTTACATTTTGCTCCTGAGGCCTCTCAGTTTCTCAGGAGAAGAATCTTGTCAAAAGGATTTCTCATAAAACGTGTCAGTGACAGCAAGGAGCAAGAGCAGCACCACAGCGGCCCTGGCTGCCCAGCCCTTCCCTGCACACCTTGGGATGGGCAGAGGATGCCCAGGGCTGCCCAATGTCCCCCTTTGTCACCTGCAGGGCACGGTGCTCCCTTCCTGAGTGAAGGACAGGGGCGGTGCTGGTGCTGCTGTGCTGCAGCTGGGACAAAGGTTTGAACCAGGAGATCTTACTCTGATGCAAACTCGCTTCTGAGAGTTTCTCTTAGGGGATTTTCTGCTCTCAGCACTGCTTCCCTCAGCCTGAGAAAGGTCTGGCTTCTTCCTCCCCTCTCACTGAGGCTTCAGTCTTGCTTTTGGGCAGAAAAGATCACACCTCAGCCCAGGCTGAGCAGGAGCTCTTGGATTTTTGGAAGGGTTTTTGGCCATGGATCAAATTCAACCAGGCAAAATAAATATGTGGGACAGCTAAAGATTTGAGCAATCCTTGTCCAAAGGAGAAAATCCAGGGCCAGGCTTGCTCTTGCATCCTGTGTGTCCTACAGCTCTGCAGCCTGTCCTTTCTACTCCTTTGAGGGGATTCCTGAGGTGGGATTTATGTTTATGTTGGTGTCTGGGTTTTCCAGCAGCCTCTGCCCAAAGCATTAATGGAATGGGGTTCAGCACACAGCAGGATCTCCTCAGGGGCCAGCACAGCTCCTGCAGGGACAGCTGGCAAGTGTCACCACACCCCTGTCACCCCTGCTCTCACCCAGGGACCCGAGGAAAGCCCCCAAACCTTCAGCACATTCAGCCACCTCCCCACGGAGCTGCTTCTCCAAACTCCAGCTGGGTTTTCAGAGACAGGATCAGTTTAGGAGTGCTCCTGGGCCCTGTTGGTTTTAATGCAGCAACCAGAGGTTTAAAACTCAGCCTGTGTTTAATTGCTGCTCTGAATAACAGCAGCAGGATCTGGTGCTCTCTCTCCTCACTGACTCAGTGCTGGGACAGAAACGTGGCACCAGCCTCACACCAAAATTTGGGCATTTGTCCAAAACCTGAAAATCAGATGATTTCAAATTCTTCTTTTTTTATTTTAAAAGTAGGTATATATTATTGTCTCTGCTTTTTATTAAGAGATGGGGCTACTGTTGGGTTAAGAATGATTTATTGCTCAGATAAACATCAGTTTCAGAGGTTGTGAGATTTTAAAGGAGTAAGTAGTTGGTTATAGCTCAAGAGTAGTCACAATCTTCTGTTATAGGATAATATATAACTATCTAATCTAATGAATAGATGCTACAAAGTTTGTTTTGTTTTTTCGACTTACCACTTTTACTTAATTTTGTTGTACTGTGGATACTTTTGTCTAATGGGTTTTTGTCTGACATCCACACATATGTTTCTATTATAATTTTAAACTTTTTACTTACTCTCTATAGTTACTCTAATGGATTTTTGTCTGATATGCACACGTTTCTATTATGATTTTAAACTCTTAGCTTACTCTGTATAGCTAATCTTAGATTATAAACCCTTCACCATCTTATCAGTGCAGTTTCTCAATCACTTAAGGCATATTTTTTCTTACAACTAGAGAAACACAAGTTTATGATTTTTCTGCTTAATGTCTGTGTGTTTTGTTTTTACATCAATCTAAGTTTCTTTTAAGGTTGTAGATCAAACTCTTCAGTGGCTGCAGAAGTTTCTGTTTTTCTGATTCCCACAGGTACAGTTTCCTAAAAGGAATGTAAGCACAAATGAATTTGGAAGGGAAACTATGTAAAGCTGCTGGTTAATTTAGCTCCCACTCTCAGGTATTTAATTTTTGGCATTTTCCTAAAGTTTTCATCTCTCCTAGTCTTGTTTTATGGTTAGTATAGGGCCAGCCTGAAAGATAATATATTGTGACTGTTATATTATTTATTTCAAAGCCAAGTTATTGATTATTGCAGGCTGAAAATGACAAATGGCATCAGAAAAAGGCATGGTCAGCGAGTTCTATTAAAGAAATGATAGTATTGCTCATGGATTGTTAAAAGGTTCAGTTTAGATACTTTATAGGTTTATATCCATCACTATTTAATGACCAAATGATGAAAAATACTAGTCACAGGCACAATTTCTTTCTGTTACAGTTTTATGTTTAGGCAGTTAGCAAAATAAGAGAAAATTTTTGTGCTAAGGGTTTATGCACCCAGACCTTGTAATCTGGGACTAAGCTTGATTATTTGAAAGGCAATGATTCAATACAGGTGACTCTTGTGCACTGGAGTGGATCAAATCCTCCCTGTGCAGTGCTGGTGCAGAAATGCTGGG
>JAWWEY010000275.1:31480858-31485858 GCA_035582745.1 Loriotus luctuosus | reverse complement strand
CACTTTCTTTTGCTTTAAACATTAAACAGATGCAGTATATTTTCAAATAATTTAAACACAAATCTTGATGAGTGAATTTGCTCCTTCTGCTGTGTCAGTGGCTTCTTTTTCTTCCCTGTTCCCTTTTTTCCTGTACTGTACATTTCTATCCATGCTGCAGGTTCACTCATCAATTAGAAAGCCTTGGGATCTCAAAGGAGGCCATGCAATTTCAAATATTTCTATTAGAAAACAAATAAAAATTCTTTATCTCTCCTTTCCTCTCCTTTCCCTCCTTGTTCCTCTCCCCTGTTTCTGGAGGGAGGTCACTGTGCAATTTCAGATCGTGCTCCAAATGGGTTCATTTCTCTTGGCCCTGGTTGAAAAGCCAGGGAATGCTCTTTGGCTTTTCCAGACTGATAAAAGAGGTTGAAGATGGATGCACTGGATATGTCCCTTCCTGCAGCAAGAGTTTTGTCCCAGTGAGAATAAAGGCTGGAGCATGTGGAACATTTAAATTCCTCTCAAGAAAACATCTGTGAATGTCTCTTTCACCCAAGAGTGCCAGTCAGGCATCCTCAGGCAGATCCAGGGGGAGGAAGGCAGCAAGGAGAGGCAGGAGCTGACTGCAGAGGATCAGAATTATCCAGACAAGAGGGTGGAAGTGCTGACAGGACATGTGGTCCCATTTTCAGGGGCAGACCTGCTCTCTCCACCAGCAGCCTCATGCCTTGGGTCGTGGTGACAGCCACAGCTTCTGCCTGGAATCCCAGCTGGGTACAAGGGCAGGTGACAAAGCAGAATGGCAAAAAGTGGAGAAAGGGCATTTTCCAGGGCATTGCACAGCAAGGAAAACATTCCTGACATATGAAACCTTGATTATTATGCTAACTTTCAAAAAGAAACAAACCCACCAAAGGTCTGCTACTGTGCTCTTCCCACTGCTCAGTCCTACTCACCTCTTCTGTTCCAAGGTCACCACAGAAGTGGCAGCACTAGGAAATCTTCTGAAAGGCCTCAGATGCAGTCACAATCTTGGAGGAGCCTTCCTAAAATGTTCCAGGAATCTTATAGGGAAACAAAGACGTGCTGCAAGACAGAGCCTGAAAAGCATCCTTTTAATTTTACCTGTTATAAATCCCACAGCCTCAACTCCAGCTGTGCTGAACAGAATCCCATCACCAAAAAAACCACAACTTTCTTCTTAAAAAATGCTTCAAAACTCCAGGGATGGTGAAATTGCTCACTGTCCTCTAGCTGGCAGCAGATTTGGAGCCTTGCTGGCTGTGGAGAGCCTGCAGCTCCTGGGTTTGGTGGCCAGGTCCCCAGGCTGCCCTGTGCTCCCACTGAGCAGCAGGAGCCTTGCTGGTGGCCTGGTGAGCCCCTGGGGCACAGAGCCCCCACACCAGGATGCCCTGTGTCAGTTTATGGCCAGCTCAGTCCCAGGCTGCATGGGAATGGTGACAGAAGGATTTCTGCCTCCTCTCCAATCTGCCATTCAGATCTACTCCACAACTGGCTGCAAGCCATTATTCCCCCAACTGTTGCTGCTTTTTAAGCCCTACAGCTGCTCTGCACCATCCTAACCACTTCTCTGACTGTTCATTAGGGACCTGCAATGCTCCTGGTTTATTCCATTTACACCTGGATTTAACTAACCTGGGTTTTGTGCCCCATCACCTCTTCATTACGGGGCTGAATCGCTTCCTGAGGACAAACCATGCAGAGTCTTGGGCGCCTTCTCTTCCCATCCATTTCACTTAGGCACCTGCTCTTTGTGGAAATTGATGGCCAGCTCGGGTTGGATGAGCCCTGAGTTCAGGTTCTGCACTCAAAAATCTTCATTTGCAGCAAACAGGGCTGCACGTGGCTGGGGAGGAGGCAAAGCAATGCGTGCGTGGCCATCGAGGACCGAAGGGCTAATCAGGGATCAATAATCACAATGATCCAGGTAACTGCTTTGGAATATTTAATCAGGGGCAGCAATTAAGGTTCTTTCAGATGTTGCAAATTCAAAGCCTTGAATCCAAGTCAAGTGTTCAGCTTTAAAGATTGCACAAGTTTCCCCAAATGTTTCCTCCCGCTCCAGCTCAGCTGCCTGCAGAGCCAGCACAAAGATCACCTGAAACTGAAATTAACTCCACTTTTAAATAATGCCCAGCTAAAGATAAAATTTATAATTTAACTGGCATGATAGCCAAGCATTAAATACTTCCCAAGGAAATTTTGGATTTTATAAAGCATGAAGATCTGCCAGAATTCCTCAGCTGAAGTGCTATTGGGTTTTTTTGCTTTATTTCTCTAAATGATATTCAGAGTTTGAAAGTGAAGAAGAATATTTGCTTCCTGGTAGCCTGAATTCCACCAAGATACAAATATTTTTCTCTTTGAGAATGATAAAAGAAGTCAGGCAGGGTATTGTATACTATCCTGCATTAAGAAAAACTCGAAGGTTTAAGGCCATCTGTATTTAGATCCAAGGACAGATGAGACATTTAAGTTTTAGTAGCACTCAGTTATACACCTGACATAGAGAAATGGCTGCAATCCTTTTTATCAGGCTGGAGAATAGGCATTAAATGACAAAATATTAGTCAGGCCATAGATCCCCGAAATGTATAAGTTCTGCAGCAGCTTCATTAAATCTGTTTTTTATCAGAGAGGAGAGAAGGGTCTGGTACAACATCACCAGCGTTTGAGGCATTGGGCTTTTAGAGATACTTCATCCATCTGTCTATTTTCATATTTATTGTTTTACCAATCACTTCATTCATCCATCTGTTCATCTGTGTAAACCCATTTTTTTAAATTTTAATTTTTATTTATGGACTGACCTTAATAAACTCCCCTCAAGTACGGCGTGTTTATCACTGTCACGGATGAAAACGTTATTAATGACGGGAGGGCCGCGCGGGGACCACGGGCGCCCTTTAAATTCCTTTTCAGCTGACTGGGCTGCAGCCACTCAGCTGGGAGGGGGTGGCTGGATCGATAAGGTCGGAGTTCAGGCACTGGTCCCATCTCCTCCATCATCCCCATCGCTGCCAGATGACCATGCCTGCAGGTGGAGCAGGAGCATCTCGGCGCCAAAGGCTTTCCTTAGGCTCCCCCAGCTTTTCCTGCCCCCTAGGAAAAGTTGGGGGCAGCCTGGGATGGTTATTTTGGGATGTGCACAAGGGAACACATGGGTGTCAAAGGAAAGGAGCAGCCCAGGGTGTTTGGAGGCTGAGGGGTTCAGCTCTTCAGAGAAATTCTGGCTGAGCATAAATTGGGGATGCACTGGTTGTTAAATGCTCTCCACGTCCTGCGAAGGAAGGGGAGGTGAGTTGGTTTGAGCATAGTCACCAGGGCTGTGATTTCAATCCAGCCACCCAAAATGCTTTAATTCCTCAGGGCCAGGGCTCTGAAAGAAGGGGAGGTAAGTTGGTTTGCAGCACAGTCACCAGGGCTGTGCTTTTTTTCAATCCAGCCACCCAAAATCCTTTAATTCCTCAGAGCCAGGGCTGCTCACCACAGCAGAGGCACCTGCACAGCCAGGGCTCCCACACCACACCTGGTTTGGGCAGCAAGCTCCTCTTCACATGTGCACAGCTCCCAGCACCCTTCAGAAAACGCTCTTTGTTACCTCTGCCCATGCCCATCCCTAATTTCCCCCAGCAATATGGGGGATAATTCCATGGAAGGTGCTGGGAGTGCCTCGAGCGCCTCGAAATTACGCACCCATGGATTAAGAGCGTTTCAAATTTATGTCAGGCAATAGTCACGAGGTGGCTATAAATGCTTTACGGGTTCACTTCGTTGACACAAAGCCTAACCTTGCCACAAAAATACATTTTTATTCCGCTGGCTTAAAGCAGGTTTGACAAATACTCTCCAGGATAACTCAACCCTCGCGTTTTATCTTTGCTTGGCCCAGGCGCCGGCCGCGACAGAGTTTTGTCATGAAAGATGGAGCTCCGAGGCTGGGGACATTCCCCTCATGGCTTCATCTCACTTCCCAGCTCATTAGAAACCTTGGGCTCCTGCCTAGCATTTTATTTTGACATCAGAGGTGTAAATCAAGTCATAAACATATTTAAACTAATGTTGTTGAAAATCCGTAATTCTGACAGGGAAATGAGCGACAAAAAGTGCATATAATATTTGGTGACATGTAATTTTAACTTCATCCCATTCCTTTGCTTTTGAGACATTGTTACCTGCAGGAAAAGGCAATAAAATAAGGATGTACAAGAATGTGTCAAATGTAGGGCTTCCCTAAATTACGCTCTCAGGCACAGATTAATACATTTAATACATTCCAGTCATGAGTGAAGTACTTATAGCAGAACAACTGCTCCTTCAGTGATATCATTCACTGGAATGAACTACAGCTAACAGTGACAAGCTGGAAAAATGCCCCCACTTTTCAAACTGTACAAATGGCATTTGGACACAGTAACTCAAAACTGGACACTTCATTTCAAGTTTAAAGCTAGTGGTCCAGTCAAAAGCTATTACTCCATCTTCTTTATTTGTAGTCCATGCTTTTGTGCTCTTTAAGAATCAAATAAATACTGGTGTAATGGTTAGCAACTGCCAGTTCAACGAAAAATACTGCTAAATTCGCCAATAAGTCTTTTTTCTACACACACAAATTTATGACATAAGAACTGAACCCATTCCTGTTACAATGTCTGGATAGTTTTTTAATGTAGAGGGAGACTCACTTTAGTGATAAGAGTTTAAACCTCAACTCCTTTTTCCTTCTCTCTGGATCATACATCTGGATAGGGAAGAGCCTGAGACAAATGGCCCCTGTGTGCCAGCTGAGGTGCACTGAGCTGGCCTGTGCTCAGCTCCAGCACAGCTGAGGAAAAAGCTGCCCCTGGTGATGCCTCAGGTTTTAGTTTTTATATTTTTCAGATTCTGTGCTGCTTTAGTGTGTGGGTCTGGGCTTTACACCAGGGGATGGTGAGCTCTGTGCACAGAGCAGGGAGACAAAACAATTCCTGCTCCAGCTGGGCACCAAGGACAAATGA
>JAWWEY010000275.1:31470057-31480682 GCA_035582745.1 Loriotus luctuosus | reverse complement strand
CAGCCCTGGCTGGGCTCTGGTGCTGCCCAAGGTGGATCCATGGAGGAGATCCTTTGAATAAATCCCTGCTTTATTCTTCAGCTCTGTCCAGCCTCTGTTCTAGGGCAGCCTTCACAAGGCATCAGTGGCTCAGCACTGGCTCTTTCCCTTTTGCTTCCTCACTGGGATTATTTGCTCTGGAATTGTTTAAATGTGGATGCAAGGTCTGCCCCCTGCTCTGCATTATTTTAAGAACTGGATGGAGAAGGAGACTGAGATGGGTAAAACCTCACTAAAGCTTTTTCAGTTCTTTACCACCCTCTTTGGTCTACTATTTACTCTTCCCCACCACTGGCTAATAATAATTAGATCCCAGTTTGAGATCAGCACAAGGGTCCTGTCACTGTGCAAAGGGAGGGAGCAGCACTTCCCTCTGTCAGAGGAGGATTCCCTACAGGAACCAGAGCAGGGACTGGGGCTGGTTCCTTTCCATTCCCTGTAGCACCATGTGCAGGCTTCAGGGCTGGAGTTTTTCATTTCTGGTTGATCCTCATATGCAGAATAAGCAATCCTCCCGAGCAATCAGGTTCATCACGCCCCCAGAGAAATCTGCTGCATCTCCACACAGCCCCAGAACCAGGGGATTTTGTGAATTAATGTTTATTCCAGACAATGGCTGTGTTAAAAAAGTGCATTATTAGGTGCTACATCACACCTAGAAAAACACAGGTTTGTGTATAACACCAGGAACTGTGCTCAACTTCTGCATTTGGCTGATGTGAGACCCAAACAGGGACAGTGTGACGAAAGGATAAATATTCCAAGTGCCACTGCAATATTGCCAAGCTCCCCAGCCAGCTTTTTTACAGTGTGTTGAGCAAATGCTACATTAAAACAAGATATGAACAATGGATTTGTCTCTAAAAGGAGAAAAACTCACACCCTGACACTTTCTCAGAAAAGTACCCAAAGGTGATGCCCCAGACTCATGAGATTGCTTTCAAATTGTTTGAGGGGACACAGGGAGCTAAACCACAAATTATTCTGGATTTTGTGGATATACTGGTTTTGTTTTCCAGCTTCCCCAGGTAGTAATTATAGGTCTGCTCTGTTTTGTCACAGATATTTGCAGCCAGAAGCCTCAAAACCATGGGGCTGTTCTCATGGGTTTTTCCACCAGTGCAGGCTCTGTGGTGTCCCATCATCAGAAGACCCACAGTATCAGGAACACTCAAAAAAACTATCTGGAAACAGAAATTATTTTCATTTCTAAGAAATGTCTTACATTTTCTTTAATTCAGTTTCTTAAAGATGGTGAAGAAGGATTTTATGTTCCAAGTAATTTCATTTGGTGTCATAGTCACATCTTGATTAATTCTATCCACATTTAAAATTAGGAGTGGTTTTGGTTTTTTTTTTTCCTGATCTGCAGGGTAGATTTTAAAGATTTTATATGACTACAAGTAATGTGAACTGGGAAGGACTGTGATAACCTGAAACAAAGCAGGTTTTGGGACTGAGAGGGATAAATGGCAGGTGTGACAGAGGCAGGACTGTCCCTGGGATCTCTGCAGTGACATTTTGAAGACACAAAGACTCTGGCATCTCTTGTGCAGAGAAGAGCAGGCTGCTATTACACACACCTCTGCCCCCTCACTTTGCCACTGCTGGCACCAAAACCACCATGCCTGCTGCTATTTCCTTCTAGGACAGAAAATCACCAAATTTCCTTAAAAAATAATCTAGACCTTGGTTTGTATTAGCGCACACCCAGTCCTAACCCAGCTTGTAAACACCTTGGAGCAGATTCCTTTTTTTTTTTTTTTGGCTTTTACCCACCTGAGTGTGGTTTATATGCATCCTGTACCACAGCTAGGGATCCTGGATCAATACAAGTAGGGATGAAAAATAACACTGTGCTCTAAACTGCTGTGACTAATTCCTTGGATTAGAAATACCAAAAAACAATTCAATCCATACTGCAGGATTTTATCTGAGGCCAACTACTTATTCAAAATTTTACCTGCTTTTCCATGGAATGATAGCAAAATACATCTCCAAATCTGGTTTTGACTCATCAAACCCTGTTGACAAAATGATTTGTTTTGGGAATTAAATGAAAGCCTTTTCAGAAGAACTCTCCTCAAATGGAAACAAGGAAATCAGCCCTCAAATGTGTCATCCTTGGAAAACCCAACAGGACATTGGTTCTCCTGCTGCAGTGCTCGTGCAGAACACAGAGCACAGAGCAAACTGACAAAATAATTGGATTATACATGCACAATTCAGACTTTCAGTTACTGGGTGCTTTCTTGTTCCTGGTTTCCACAGAAAAGTCAGGTTTTTGTTCCTTAAGTCCTTGTACTGCTTATTTACATATGAAAAGGTACGTTTATAAAAGAGCTTTCCTATTTTACTCCACCTAATAGTTAATAATTTAAATCTGTAGCCATTATCATCATATAGATTGACACAAATGGCATATGGATCATTCTGGGGATGAGGGTTAGTTTCTTTTAAGGGAGAATTGTTTTAGTTTTTGCAGGAAATTAATCAGGGGAATGGGCTTTGTGGAGCATGGAGCAAATCTAATCTGTTCTTTGTTCAAATTTGCCTTGCTCCAATTCCTAGCAATTGTAGACAACATGCTCTTTTGTTCAGGAGCCACTTGTTACATGCATAATTAGAGACTGCAGTAGCTGTGTTTAAAGAAAAACTGTTTTCCAATGTAATGTGTGATCTTGATAATAGTATTTTCATCAAAGGTAGCAATTACATTCATTAAGCTGGGACTGGCAAGGCAGCAAGGAAATTAAGTGGAAGGTGAATAAAAAGCTCCCCATTTCTTTTTAAAATCTCTGCCTCTTTATAAGTTGAAATGCACCACGTTGAGCTGCAAACTGGAAAATACATACTGAATATAAGGGGGAAAAAAGAAAGAAAGAAAGAAAGGAAAAAATAAAGTCCTCCTTAACCTTTCTGAATAATGATCCAGAAGATATCCTAGGGACACCTACTATAGATGTACTTTTCAAATTAAAGGGCTTTATTCTACATTAATTTCTTATGCAAGTTTTAAACGAGCTCAACATATGATTCAGGTCTTTAAAGGCTCCAGGGCTCTCTAGGATTAATTCACTGTTCTTTTCACACATGAATTAATTGTTTTGTGTTCTCAAAAACAGCAAACAGCACATAAATCAACCAGTTTGGAAAAGGCACAAGGCTGGTGCCTTTTGCAAATCACTGAAGTTAACTCTTTACACTCCATTATTGTAATATGCAACTTTTAAAGGAAAAGCTGGGAAACTAGGATGTATGTTCTTAATTCTAAGTGGATTTCTTGAATGCATGACTCATTTCAGTGATCTGATTCCTTGAAAGACCAAAGTTGTGGAGCACTGAAAAGCTGTTCTTCCAGCATGCCGGTTGTTTATTTCCCAATTAATAATCAATTACACGTCACTAATATACTTGCAAACATTCCCACATAAAAAGAGCTAGTTGTGGGGTTTTTTTTAATCTTCTTTTTGCCTTAAGCTTTGGAAGAGTGAGATTTGCAGATGGAAAAATGTGAAAATTTGAAGATGTGAGTGCAGAGCCTCACGAGGGGCTGTGCCTGGGCTCCCTCAGGCTGAGCACACACACAGCAACCTCATTTTTAACCCCCAAAATTCAATCCTGATTTTATTCCAGGCACTGTGACCCAGGCTGAGGGGGGGAAGTGTGTGTCCCCTCACAGCTCTGTTGGCAGCAAGGGCAGAGCAGCACTGCTGACAAGTCCCTGCTTCAGATCAGGGCTGAGGCAGGATTTTGCAGGAAAATGCCCCAATTCAGGGTCTCAACCAGCACCAAGCAGAGCAGGTGACACTTGCAGCAAGGGGGATGAGTTAAATTTACCAGCAGGGCAGGTACTGAGGAGGGTGGTGGCCAGAAATGTGCTCTCTCCTCAGCAGGGATGTCCCAGCCCACTCCCAGCTCAAGGTAAGAGAGAAAACTGCAGCCAGAACCCAGCTGCCCATGACTCCAAAAATAACTGTTTGTCCCTCTGCCCTTCCCAGAAATAGAATCTGAAACCACAGCATCTTGGCCAAATTGGAATTTGTATAGTTCTGCGAAGCATTTCCTTCAGTTAGGAATGATTTAATTATTCTTCACTTCCTCTTCTAGAAATCATTCCTGGATAATGAGGTTAGCATAGAGCAGATATGTTTCAGTCAAGGAATAGATGTAATTTAGTGCCAGAAGGCTTTTACAGTTGGGAAGAAAAAAAAAAAAAAAGGGTTTTGGACACTTCTAAATAGAAGCAGCAGGATAGAGAAGGTTTGCTATTAAATTAGAACAGTCTGAGACACCAGACCATGGGGTGCTTTAACCCAGTGCTGTGTCAGCCCCTGCAGAATCAAAGCACTCCCCTGCAGCCCAGATTCTTACACAAGGGTAACAAGGCACATTTTAAATAATTATTAAATAATGGCAAGCTGCATTACTGCCAGAGAATTGTTTATCTCTGCAAATTGGATCACTGGAGTCAAAGCACAGTAGAGCTAAAATTCTTCCAGCATTCAGTGGAAGATCTGTTGCTGCACCTTCCCTGGGTCCTTGGAAACTGTGAATCCTGCATGGCACTCAAATGTATTTTATGACAAATATCCTGCTGAATCCAGCTTTTATTATTCATGCAACAGTCAAAATAAACTGCCTTATCAATCTAATGTAGGCACTGCTGCAATTAAACACAGAAAATTGTTTTCCTTCTAAAGCCTGTTAGACATACATTGAGAGGACCAACTCTCTCTTCAGCAGCTCCATTGACCAAACAAGTGCTTTGGAGCCTTTCACTATTTAACTATGCTTCCAGAACCTTAACTTTTCTTTTTAAATTATTCCTGGATTATTTTTACTGCAGTTTAGCAAATTTCTTCTACAGAAAACCAAAAAGTGTCCAGAGAAGCTAATGTCAAACGTCATGTTTTTGGGAATGATCTAAACAAAAGCAGAAAACCTCAACACCACAGTGTTAAATTAAAACCTGCTCTGTTTGGACTGAAAAATTTGCACTTAATTTGCATGTTTAGGATACAAATTAAGGAATAGAAGAATTTTACAGGGTGTCCTTGAAAACAATTCAGGCCAAAAAAGTCCAAGAGTCTTGTGGCAAACTTAATGTGATGAGAAGGATGATCAGAAAATGATTCTGTGTCACTGCTTGAGACTTGGCTGGATGTCCCTAGCTGAAGGCAGCAAACAGCCCCCCTTTAGCCTCACTAAAAAGGAATCACTAAAACCTTGACTTTTTTTAGTTTGTCTAAGTTCTCCAGTGTTAGCAGCTCTGCAGTTACTGAGAGGGAGAATAGCTTCAGAAAGATGTAAATCCAAATGATCTTGAAAGACAAAATATATAAAAATGCTATTACTGTCTAGTGAGACTGCACATATTTTTGATTTATATTTCTAAATATTTCACCAGAAAACAAAAAGTTACAGTGTACACTGCATGTTCCTTTGAACAATAAACAAGCTATTAGGGAACACATTGGTTATTTCTAGTTACCCTGAATACATTCTGGGGCTGAGGAAAAGCATTTCTTCAGCTCTTGTGTATCCAGTACCAGCTCAGGGAAGTCAGGCAGCTGCTTTCAAAACAGACTGGGCTTCCAATCGAGCTTGGCTTGGTAGAAGAACTTGAAATGTGTCTCTTACCAAAAGATTTTCAAGTGGAAATGCAATAACATGTTAATTAGAAAAGTCTTTGCATAGCAAAAGGCTCCCAAAGAACAATAACTCTGTAGTTGATGTAAGCCTTTTCTAACACAATCTTTACATGGGGAAAAGAAAATATGAAAGAAAGAAAAACAGCATAGAAACGATGATACAAAATGTTGTATTTGAGTATTTCCCAAGTAGTGATTAAACCCTTCTGTGGAAATCTGCCTTGATCACCAAGCAGAACAGAGCTAGAGAAAGCTGACACAACACAGCCATTCTCTCCTGGTACAAAACCTGCAAAATCTGGCAACAATTTTAAATTACACATTATTAGAGAATGACTAAATCATATACAAGCATTGTATCAAGTAAAAAACAAAATTCAGGCACTTTTTAACACATTCTCAATACAGGTCTTTTCTTCTTATCAGGGAAGCTCACATGCAACATTTGATACTGAAGTTGCTGTTCCAGGACAACAGACTGGATGGACTAAAGGCATAAAAAGGGAAAAGTCACTAATAAAACACATCTTGAGTACATAAAGCAGTTTAAAAGCTCAGAAAGCCTCCCAACATTGCCCACACCAGCTCTGCAGCCTATGCCCACAGTGCCAAATGTAGAATTGCCATTGATGACCACCCAAAAATGCCTGTCCCAAAGCAGAACAAGGGTGGGAGCACAGGAAGCTCTAAACAGCTCCTGGACAACAGCACAGCACTTCTCATTCCTAATCAAACATCTGAGTTCAGATGGCAAGGCTGAGATTTCAGGTCCCTTCCAACCCAAACCATTCTGTGACTCTCCCCAGAGCCAGTGACCAGAGCAGCCAATGCTCTCCACACAGGTACCTGTCCCCTTAAAACAGCAAGGAAAGTTACTCAGGGGTTGTAATTGATTTGTGCACATACTCCTCCACAAAATTTTGTATACAAATACAATACATTATTTATTTCTTTCAAAACTGTGTACAAAATACAGCATACATAACAAAGGCATGAATTATTTACAGCTGTAACATTAGTTAAAGGCTTGACCTTGCTTTATTGAGAAAAAAAAGCTCATCAGCTACTGTGGAATTGCTGCTGAGGATGTTCAGGTTGTTTGCTGGACTCAGGCATCTCATACCAGACTGTCAGGAATCACATTAATCTCATTTTCCCCTGGTTATTTTTTCAAATGGATACCTGACACAGTTCTACACAAAGAGAATCTTTTTACATAATCCTGGATATCCAGCCCTTAACAGTCCTTCAAAGAGCTCTGCACTTTCCTCCACAAAGGGTTTGCTTCTGGCACTGTATTGAAGCAGTAAAGTATTGCCAGTCTCACACAAAACTGCAGATGCCAAGCTGAGAGTGTCACAAACCAGGAGAGCACAGCAAAAACCAAACCCTGTTTTCTGTGGACACTCATGTGAGCAAAGCAGATTAAACCTCAGCAGCCAAGGGCTGCCTCACCTTGGCACAACTCAGCACAGCAATCAGCACGAACTCCAGCATTTTGCAGTGTGGTTTTGATTATTTTGGATTCACAGATAGACTGTGCTGAGCAGAATAACTGCTGTGTTGAGCAGAATAACTGCAGTTAAATGTTGTGGTTTCTAGTCTTAATTCTAGTCTTAATTCTAATCTAAATAAGTGAATTAAGACTAGTCTTAATTCTAATCTACACTTCCCCAGCTGTTTCAATTCAGCTGAAAGAAAAGCCTGCAAGTAAATCTGAAATGCATTAATAATAATAAGGATTAATAATAATATTGCTAGAAGAAAACTTCAGAAACCACCTAGCCTACCTTCCTACTCTTGTATTTTGTAAATCTCAAAGCTCTTGATCAAACTGATGTGGGAGGGCATTTTTATTGGCACAAGGGTAATCAGCACAATAATTCTTTGCCCATTACCAGGCAAAGCGTGTACACAGAGGGATTAATTCACTAAAGAAGTTACTTCCCTTTGAAGTCAGAGAACTTTTTAATAGTGCTTTTCATCCTTGCTTGTTTCTTTGTCTAAGGCACTGCTTGTTTTACAAATCCCACTTGTTAAGTGTCACTTGCCCTGGTTTTGCTAGGAAATCCTCTGGGAGTCTCAGCCTGTAATGTTCTAAGCTCCACTCAGAGTGAATCATCAGTGAAAGGCAAGCTTTAAAAATGAGATTCCTCTAAGTCAGCCAAAACCAGAAAACCAATCCTTCCCTCCCCAAAACACTTGAAACAGATTGCCAATTACAGCAATTAGGATGATTTTTCATATATTAAGCTTCCTGTCCCTTGATTATTAGTTAATTAGCTCTCCAGCACTGAAGAGGTTTCTGCTGTAAATAAAATGTCTAATTTTAGAGTAAACAGAGACAAATAAAAAAAGCAAATACTTCCCAGCCCCCTGCCCTTTTTTCTCTCTTAAAAAAGGGAAAAACTGTGCTGGAGAACCACTAACTTCCAGGAGCAAGGAATTCTAGGCTGCAAATTAACAGTGCCTCCCTTTAAAGTTAGTAAAATGCATTGAATGTGGAAAGGCCACTGGGAGGTAGAATCACAGCACTCCCATTACCCAGCTGATATCTGTCCTTTTGCAGAACTACTAGAGCTTTTTTAACCCCATTTCAGAAAGATTTCAACTCAACCTTTTATGAAAGGAGAACTATAAATAGGCTCTTAGATTAAAACCCTTAACAGCTGAGAAGGCTGGAAAGGGAGGTGGATATTATCCACCTTTCAGGAGCACAAATTGGGGCTGCAAGGGCTTAATTACAAAGATATCCTTAAGAACACACTGAGGGCTGCTATAAAAATGACTCCAATTACAGCAGCTCCACAGACATCACTCCACCTGGGAGAGAGGAAAGCATCAATTCCCTCTCTTTGCACCCCATGCTAATGCAGCAGCACACCCCAAGTGCAGCTCCACCCCACACCAGCTCTGCTGCACGTGGAGAGTCCCTTCTCCCAGGGGAAAAAACCAGAAATGCCAGGGATTTGGATTCCAGGGATTTGGATTCCTTTGTTTTCACTCTGAAATCTCCAAGTGGAGGTGAACTACTGGCACGAGCTAAGGGAGCTAAATCCAGTGCTTGGAAGTGTCTCAGGCAGAAAGAAGTTTGGATTTGAATGTGGAATTCATGATTTCACATGAATCAGTCCCTCTCCTGAAATGGGGAACTCATGGTTTTCCCTATGATTTCACTGAGATAGTGTATTCTTATTTATGATGCCATCAATGTCTTCTGTAATTACCAATAAATTTACAATTAGTGTTAAGGGAAATAATTTTTATATAGCATCAAGGAAGTCCTTATGGTTTCAGTACTCCTGTGCTAAGAATTTTGCAATTGTGCTCAACTGGATATTTGAAGTTCCTTCATATATTGTACCTGAAATCAGAAGAAAACAAATTAGTAGACTCTAAACCCACAGTGAGTTTATGAGGAGAGATCAAAACATCATCCTAAAGCCCAGTGAGAGCCTTTACAATTATGAAATGAAGCTTTACTGTGCAAGTACTAGCACAGAATTGTAATTATTTATATAATATTATAAACGTTTATATTTTATTATCTGTAACAATGAAAGCACTTTTCTGGCTGGCAACACAAAATGCAAAGACATTTTCCTGAAATGCAAGTCTTAAAAAGCCAACAAAAATGAAGAAGTTCCAAATGCTATTATAATAAAAGCCAAAGGGTAATATTGTTAAAAATATCAAACTGATGTGTCCAAGGATTATCCTGATGAACAAGAAAGCCTTGAAAAGAGAACTCCACATGGATTCAGATCTTGAAGCCAATGAAGGTATTTTTAATTCTTTTTTTTACATAAATTTTCTTAATACAATGGGAAACAGTGATTTTGTCTGTACTTTGTTGGTATCTAATCAAACAGTTTAACTAGTCTTGCATGTACATACATTTATACCTAAAGTTTTATATCTGAGCCTTTGAATTAGTGTTGATACAGTCTCAAGGAAAAAATATCCTGAGAAGAAAAGCCAGGCCTTCTTCCTGAAACTTTAATAGCACCAAAGCTACAAGAGATACTTGGTAAGAAAGTGGCACTCACCTATCTTGCAGTCACGGTAGTACTTTTCTATTGGGAAATTTTTGGTGAATCCAACACCTCCCATCCATTCAATACATTTACTGGTTGTCAGTGTTGCAACCTATGAAGAGAGTTTCAGAGTTACAGGATTCAACTTCAAACAGTAGCAGTAAAACTTATACTTTGTACCTGATTAATAACAAAACAGGGAATAAAGCAGTGACAAGAACAGGAGGGAAGAAGGATGGGTTTTTTGGTATTTATCTTCAGCAAGCCATTTTAGGATAAAAACAACATAAACCAGAGGACATCAGGAGTTCACTAATTGTTACAGCAATAGTTTCTATGCTGCTCTGTGCAAAAGACTAGCAGTGGTATGCAAAGAAGGAAAAGTCATCCAGTTTTGAGTCATTTTAAGACTCACAGATGTGACCAGCAGAGCTGAAATGGTCACAAATGAATTCTTTACAGTGTCGTTTCTCATGCCACAGTAAGATTTCTGAGAAAATTAAATCTTTATTGATAAGTGAAAGTATTAATTCACTTTCCTCTTTTAGTGTTGTTGGTTGGTTTTAAAGATTTTACTTAAAGATTTTACTTAAAGATTTTAGGGGCATGAGCAGCTCATTCTTTGGTGACTTAATTTCAATTCTGTGCATGGACTGAGAAACACAGAATGGGTTGGGTTGGAGGGGGTTGGAGGGTCAGAGACGAGAGATCTCTGAAGCCAGGTGGTGGAACTTGTGGTTTATTGCAAAGGGCCTGGGTGCAGGGTCCTGCTGGGAGCTGCCAGCCACAGCTCAGAGCAGGCCCGAGAGAAGAGAAGGGTAGAGAGGATGAGAGGGTCAGAGAGTAAGAGGGTAAGAGCTTAAGGGAGTTAAGAAGGGAAGCGAGAGAGGTTCCC
>JAWWEY010000275.1:31454210-31469957 GCA_035582745.1 Loriotus luctuosus | reverse complement strand
GAAGGGGCTCAGCCTGGAGCAAAGGAGGCTCAGGGGGCCCTTGTGGCTCTGCACAGCTCCTGCCAGGAGGGCACAGGCTCTGCTCCAGGGAACAGGGACAGGACAAAGGAGGTTTCGTTTGGATATTGGGCAGATTTCTCCCCTGAAGGGTGGTTAAGCAGGGGCAGTGCTGCAGTGCCCATCCCTGCAGGGATTTGAAGCCCTGTGGATGTGGCACTTTGGGGACATGGGGCAGCGGTGGCCTTGGCAGTGGTGGGGAATGGTTGGACTCGATCTCAGAGGGCTTTCCCCACCTCCAGGGTTCTGTGATGGCAGGAGCAGAGCTCTGCTCCCCTGGCAGTGCCCCCTGAGCACAGACAGTGTGCTGAGAGCCCCCCTGCCCCTCAGAGCACAGCCTGGGCAGCCCTGGTGGGATGTCCCTGCTGGGGGGACAGACAGGGCACTGGGACAAGGGGACAACACCACGGCCCTGCTGCTCTGGGACCCTCTGGGGGTGCCCAGGGGGGCAGGGGGTGCCCACAGAGCAGCAGGGCACATGAGAGCAGGGCTGGTGTGGCCCCACTGGGGTGAAATGCATTGCTATCTCTGAGGGCAGCCTGAGTGAGCCCAGGATGGTTCTGGAGTTAAACCCCCCTTGTTTCCAGCACACAGTGCTGCTTCTCCCCGCCGAGGCTCCACGGGGAAGGGAGGTGAGGCTGCACAGACCCTCGCTGCCACACCTCCCTGTGCCAGCCCCGAGAACAGAGCAGCGGGAGTAATGGGCTGAGGAGCCGTTTGCAGGGATTTGAAAGCCCCGTTGCACATCAGTCTGCAGTGTCCCCACTCCATTAATATTCCAGGGAGAGGAATGTAACAGAGCCATCTCGTGATTACTCCGCTGATTACGGGGCATCATTACCCGTCCCGCTCGCAGCTCTCAGCCGGCTCTGGGCTTTGAAGCTGCAGACAAATAATGAAGGTGCAGAGCAGAGAGCACCCTCTCTCTCCCTCCCTCTCCCCACGTAAAACACCCTCTGTGATTTATTACCTCCCCTTAAGGAAAGCAGGACATAAATTACCAAGCGTTGCCAGATCTTTCAGCTCCCATGGACAAGGCTATTTGCTAAATAGTCTGTTGGAAGGTCCTTTTGATGCTGCCAAACACCCTAACAGAATTTACCTGGAAACAGGAGTTCTTGATGAGTTTCATTATTAATCTATAGAAAGGAGGTGCTTTTCTTGCTCAGAGGAAGTGTGTGACATGGCAAACACAGTTCAGAGCTCCTCGAGATCCCACCTTCAGTGGGCTGAGAGGGTTCTGCTACAGCCCTGGTTCTCCTGCCTCGATTTAGGGGGGATCTGAGCATGGGATTTATAGAGATATCTGTGCCTGGGTTTGGTGTCATTCTGCAGGACAGGCATAGAAAAAGTGAAATAACTGAAAATAAACTTGGGGCAGAGCTGGCAGGGACATCCTCATCCCTCATGATCACAGAGCCCCGAGCTAGACACTGCACCCCAGGAGATTCCTTGGCATCTCCCAGCTCTCCTGGGCCCCTTCACCCCCCAGGGACATATTTTCATCAGTTAAGCCACGAAAAGGCTAAAATTATTTCCTTCTGGAACCCACAGTTGTATTTCCACTGCTTATCTTGCTCTCTCCTCTGAGGGTTTGAACTCCACATTTTCCCATGGTCCTGTATCCAAGGCTGCATCATCCACGAGTTTTCAGCCTGCTGTGAGCACAGGTCCAGCACGGCATCTCCCCTGCTCATTTCAGCAATCACCTGCAGCAAGAAATCATCTTAATGCACCCTGGAGATCCCCTGGATCACCTGCACCCAGCCTGGTGCCCAGAGTGGCTGCCATCCCTGGCAGTGCCCAAGGCCAGATCCCATCCATCATCCATCCATCCATCATCCATCCATCATCCATCATCCATCCATCCATCCATCCATCCATCCATCATCCATCATCCATCATCCATCCATCCATCCATCCATCCATCCATCATCCATCCATCCATCATCCATCCATCCATCCATCCATCCATCCATCCATCCCCATCCCCAGTTCACTGCACCACCACATTTCACCTCAGAGCTGTGCTGTCATTATTTGGCCCGTGAGCTGGGCAGGTTGATCCCACTCCTCTTTACTTTACAGCAGTCCTCAGTACTGTGGCTGCTCCTTCCTGGGCTGCAGGCAGGCCGAGGGCTTTGGCAGGGTTCCTGAGGCAGCTCCCTGAGCCAAAGAGATGTAGGCTCATTAGCACCTGTAGCAGGGAGGTGTTTATTTCTATTAGGACAGTGTGGAGTGTGCCTTCCTGCCAGGCACAGCACAAACACAGCAGGAGACAAAGCCCTGCTCCCTGCGCTCAGCGCTCCCTCATCACTCACACGCTGTTAAACCAGCTGAGCAAACCAGGCTGGGCTGGAAACAAGCAGCTTGGTGGCTCTTCCCTCCCCTGCTGGGGCCACTGCTGGCAGCCAGGCCAGCCCCAGGCACGGGGCAGCTGCAGCACCCCTGGGACAGGCAGCACGCCCTGGCCCTGGCAAGCACAGAGACCCAGACGGGCTGGGAGGGACCTCAGAGCCCCTCCAGTGCCACCCTGCCATGGCAGGGACACCTCCCACTGCCCCAGGGGCTCCCAGCCCCAGTGTCCAGCCTGGCCTTGGGCACTGCCAGGGATCCAGGGGCAGCCACAGCTGTGCCAGGGCTGCCCACCCTGCCAGGGAGCAATTCCCAATTCCCAATCTCCCATCCATCCCTGCCCTCTGGCAGTGGGAGCCATTCCCTGGCTCCTGTCCCTCCATCCCTTGGAAATCCTCTCTTTCCAGGTTTTAAAGTCCCTTTTTCCCCAGCCCCACAACCGAAGAAGAAGTCAGGATTCCTCAGCTCTGTTTTTCAAGGTTGTTTATTTTCTCTAATACATTCTCTTTCTGACCTGCTGAGGTCTGTCCAGCACGTCAGTCCATGGCACACTGACCACCTTGGGGCAGTGTTATCTTTTTATACTAAAAACTACGTGTACTTTATTTACAATAATTTTCCAATACCTGTCACCTATGTTAGACAGTCTGTCTCTACTCTAAACCAATCCAAAAGTGCCACCATCACAGCAGAAGATGGAGGCTAAGAAGAAACAGGAGGAGGGACAAGACATGCCCAAATCCCTCCCTCTTGCCTCCTGAATCTCCATTCTAAAACCCCAAAATTCTACTTTTTCACCCTGTGATAAATTCACTATCATTCTATTCAAACTCTTGTAGTTTGTAACTCTTTGCACAAAGTTGGTAATTGCTTCCATGGGTTAAAATCAAAGGCACAGGTGTCTTTGACTCCGTGCCAAGGTCTCTGAGCCCCCTGCCAGGGTCTCGAGTCCTCCAGGGCAGCCAGAGGAATTTCCTGGGTTCTGACAATTCTGTGTTTCTTCTGTGATTATTGACAGAGGTTGGGAACACTCCTGGGCCACTGAAGTGCTCTCAGGAACTGCAGTCCTGTTTTCCTCTTTCCTGTTCTTGGATTCAGGAGCACTGTGGTTCTTTCTGCCTGACTGGACAGAGGGTTACCTGTTTAAACCCAGGAATATAAAGGATAATTTTATCCCAATCTTAATATCCTCCTCAGGATTACAAAGGCATGAGGAAGACAGAGCTGCATTTTTCATTCTGCAACTGTTCACTGAGACAAAACCAGGTCTGGTTCCCTAATGAGCTTAGCCAAGGAAGACTTGTAAACAAATATTTCTTAAATAAAAGTGGAGAACCAGCAAGGTGACAACTCCTTTCCTTGTCCCAGGGGCACAAGACAAGATTTAGAAGCAGCTTAAAGGTACAGAGGACACGACTGAGGAACAGATTCAAGGGGAAGGAAAGAGGTGATGGAGCTCACATCTGAATGCTATTACAGAAGAATGGGTTTATTTAAGAACACCCAAATATTATGATCATTGAAAATGAACATTTAGTAGTATAAAACACAATGAAATCTTTCATCTTATTAGAACATTAACACCATTCCCTCAGATCTGCAGAAATATATAGGCAGGTCAAAATACCAAAATGATTTGGCAATTATAAATTCCATTTCCCATTCAAAAGATGTAGTTCCAATCATTTCCTAGGTGTCTATGAGTGCTTCCTAAAATTTGCATAAATTATGAGTAGTGTTAATGTTCCTTCTCTTCAGCTGAGATGTAGGTTTCTTTTAACAAGAAAATTACCAGAGTAATTACAATTATGTACCTTCCTTATTAAACTATACATCATTTTTGCAACAAAGAGTCTTTTTCACTGTAAGAAACAGATATTATAATGAAAACTAAATGTCTTTGTATAACACAGGAAATCTAATAATTCAGTTTTCCTCATCTTTTTATCATTTCTAGTCTCCAGAAAAAGCCCTTCCCCTACACCTCATGAAAAGGTACAAAAACTGAAGCACATTGAGTATAGTGGGATACTAAAATCAGAAGGGAGTTCCATGTGTATTATTTTCAAAGGATGTCAGTGAGTTATCAAGCAAAAGGAAAATGTCAATAATATTTTTAAGTTTTAAATTATTTGTGTGGTACTTGCAAAAGCTGAATTGATGAATTTTACATGGCAGATGAATGTTCATCCAGAATTTTTTTTTAAAAATACTAAAATATTGAGGAGGAGAGACAAGACATGAAGTGGAACATAAATTATGCAAATCATAATACTAATTATACTGTTTATTATGGTCACTATTCATCCCATTAACAAGTACCTGGAAATCAAACACGCTCTTCCCAAACTGGACTCTCTCCTTTGTGTAGGGAACTGTACGGTCAAAACACCCCTGGGCCAGTCCTAACATCTGTAAGGAAAAATAAGGATATGGTCAAAAAAATTGATTCATTGAGTGCACCTAATGGAGATGATCATAATTGGTCATCTTCTGGTCAGGCAGGTTGATATCCAGGAGAAAAGTTATTTTCTTCCTACCTAGATATTGTTAAAGCTTGAATAGAGAATCCTAGGAGCCAGAATTTTACAGTTAACACACAAACTGAGGTGAGTTATAAAAAATAAAAGTTTGAGGAACAAACCTTTTACATGCCCATTTCTTACCATAGGCAAGTATTTGTGAAAACACTACCACTCATTTTTTGAACAAAACTTAAGGGTCAACTGTAATTGCAAAAATATTAAGTGTTTTTTTGGAAAATTTGTAACTGCATAAGAAAATGACTGTAAACTGAAGATCTATAGACCTACGTTATCCTATTAAAGGAAAAATAATCTGAACTATTAATCAAAACTATTTTCATAAGCAAAATAATTTCTCATTTTCTAGAGGACACCAGACTGAATTGTCAGAATTAGAAATTTATTTCAGAATTTAGAAACTTAGTGGAGTGGAAGGAGAGAGAACATTTCTTGCACTATCTTCCAACTCTGCAGAACAATTACAGAAGAATTTAGATCAATTTTGTCTTTCCACAAAGGCAGAAGCAGTAAAGTGTCACATCAAACCACTTAGAAAAACTACCTTGAATGATGTACAACAGAAAAAAAAATTATACATAGGAAAAAAGTAAAAGAAAACATTGAAGTCTACTGCTAATCAGCCCCATTATCAGATTTGTCATCTCCTCATATAAATTGTAAGAACAAAGTACATCAACTTCAGCACCTGTGATAATATTGCAGCTGCCTTGCACTAAAACCATTTGAAACTGTTTTCAAAGCCACAATTACCTTTTATAAGATCTTCATTATCTTTTAAAACTATTACAACTGCAAAACTAAACTCAATACCACAGGGTTTTAGAGCTGCTGTTCTTGTCAAGTCCATTTCTCTTAATTTGAAGGTGCCAAGAAGGCAGTAATTAAGATATAACAACTACCTGACCTTAACTTTTAATTAAGGTGTAACTTGGGGTAATTAAGAGTAAAATCCAGACCATGTATTTTACTGGCAGAGCCTTTATATTATTTATATATCTGGGAACAATGAGGCCAACAGCCCTTTTTAAATGCCATATCAGACAAAGTTTAATCAGAGGTAATCTTTAGAAATTATGGAAAAGCCAGCCCAATTATCAGCATAGAGTATTGCCATGTGGAAAATCTCAATTTCATGAAGATAATTTCTTCTGGTCTGTCTGCAAACCAGGTCAAAAGATAAAGGAGAGTGGTAGTACAGAAATATTGCACAACAAAGTATAAACAAAGAAAAGATTACTTTCAAAAGTAAATTAAAAATATAAAAACTTATCACAAGTAATTTTATTCTGGCACTGAACCTGATTTCCACTGAGATCAGCAGCATTCTGAAATCCAAACTGACTTTACAGCAAAATACAACATTTTGAAATAACTCCAAGGTTGGAAAATATTTTCCCTTAAGATGCCATACAGTGCAATTTTCAAACACACCAATGAACTGGAGCAGTTCTGCTAGAGGAAACCACATTTATTTTTAAAATAAGTTGACTTTTTAAAATAAGTTGTTGGGAAAACATCAGTTAGCACTAGGTTACATTTCCCAGCCCCACACAATCCCAGCTGGAAGCATTAATTTATACACTTCAGTGTGTTAAATTTTCCAAAGTTAGTTTTCTTTATAAAATAAATTTTCACAGTGGAAGACAAGAAAGTGGACATAATTCAGTAGCAGTAAGTTAACGACCAAAGAGAAGCTAATTGCCATTTAATGTTTCTGAAGTCTATTGCTTGTGTCACCACAGGAAGATTTTCCCACTGGCAGCTGTTCCCGTCTTTGCTGGAACTTTGCTACGGGAACAGTGACATCTAGTGGCAATCGAGCTTTTAATAAAGTATTTTCCAAACAGCTTTAAATATTCCACAAATTTCAGTCCAGACTCAAATGATATCCTGGCTGTGCTCAGTAAGAAACCAAATCACCCACCTGTGCAGCAATCCCTATCCTGCCAGTATTGAGCATTCCAATGGCATATTTATAGCCTTGTCCAACTTGTCCCAGGATACTGCTCTCAGGAACCTAAAAAATAAAACCACCCAATTATTCCTGTTCTGTTCTGCTTTGCAACTACTAAAAGGGTT
Source organism: Loriotus luctuosus (assembly GCA_035582745.1). Lineage (NCBI taxonomy): Eukaryota > Metazoa > Chordata > Aves > Passeriformes > Thraupidae > Loriotus > Loriotus luctuosus. Next base: position 31,462,920 of record JAWWEY010000275.1, on the reverse strand, counting down.
CACAAGTTTTAGCAATTTTTCCTCATAAGTGAAGGCATAAAACATAAACCACAGTTTGATTCCTAGGATACCTGATTAGAGCATTCCCAGATTCACATGGCTATGAACTGATGACTGAGAAAAAACTACATCAAAATTTAAGAAATCCAACCCCTCTCTAGACTTCTGTGGAAGGAAAATGCCAAAATATGCCCAACAAGCAGTGTGTCTAAGGGAAAAAATTGGGAATTTAGTTAATACTCTTTCCTTATGTGTGGCCAGGTTCCAGTTGCACACAAATTATGCTTCAAGAGCTGACCTTACAATACCTTCACGTTGTCCAAGGTGACTGGGCAGGTGGAACATGCTCTGATCCCCAGCTTGTCCTCCTTTTTCCCCACCTGAAGCCCCTCTGTGTTGCGATCCACTATGAAGCAAGTAATTCCTCTGTAGCCCTGGGGGGAATCAAAAATAATCAAAAACTGGTTTTCTTACCAATATCCCTCAAAATCTACTGCCTACATCCAGACTGGGCATAAACCTGATACTTGCATATTCATCTATGTAATTTTGCACTGGACATATTTTACTATAAAATACTTTTTAGCTTTCCATGTTGCCTTTTAACAACAGGAAGTTGTCAGCTAAGTCAGAAAGGCTGGAAAAATGCAAGACTGAGTCCTGTTACTGAGAACACCACCAGTTCTGTGCTCTTCATCTAGGCAACCATGATCCTGACATTTTTATTTTCCCTGGTTGGAGGAATTTATGAAATTGCTCACCAAGTTCACAAGTTTTGTTGGGAAATATTTCTAAAGGTTTGCAGTCAGCTAGGAAAAGGTGCACAGAGTATTAACCTCTACATCAGATTATCAGTATAAAATCCACAGTTTCATATCTCAGCAGCTGTCACTGAAATGCAAGAATTCTGTAGCAACTTACTAAGGATGGGTCTGTATTTGCCATGACAAAGAAAACTCCTGCATCTTCTGCCAAGCTAATCCACATCTTTGAGCCATTGATAATGTAGTAGTCTCCCTTCTTTTCAGCTCGAGTCTTCAAGGAAAAAGCATCACTGCCAGACCCAGCCTCTGACAGACAGAAACTCCCTAACTGTCAAGGGAAGGGGAAAAGCCAATTTAATTTCCACAAATATAAATAAATCCTATAAGGAAAATATTTATAAGCCAGCACAAGTCTCTTAAATTCAAACACTTTAACCTATTGCATTAAAGTAACTGAGTTTCAGCTATGAAGATTAAGAATAGAAACACTGTGTAATTACACATCTCTCAAAGTCAACTGCTTTACAGCTCTTTTCCACAGTAGATTAAATTTTAATGAAACTAATAAGTGCCTTTCCACTTTTACCTCTCAGCTACTGATGACAGGATGTATCTATATCACCACAGATCTCAGCTCTAACCAGTGTTTCAAAGTTCACACATATTTTCCAGAGCTGCAGACACACATTAGCCACTGAAAAAAAAAATCCCCACTAACATTACTAAACAATAACATAATTTCAATAGTTAGGTCAAGTAAGACTTTGACTCACTGTATCTTTGGACACCCTGGGCAGGTAAGTTCTCTTTTGTTCTTCTGTTCCATAGGTGGTAAACAACTTATTTGTCAGAGTGTTTTGGAGTTCACACACAAGAGCCACAGCTGGATCAACTTTGGCCAGTTCTTCCACTGCCAATATGATTGAAAAAAATGAAGCTCCAGTTCCTCCATATTCTTCCCCAAGCTCAATACTCATCAGCTGAAATGGAAAAGGTGCAAATGTATAAATGTGTTGGCCCTGAAAGCTGGAAAGGCTAAAACTGAATCCAGGAATGAACCCCAGGATTCTGGCAATGTAAGTCCTCATGGCTGCCCAGTAAGGCAGAGAGGAATATTGGTTCTCTTCTCCATCAACACTTGGAGTCATGGCCTTTCCAGCATCCAATTAAAAAAAACTGAGGGAGGGAAGACAAGGAATGAAAAGATAAGGTGAAGTATGTGGTATGGGGGAGATGGAAAAAGAATTACAGTAAAAGATGGAGTGATAATGCTGTAAAGAAACTGTCATGTGATTGACAACTCCAAAAAGTTTAATGATTCATTAGTTCATTTGAATTATATCCCTAAATTTTTTTCATCTATAAATCTGAACAAAGCACATTTAGAGATACATAAAATGCTGTTACTTTCCAAATAAAAGATTAGGTAAAGGTGTGCAGACCCCTTGTTCAAACAATCCCTGTACGATGGACTCTTCCATTTTTGCATTCTCATCCATCTTTTGCACGAAAGGTGCAACTCGTTCCTGGGCAAATTTGGTCACTGCAATGAAGAGAAGAGAAAAAACGTGTAAATATTCCATAAATAAATAAATTACCAGTTTCCTTGGGGATCAATATAACAGGAATGTGGTGCTTCTGACAGGTTATGCTGTCAGAAGAAAAAGTAAGCAGCCCAAGCAACATCCGGCATAAAGCACAACTCCCACCAAAAATCTCAACATTTGACTAGAAATAAATAATGAAAATGAAATTTTAAGCTCAAATATCCCTTCTACTTGAAATATTTCTGAATTTTAACTGCAGAGATGATAGCTACCCATGTCTTTCAGCATGGTCTCCTCTTCAGTGAACGTTTGAAGTGGAGCACAGGCAAGTCCATCACTGGCTACATTTGGCTTGAGTTCTGATTTGGAGGATCTAAAAGCACAGGGAGAAACCCTCCAAGGTGTCAGGTGTGCTGGCATGTGTCTTCTCAGCTGCTGGCAGCAAACACAGAACATGCAAACAGTTAGATTTGTATGCAGACAACTATACATAACTTTACCCAGTGGTTTTACTCAGTAAATGATGAGGAAATTAAACTTACATCTATTATTCAGCTTGAAAGCTTTTGAGAAAATATAACCTCCCCCTCCCCTATGTCCTAAAAGAAAATATCCTTTAATTACTTTTCTTTTAATATGAAACAGTTTTCTTCCTGGAAGCTTACTAACACAAGGTTATTCTACAAACTATTCACAAGCATTTTTTAGTCAATTCTACTGTTAACAGCAAATAAACCCTGCTGATAGTATTTATTTTGATAGATGATTTTGCAAGTCTACTGCAAGATTCAGAGTAGTGAGTACTACTTCTGTAATACTCAATTCAGAGTGTATTGCAATACAATTAATACTTTCATTAACAAGAATGATAAGAGTAAATATGAAATTCACATGTAATGATTTTTACAGGCCTGTCAACTTTATTTGACTGACTTTAGCTTTCTCACTGTTTTTCTAGGGACCAGCAACTCTTGTTTCTAAAGCAATCTGACAGCCCCTCATGTGGATTATTGGCATTTTGCTGTGAAAGGGCCTAACTTTTAACTGCACTGTGGATTTCTGTATTCAGACTGAATTCTTATCCACCACTTAATGATTTTCAGAATGAGCACATATTTTGTAGACAATACCCTGGCATTTGAATGCTTCTGTACAGTTAATTTCGACACAGTTAAAATCCCACAGTTAGTATGCTGATAGTGTAACTAATAATTAATGTGTCTTATTTGGTTGATTTATTTTAAAAGCATGGGAAGGAACTAACTAAGTGATTCATGCTTATGCTCCCCATTTGTCCACAATATACAACAATGATTTCAACAGTCATTGGTTATCCAAACAAAAGAGCAGAAGTTGAGCATTTTACTGAGGGGAATAGTATTAAGAATATGTGGCAAAAGTCACAAAAATGAACTGAACAGGGGTTTTTGGGAGGAAGCTACAAACAGTGATTATCAGGACATAGATATTGTGACAGCTTTGTCCCTCAGAGACTTAAAAACTTTTGTGTTCAAAAACACAAAAAATTTGTGTTAATTACCTCACAGCAGGCTTTAGAAAGGCAAGTTTGGTAGGAAGGCCAATATGCTTTCCAAACACAGAATAATTCCTTAGGATTTTAAAGGAAGTTGGCATAAAGGATCTGGCCCCAAAAGTAATGGGCCAGCAGTAGCTAAAAAGTATTCCTGAAATGCAGCACAGTTTGTGTCCCAAAAAGGACAGAACAACGGTTCTGTTCTCTCCCCAGCTCCCCAAAGCCACTCTGGGGCTGATCTCTGCTCCAGATTTCTGGCACTTCTGCCTTGTCAGTCCAAAGTGAGGAGACACAAATGTCCCACCAGGACAAGTGCTGACAGAAACCCCCAGGAGAGACACAGCTGGGCCTTGGAGGATATGAGAACACATCTGCCAACACAGGTTTTTGGGTGATTGTGACCTCCAGAGTGAGGAACAGACTGGCTGTGCCCCGAGCAGGCGCCTGCTCAGCTCACAGAACACAGGGCAAGCCCACAGTGCACACTGTGACAGCAGCATTCCTCCAAAAGCAGCAGAAATCTGGGGTCAGGAAGTAAAAATTCCTTTGATCCTTCTAATAATTCCCCCTCTTTCATGTTGGCTTTCAACACTTGTCATCTTCCTGGCTGAAGAACTGATGGAAAACACATCCATGAACTCTTGTGGAGACAAGAAGCAAAAGTCTGCTGTGATAAGGAAATTCTGATTGTGGCAAAAACAGCTGTGCATAAAATAAAACCCAACAACAACAGCCAGAGGTGGTAATAGAGAAATAAATATTGCTGTGAAAATTCAGTGTTTATTCACATTCAACACCCCTGGTGACATAAAAAAACCGCTGGTGAGCAGGGCTAAATTGGATGGTCTGCAACACTTTCCAATGATGATGGAGTTACTGTGGGTCTCCACAAAATAAAGAAAACATTGTTTTAATAGAGATTAAACCCCATGTTATAGGAGCAGTCAGGCAGGAATGGATTATTTGCAGAACATGTAGCAATGCTGGGGTCACCTGACACCCAGGTGTGCAAACATTCACCTGTGCAGGTCTGTCCTTGGCCAGGGCTGGGAAGGAAAAACCTGAGCAGACACATGCACACTTCTATTTATGCACATTTCTATTCTGTGCTGCTTCCTGAGCACTGACAGGGCTGCAAACCACACACATAACTCCTGCTCCTTCCAATACTTCATTCCCAAGTACAAAGAAAAAGAGTGTTTTCCTCCATGGTGAATCACTGGGAATATAAAGCATAAAATCATGGAATAGTTTGGGTTGGAAGGGACATTAAATCTCATCCAGTTCCACCCCCTGCCATGGGCAGGGACACCTTCCACCACCCCAGGGTGCAGGTTCAGGTATTTATCAACCATGCTTTGGTCAGTACTTGTTTGAGACACTCTGCTCCTTTGCAGGAGCAAAGGAATATTCCTAAAATTCCTAAAAAATTTAAGTCCCCTTGGTCACCTTGAAAAGTTTTAAAACCAATGGGATGCACCCAAGGGATGGGATTAATGCTGGCAACTCCCACACAAAGAGCAGCAATTCACAGCTGTCCCAGAGGAATAACAGTGTGGAAATTATGTTTTAGGTCAATATTTAGATTTAAAAACTAAACAAACAATCAAGGCACTACATTATTGTGCAGCTTTCTTAGAGGCCATGTAGCATCACTAATTTCAGGCAGTTATTTAAAGAGCGTGTGCATTACTTAAATCCTTGGCTGCTGCTTCCCTGCCTTTTTTCCTTTCCTGCTCTTCTTCTGTAGATGGTGATTTATGCTGCTACAGGATTCAGACTGCTTGCCCTACCAAACACAGGCTTTTGAGAATTGGTTGCTGATAACATTGATTTTTCTCTTTATCTCAATTTTTACCTCCATCCCCAGCTCTTTAAAAGATCAGTTCTCCTGTTTTCCTTGTTTGTTTTACAATCTAAAACAAGATTTTAATGCTGGACCTGGCAGCAGCATTAAGATATAAACAGAAAAAACCCCAAAGCAATGATTTCCCCAGCTCATTTTGCTTGCCTTGGTGACTGCCACTCCTGTGTCCATCCCAGCTGGTTTCCACACAGCTCCTATTGCCCAGCAGAGAAGCTCCCCCATGGGAAGCTTGCATTTGTTTCTAGGGTTGGTTTTCTTTATTTCAGTTTGTTTCTAGAGGCACAACACCCCCAGGAGCTGCAGGAGAAGGTCCTAGGCTAGCACACCTCACCAGCCAAGGCACGGGTGGTTAAAGCCCGGGATCTCTGCGTGTCTTGGTCACAGTCCCAGTGCCTCAGACGCGTTTAGCAAACCCAAGAATATTCCGAATTGTGAGGGACCCACAGCACCACCAGTGCAGCTCCTGGCCCTGCACAGACACCCCACAATTCGCACCCTGAGCATCCCCGGAGCGGTGCAAAGGCTGCCGGAGCTCTCAGGCTGTGCCCATTCCCCGGCAGTGCCAGCGCTCTCCGGGCAGAGCCTTTCGCTGCCATAACTAAAGGAGCCCCCAGAGCGCCGCTGCTGCCAGGCCGCTGCTGCCTCCCCACAACAATTTCACCAGACTTACAGAACTTTTCCTAGCGCCAAACGCCACACCGCCGCTCCACACACAAACCCACAGGGCAGAAGGACGCTTCCCACCACCCCCACGCCTCGCAGAGCTGCCCCTGCACCCCGACATGTCCAGCCCCGGGCAGACATCCGCACCCAGCAGCAGCGGCGGGCTGGAGAGGTGCCGCATTCCCTTGTGCACCTCTCCCTTGTCCCCTCATGCCTGTCCCGCCCTGAGGCGTCACCTTGGCGCAGCCCCTCAGCCAAGCTCCCGCCGCCGCCGCCATTTTGGCACCCGCCCCGTGACGTCAGGGCCACCTCCCGCGTGACGTCAGAACCACCGCCCTTGTGACGTCAGAGACAACGCCCCCTCCTCCTCTCCCGCCGGCGCGCGCGGGTCTCGCGAGACTGCGGTGGGCGGGGCCGGGCCGGGCCGGGGGGAGGCACAACAAACATGGCGGCGGCGGGAGGCGGGAGCGGCGCGGGGCGGCGGCGGTGAGTGTTGCCCGTCCTCCCCTTCTCGCTTCTTTCCTGTCCTTCAGTCTCTTTCCCTGTCCCTTTCCCTCCCTCCTTCTCCTTCCGGGCCCTCCCTGTGCCGTGACGGAGCCGGCTCGGGGGCAGCGCTTGGGGAGGGCCGCACCGCCCCGCCGGGAGCGGGGCCGGGTCAGCGGCGCAGCGCCGAGGCTGCTGCCTTGGTGTGGAGCTGAGGGACACAGAAATCAGAGGAATCACAGAAATTACAGAATGGCAGAAATCACAGAGTTCCTGAAATCGCAGGGTCACTGTAATCGTAGAATCACAGAGTGGGTGAGGTTGGAAGGAATCGATCCGGGGCCACCTCCCTGCTCAGGCGGGGCCATCCCCAGACACACGCACAGGTTCTGGGGTATATGCACTGAGGGAGACTCCGCGCCCTCTCCGGGCAGCCTGTTCCAGCGCTGTCACCTCACAGTAAAGAAGTTTTTCCTCATTGAGGTGGAACTTGCTGTGCACCACTCCCTGCCCTCAGCCTTTCCCGGGCACGGAGATGCTGCAGGCCCTTCAGCATCCCTGCTGCCCGTCACTGGATGCTCTCCAGAAGCTCCGTCCCTCTTGTCCCGAGGAGCCCGGAGCGGGACACGCGGGTTTCTGGGAGGTTTCCCGTGCCCGTGTCCCTCCCTACTCGCGCTTGGGCTGGAGGAGGAGGAGCGGGATCGAGCGGGGGCGTTCGGGGTTGGTGACAGGTCACGCCGTACTTCACTCCTCTCCTCACGGTCAGACTCTTTCAGGAGGACTGGGAAGAGCTTGGATGGAGTTTGGAATCCTTTCTGCTTTCATTTATTTGCTATGGAAAAGATGGACCAGAGAACACTCCCCGTTTTTTCCCTGGGGTTCCTTATAAGGAGGTGGGATGCATACCTATGCTCACAGTAAATTTATTTTCTTACTGCATATGTATCCTCATGGATACTTTATGCTCTTATAATTACTGCAGGATTAGTTCTGACTGTGTGTGTGATACTGCTGGATGTGCTCTATGAACTGCTTCCTTTAGCAGCATTATTTAGGCAGAATATTTCATCCTGGCTGTTCTTTGGCAGAAAACTTAGCTGTGAACTCAGTGCTGTGATCCCTGTTCAGTCCAGCAGTTGTGCCTGGGTAGAAGATGAGTAACCAGTGCCCTGCTCCTGGTGGTGTGGAGCTGGAGGAGGTGTGGCTGTGTCAGCAGAGCTCGGGTAACACCTGGTGTGATCAGCCCATCCCTGGTGTGTGAAACACGAGCTGGGCTGCTCAGTTTCTGGTAATTAGAATTGCATTTTCTGCTTTGCAGGGGTGACACAGCAAGGATCAGGTGTGTGTCATTCTCCCCTGAGAAGGAGAGCTGCTGGCTGTGTAGCTCTAAAAAATGTCACATAAAATGACAGAAGTGTTTGAGCACACAGGTGGGAGCCTTGGGTCATGTTCAAACTGTGGTGACCTCCCTACACTGGTGTAAAGAAAGGGATGAGTCTTCTCAGGATAAATCAATGAGGTAGAGAAAGAAAGTCTTATGCAGTTGATCCCTAACCTGTTTATGAAATTTTATGCCATTTTATTTCAAAATTAAATGTTTTTTAAAAGCAATCAGTGCAGTCAAGTAGGGCTGAGAGAACTGGGGTTGTTCAGCCTGGAGTGGAGAAGGCTTTGAGGTGACCTAATTGTGGCCTTTCAGTACATGAAAGGACACAAAAGAAAGATGGAGAGAGACTATGTACAAGAGCCTGGAGTGACAGGACAAGGGGAAATGGCTTCAAACTGACAGAGAGCCGAGTTAGATGGGATATTGGGAAGGAATTGTTCCCTGTGAGGGTGGGCAGGCCCTGGC
>JAWWEY010000275.1:31419766-31440025 GCA_035582745.1 Loriotus luctuosus | reverse complement strand
GCCCCAATGTCCAGCCTGGCCTTGGGCACTGCCAGGGATCCAGGGGCAGCCACAGCTGCTCTGGGCACCTCTGTCAGGGCTCAGCACCTCACAGGGAACAATTCCTTCCCAATATCCCATCCAACCCTGCCCTCTGTCCCTGGGAAGCCATTTCCCCTGCCCTGTCATTACATGCCCTTGTCCAAAGTCCCTCTCCAGCACTCTTGGAGTCTCCTTATGTACTGGAAGGTGCTTTAAGGCTGCTCTAGGATGGCTTTTACACGATCTACCATTTATAATAAGGCAGTAACAAAGTTACATTGATTGCTACTCTATTACAGGTACCCAGCAATCAGAACAACCCACCCTCCGGGAGAGCACGTGAAAGAAGGCGCTGAATTTCCCACAAACATCCTCATGCCGAAGATCAGGGAATAATTACATTTGCGAGCCAGCTGGTACACTTCGTAGCGCATGCTCTGGTAATAGAAGTTGTCATCCAGCAGGAGAACGAGCGGTCGGGAGGCGGCTCCGGGGTCCCCGTCGGGGGCGGGCAGCAGCCCCTCCCGGCGGCAGCAGCGCAGGAAGCGCGACCAGCCCGGCTGCGCGGGGCCGGGCAGCGGTGCCCCGGTGAGCAGCGCCCGCAGCAGCCCCTCCAGGCACTGCAGCAGCTCGCGGCGGCTCTGCTTCCAGCCGGGCAGCTGTGGAGAGAGGAAGGCGAGAGATCACGGCCCGCATCGCCGCCGCTGAGCGCTCCCGGCCCCGCGCCCGCCGTGAGGGGACCCGGCCCGGCCGGGCCGCGTCCCGTTGCCTGGCAACCGCGGTCGCACGCGATGACGTAACACCGGCGCGCCGCACTGACCGATGGGGACGGGCTGGTGCAGAAGGCCTCGGGCGGGATGAGCTCGTCGTAGGCGAGCAGCGCGCAGGCCCAGCCCGGCCGCTGCGGCAGCCGGCGGCTCAGGGCGCGGCCCAGCGTGGACTTGCCGGCCGCGGGCAGCCCGCACAGCAGGCATAGCCCCACCCGGGCGCCGCCGCCGCTGCCCCGGGGCTGCCGCTGCTGCTCCGCCGCCAGCGCTGCGGGCCCGCCGCTTCCGCCGGCGTTGTGCGCATGCGCCAGGACCGCGCCGCGGGGCGCCCCTTGGCGGGCTCGGTGCGAACGACAGAACCGCGAACGGCCCCTTGAACCGGCTGTGGTCTGACCCGTCTTTAACCTGGCTCTGGTCTGACCCATCTTTAACCTGGCTCTGGTCTGACTCGTCTTTAACCCGGGTCTGGTTTGACCCATCTTTAATCTGGCTCTGGTTTGACCCATGTTTTACCCTTTTGTGGTTTTACCCATTTTTTTACCCGGTTCTGGTTTTACCCGTTTTTTACTCGGTTCTGCTTTTACCCATTTTTTACCCAATTCTGCTTTTATCCATTTTTACCCGGTTCTGGTTTTTACCCATTTTTTACCCAGTTCTGCTTTTACCCATTTTTCAACCCGGTTCTGATTTTACCCACTCTTTACCCGGTTCTGGTTTTTACCCATTCTTTACCCAATTCTTCTTTTACCCTTTTTTTATCCAATTGTGCTTTTATCCATTTTTTACCCAATTCTGGTTTTAGCCATTTTTTACCTGGTTCTGGTTTGACCCATTTTTAATTCAATTCTGGTTTTTATGCCATTCTGCTTTTCCCCATTTTTTCCCCAACTCTGGTATCACAATAAGCACGAGAATTCTCTTTAGTCCCCCCGGAGTATCAAAGGCTGTGCCTTTTGTGGTGATCACAAAACAAAGATACAGCCACGTGTGCTGCCCCTGAGGATTTATTTTAAATTGTAATGTAATAAATAAAATCAGTGTCACATTATACTTGAGGTCTAGGTGACAGGGATATTTAATAAGAACAGTTTGAGATTCTGAGGGGTTAAGGAAGAGGGCACTTTGGAAGACACAGACTTTTTGCCAGCAATCCCTTTTGGGTTCTTTTTTCCAGCTCTTCAGTGATGTGGCCATCTGAGAGGTTGGAAATATTCTCTCGGTGAGGCAATCCTGTAATTTACTCACTGTTTTTCCCAGTTTGCATGAGCACAGCCAGGGTGTGCTGCAGTCCCCAGGGAAGGTGGATGCACACCCACAGCTCTGCTCTTGGCAGCGAGGTGCTCTCTGCACTGCAGCTGGTGCAGACTTTTCCTGGATTTCCTGCATCCATCTCCTACAGACATTTGATGGAGCCCATTTGGAAATCTACATCCCTCTATACATCCTCTTTGAAATCAATGCTGGTTTCTAACTGTGTCATGACAAAAGTTAATCTGTTGCTTTTGTGGTGGAATCAATTTCTAGGAAAAATGCCAAGCTGCCACCCCCAGTAAACCCTGTGGAGCTGCAGAGGTATTCCCAATATCCCACATTTTCTGTAACAGACATGGATGGGTCCTTTCACACCCAGGACATGACCTACAGAGTTTCTGGTGTCCCCAAGTGAGGTTTTCTTATAAATTACCTGAAATGGAAGCTGACCTGGCTGGTGGGGTGTGAGGGGTGGGCTCTGGGCTGCAGCCACAATTCCAATTGCACTGCTACCCACAGGGTGTCAGGTTGTGTTCTGACTCTGTCAGTGTTGTTCAGTTTACTGCCTTATTTTATCTTTGTATTTTCTTCCCTAACAAAGAACTGTTATTCCTGCTCTCGTATTTTTGCCTGAGAGCCCCTTAATTTAAAATTTATAGCAATTTGGAGGGACAGGGTTTACATTTTCCATTTCAGGGGAGGCTCCTGCCTTCCTTAGCAGATATCTGGCTTTGCAAACCAAGACACAGGTGTCAGGGCAGGGCACAGGGACTGTCCCCAAACCTGGCTCTGCAGACCCTGAGTTCCTGGCAGTGTCCTGAGGAGAGGAGAGCCCAGGAGGTAAAGTGCAGATCTCCCATCTTTGAATGATGTCTGGGAACAGCAGAATTCACTTCTCTGTGGCCTGAGGGGGAGGCAGCAGTGCCAGAGTCCTGTTCTCTGGCACTCTCCCAGGTTCACTCCTGTGCACACTGAACTCCAGGGTCTGATCTGTAAAAGGTGAGGTAGAGGAGGCACAAACACAGCCAGCAGCAAGGAGCAAAACTCTGGGGTGTCCCCAGTCTGTGCTCAGAGCCCCTTGGCACCCAGGGGCCAGGAGGGACCTGCTGCCCAAAGGTATTTTGCCTGCACAAGGAGAGCACTGGAGCATTGAAATCCTTTAATTTGCTTTTCAGGCCAGTTTTTTGCCAGAATTGGTTGAGGGTTCCCAAGAAACATCTCAGACAACTGGTCTAGGTGGGACTGGGGGTCGTTGAGGTCTTGAGGAAGCTGCAGGAAGCTGGGTTTGGACTGGCTGTCTGAAGTGTGGAAAACACATTGTGGTTAGTATTTCATTACTTGAGACACCTGGCATTTCTAAACTGGTTCTTTATAATTTTTAAGCAGTTTCTAGCATTTCCAACTAATTCTCTCTGCCCCTTCCTCTCCCTTGCAGCATTTACCTGTGTTTATGCCAACATTTTTCCTTCAAGCCTTTAATCTGTGACTGATGCTGCATGAAAAATCTATTCATTAAATCTAATTAATATATTAATTAATCTAATTAATTTAATCGAATTTATCTATTCATTGAACCTAATCTAATCTTAAATCTATTTCAAAGTGCTTCATGAAAAAATCCCCCTAAGCAGGACACAGGACATCAATAACTTCACTTACAGCAACATAAACATAGGGAAGATGAATTGAAGAAGGTTTTAAACACTACAAACCTTGTACCAGGAAAATGCAATATGGTAAAAATATTGTGACTTGATGCAGTAGGCTGGAAAAGACATTGCAAAAAATCAGATTAGCAGAAAACACAAAGTGTAGGTAATTCTTCAGTATTAAGCTAATGCCATTTTAGAACTGGTTCTCATTTGCTGGGGCTTTCTTCATATTCTCTTGCAACATTTTGTTTTGAAAATTTTTATTCAGTTTTATCAGAACTAGACCCACAGCCTGGCTAAGCAGCAACCCCAGTGTTTGGCCTAAGAAGTAACAGAGGTGGTTTCAATGTATCAGAAAGTCACAAAGCCATGATTAACGTGCTGGAGGAAAGGCACTGTGCAGTCTGGATTACCCAACACGAAATAATCCAAGTCTCCTGACTGTTTTACCTGATTGTTTCCTGGTTCATGATTTGCTCTGTTGCCTTGCTTTGCTTCCTGCCCATTGCTATCCCTGAAACAGAAACCACATCATCAGGAATCCTTCAGGGATGCAGCATTTTCCAAGGACACAGCTACACCTCAGAGCTCTGGGTTCTGCTTTGAGTCCATGCTGTTCTGGACTCGACAGGCAATTTCAAAATGCTCTGCCTCTGTGTCCATACAATAAAATTATCAACAAAAATTAGGAAAGTGCAATGGATTTGGGAAAAAATGCTTGAGAACAGACAAGTGGAGTGCCTGGATTGCACTTCCAAGGAGCAGGCTGTTAAACTCCCCACTGCTGCTATTAGCAGGGCAGGTTTGTCCTTTAGGAGGTGTGGAATATTTTGTGTACATAAAGCCTTGCTGCACTGACCTGGGGCACACCCTCCTGTTGGAATAGCACCTGTGAGAAGGGAAATACCTGTGCTGTCCTCTGCTTTTCCTGCAAAGTTTTCTCCTTATTGCATCACGTTTAAATACTGCAACTGCAGTGAGGATGGCTACAGGCAGCACCAGGAGGAAGAAAATCAGCAGCCCATCCCGAAGTGAGGTATCTAGGGAAAAAGAATTGAAATCATGGAATTGAAAATATTAAAGCTTTCTTTTTGTTTTAAAAAGTACAATCTTCAAATTGTTGCAGAATAGAATTAACAACTTCACTGAAATTCATAATATGTTGCAATCAGAAATGTAGGATTTGGCCTTACAAGTTCTTTATGCATTACAAGTGGGATTGGATTGGCCCACAAGGATTTGGCCTTACAAGTTCTTTCTGCCTTACCCACCCTATGTATATGCAATGTTTTCCCTTTTCCATGAAATGTTTTCAATCATTCTGAAGCAGACAAATTCTGCTTTGTATTGTATTCTGTTTTGTATTTGCTTACTACAAGTGCTCTGCATGTTTGTTTTGCCTTCCTAAACTTTTAATAAATACAAAACGTTTTTTCCCTTTCCCAAAGTATAAATTTAGTAAAATCCAATGAAGTTCTGCAGAAAGTATCAGAGATTTTCCTCAGAAAACTACAGATTATGAACTTTGCTTTTAGACAAAGAGATGTGTAAATGCCAGCAAAAGCTACTTCATTATCAAATAATAATGTTTGTTCTTCAAGTCAGTCCATTATTTGGATCTCAATAGAAAAAACATTAGTATGTTATTAGTAGATTATTTTTATATTATTAGTAGGTTATTTCTTTGTTATAAGTAGATTATTTTTATGTTATTAATAGATTATTTTCTCAGCCCCTGGGGCAGAATGAGGGCCAGTTTCAGTGTCCTACCTCTGTGAGCTGGACCACTGTCAACGCTGCCACCGTAGCCAGACTGGTTACAGAAAGGAGGGGCCCATCCCGGATTGCAGTGGCAGTTCCCGTTGTTGTTACACACCTACAGCTCAAACAAGAGGGACTCGTGAGTCAGGCAGGGACAGCCCCCAGGGTTGTCACACCCCTACAGCCCAAACACAGGGATTAGTCAAACAACACCTCATTAGTCAAACAACACCTCCCTGAGAATGTCCACTCAAAGCTTTGGCATGGATTTGGAGTTCCATGCATGGATTGCATGTGGAAATAAAAAATATTGCATAGAAATACATGAAATATTAACTGGGAATAAGCTCTGCCCCCCCATAACACCCCAAAACACTGAGGGATTCTTATACCCTGAGGCAATTCTCTCTAAGTTAACATTTGTGTTATTTGTCTGCAATTAATCACAGTCCAGAAACCTTCTTAGTTTTATAACCTTTGGACTCCATTTTGATTTTTCACAGAGACATATACAAATCAGGAATTACCAGACTGTCATCCTCAAAGGAATACTTTCCTTTTGCAATTCACCAGCTCAGTAAAATAAAAAAATAATTCCTTGGGAAATTGAGACAAAATGCTTCTCAATGTTAGTGCTAAGGGGTTTGCAGTGTTCTGGCAAATTACAGGTAAAATAAGTGGATTTAACTTTTAATACAGATCAGGAAAAAGCAAAGCCACCTTCTTGGTTTTTGCTTAAAAGCAGGGAATTTGCACAGTCTAGAAACAGGACACAAAGCACCATCTACTCACCCCATTATTATTACACTTCTGCTTTACATCACAGCTGTAGCCCAGAAATTTTGCATCAAGACATTCAAAACCTAAACAGGCCTGCAACAAGTAATTAGTGTCTTGCAAACACAAAACTTTAAAAACACCATCCTTTTATAAATATACTTTATAAATGTATATGTTTACAAGCTTTCACTTACATGTTAAGAAAAAGGACTGATACAACATCCAATATTTCAGAATTTTATAACTTTATTTGTCTCAGGTTTGCTTAACTCTGTGGATGCAGTAAAGGAGTATTTGATAGAGTAATTTGAATGACTGATAATGTAGCACCCCTGTTTTTGAACAGCTAATTAATTGTTGGCATGTATTAATCCCAAAAAATTTTATTGTATTATGGCATATGAACAAGAGAGCCAGGGAATGTTTTTGGAAGTTCAGAACCTTCCACCTGGAATATATCCTGTCAGGCTGCTGTGGTTCCTCTTACCTTGTTCTCTCCACAGGCTGTGCCATCATGAACTTGGGCAGGATCAGGGATATCTGATCCTAGGTCAAAGTCAGAGGACCAGCACAACACCCCGGATGCGTTATTGACAACGCTCCAGGCTGGGAGGTTCTGGAGACTGACAGAGGTGCACTGCAGCTTCCCACACAGACTGTGCCTGTTTGGAATGAAGGATACTCTGAGACAAGGTGAACAGATAAAAATCAGGATCACTGTAATCCATTCCAGCTTTTTAGCTTGCATCAAAAAGAAATCTTTTAAATCTCTCACTTTAAGGCTTTGTAACAAATATATTTTTTTTACATTGAAGATTTTAGGGTTAGCTTTTATTTGGTGGTGACTTACTGGACAGGGCATTTCTTGTACACTCCACCTTTCATCCCACAGTTTCCAAACCTATCTCCTTTAATATTTGCTTTTTCAAAGCATATATCTGGTGCTTTCCGTGCCCCTGTACAAAAAAAATAGTGAATCTCAGTAAGGTGTCTGAAAAACACCAGAAAGAAAAATTGGAAATATTTAACAGGAGCCTACAAATGGGTTAACATGAAATGCCAACCCTACCTTTGCCATAGATAGATTCACACTGTGAATCAAAGCTCTGGCACACTCCATAGTAGCAATAAGCCTTGCTGTTGCTGCATGGGTAACCATTCATGATGTAAACATCATCTGGGCAGTAGGCAGTGCTTCCATTGCAGTACTCAGGGAGATCACAGACATCTTGTTTTGCTCTGCACTCTGCTCCAGCCACTTTAAACTAGGACCAGAGAGGGAGAACACTTATAGTATTGCAACAGAGGAAGTTCTAGAGTGAAACAAAACCAACTGGGAACGTTTGTAAGAGAAATTCTCTTCTTACATGCTCTCTTACTGGTGAATGTCATTTGAAAATATGTCAAGAGGACTAGGATAGCTCTTTTCAAACATTAAAAAATCTCAGTGAATAATAACAATTTAGTGTAATAAAGCATTGCCCACCTTGCAGTTTTTGCAGCACAGTCCTTGAGCACACTGTGAGCCAGGTGTGAGTTTGCAGGTGGCAGCATCACAGCAGGGGTTGGAGCATTCCTGAGAACATTGAGAGGGAACAGGTTTTTATTTATACAGCCAGGAAAGTACTCACCAGTCCACATGGATGGACAAGGCAAACTTTAAATAACTGTGTCAGATTTTCACATTCTCCTGCTCTAAAGAACCAGCAGACACTGCTGCTGTGTTTTATTTGTACAAGTCAGCAGAAAAACACCTGTTTTATGGGTTGCTGCACAGGGATGCCAATGGAACCAGGGCTTGCTGGCAGCCTTTTGGTTCATTGCTGCCTTTTTTGAGACACTTTTACCCTGTGAAGAATGAGCCAATACCTCCCATTCTTGGAGGGGCATTTTGACAATGCAAATGTGACTCTTAAAAGTCATTTTGTATAAGCAAAGTTGAAGGGTTACAGTTGACAAGGATGTACATGTTCTATAGATAAACAGTCTCTGTCATGGAACAGAAATATCCATGATGCTAAAACCAGCACAAAACCCACTGGTGCTTCCACACCTAAGAATTTCACTCCTTTCTCAGCAGGGCCTCAATGTTCTGTGGAGTCCAACAGCCCTTAACTGAGCCCACATCAAAATAAAAGCATGATTTTAAATGTTTACTAACATTTATTTTGATATAGCTTGCAAAAATGCAAAATTACAAAGAAAACTCCTCAGATAATAGTGCAATTAGGCTAATATAATATAATATAATATAATATAATATAATATAATATAATATATAATGTACAACAAATATCCAGCTCAATTTGATGCATTACCTGTGGTTTGCCACAGTCACATTCTTCATTTTTATCGACCACATTATTACCACAGACAGGTTCTTTGTACACATTACTTGTTTTGGGAGGATTTCTAAGGCAGATTCCTCCTCCACTTAGAATAAAGGCCTCAAAATCATCAGCACTACACGTGCTGAAATTCCTGGATCCACTGGAAAGGATAATATTGTATTATTATAAATATTTTTCTTACAGGAGAACATGCAACTCAAGCTCTTAAAATATTGTTGTTCCATAATAAATATTGTATTTAATAATGCTAGGAGATCACAAACCAGTTAATTTTTATTTTACTTGAGATTAAAGTGCAGTACCAGAAGTTTAAAATACTATTTTAATATGAATGCTTTTAGAGGCCAGAGACCATCAGATTATCTATTCTGGTGTCCTGTATGAAACAGGCCTTAGAAATTCTATACTAAGTCTAAAAATGTTTGATTAAAAAATATTCTCAGGAAAACATTCATCTTGGAGTCCCTAAGAACTGAGGAATGCCCCTTCCTTGAGTAGCTTTGTCCAGTGTTCAGTTACCCTGATTATTAATAAACTGGGTATAAATAAAATATTATTACCTTTTTCTCTTAAGAGGAAACCAAAGAATAAATAAACTGAAGGAAACATAAGCCAAGAAGGTTTTTTTTTAAATTAACTGTTAAATAATTTGTTGCATATTTGCACAAACCTAGTGAGTACATGTAAAGCATTCTCAACGGGGTACAAAAAACCCAGCAACACACTATTATTAAAAAAATTATTAAGTCCAAATATATTTTTAGGAATGTTACAAATAAAGAATGATGAAGTCAGAAAACAGATGAAATTTCACATAAATTAATATGATGTCAAATACTAAGTCAGTGTCTCCACCTCTGTGATCGAATTTTTCAAACAACTCCCCATCCACTAAAACTCTTCCAGATTCACAGGAGTTTCACAGCTTGTAAGGCACAGTCACTGCAAACAAAACAAATCATTAAAATTAAATAAGTGGAAATCTTACTTATCTGTGCTGTGCATGATATAGTTTGCAGGACACCTCTTGTCATCATGTTTCATTCCCAGATTGTGCCCCAGCTCATGTGCCACTACTGTGGCGTGCCGTAACATTTTGTCATGATTCAGCTAATAAAGAGAATCAAGTTTAAAACAGTGAAACTGTGGAAAATACTGTTTGTACCCAGTGATTTACTCCCACCACAAAGCTCTCAGGGACTGTGAAGGCAGAGTACCAAATTGTATTGTAAGGTGAAAGCAGCAAGGACTGAAAATTTGTCACTTTATTTTCAGGTAGGGCTGGATTCTGCCACCCCTTCCATGAGGATCATATTCTGGATAATAAGTTGGCAGCTGGTCTGGATCACCATTGCAGTTTTTATTCTGTGATTCTATTCTATTTTAACACTGTTAGACATTGATTTCAAAGGAGTCTTCAACAACAAATGTACTGGTAAAGAAGAGAATCTGTTTATGAGATTGTCCACCATGTTGTGGCATCCATTCTTTAAGGTCAGGAACCTCTGGAGTTACTGCTTCTGCCCCAAGGGTGGAGAAAAAAAATAGTTTTGTACTAATTTTTAATTTTTTTTTTGCCTGTTTACAGTCCTATTGTGAGGAATTCCAGACACCTGACACTACAAGTGTCCAGACACTACAGTGCATTATGTTCACTTTCTATTTATTTAAAGATTATTTTGTAGTTGCATTCCCATCCCAACCTCTGTGGTTATAAACTTCAATGGTATAAGGATGAGATTATGCAATACTGAGTTTGATGAATCACAAAAGATAACCAAAAGAATTTGTGGAAGATTAAATGAGCCAAATGGGCTGGAATTTGACAAATTGGGAAATACTTTAAAAATTAAAAAGGTATAAACTATGCACAAATCTTCATGTAAAAAACCCCATGAAAGAAATCAGCCAACTCCACGACCAGGGTGATTTGACCAAGCAGGCCAAGGACCAGTTTCTTCCATACCCAAATGATGATGTACTCACAGTGCTGATTGACCCTCCCTGGACATGTGAGCACACAGTGCCCACAAAAGCCATTCCAATGGATCCACTGAAAGAGCTTCTCCCTCTGCAACAAGAGCAGTTTGGAGGTGGTGTTAAAGATGGGTTCAGAGTTCATGATTTCTACTAAAAGACACTGATAAGTTGGAAATATTGCAAGGCAAAATTTGGTCTTCCTGAAGTCAAGAAGGAATTTATCACCACAGCAGGGTTTTATTCTAATTAATAATGAATACCTGAATAAGAGCTTGAAAATAATGATAAATCACTTAAGTCTGCTGTGTCAGTGCACTCAATTACAGAAAGGCTAAGGTGGGTAGGGACCTCTGGATGTCACCTTGTCTTGGAGCTGATTACCTCTTAAGATCCATTATACTTTCTTGTCATTTTTGCAGGTTAAACCATTTTGGAAGTGCAGAGAATTTTACTCTAGGTATATTTTAATGAATATACAAGCCCCAAATCATATACATTAACACTGGCAGCATGGCTGGTTTTGCCACTGAATGCAAACTTACATTATGAGGTGAGCAACATCATTTCTTGAGCGCTTCAGAAGATCTTTCTGTCTCCAAGAAACAAATCTACTCAGCACATCCCCAGCTGAACCATCCATCACAGATATGTGGTTGGCATCTGTCCAAATCTCTAACCCAACCAAAACAATCTGGATGTTTAATGCACTATACATCTGAAAAAAAAATTATAATTAACATCCCTTGGCTGTTCTGATGGAATTCTGAAAATTACTTCATTAGTACTAAGTAAACAATAAGCTGAACATAGTGACCAGGACATAACTTCAGTTTCTCTGAAACTCAATATATGATAATTGTAATTATAAGTGAAGTATAAAATATTTATAAATTGCAAACTAAATAAAAATATTTAAACTATAAAATGAAGTATAACTGAAAACTTTATGAAAGTACCTAAACATAACTTTTGGAAAGAAAGCTGCTCTTCCAAACACTATAATAAAATAGAAACTACTGAATCCAGGAAACTTTTCTGACCTACCCCATCAACATAATTAATCAGCTCCACTGTTTCCTTTTGCACTGCAGCAGGATCAGAATTCTTCAGCAAAAACTGTAAAATACCATAACAATGTCAGAGGAGAAAAATTAGCAAAACAATAAAATGTATTTAGCGTTGGATGATATGATTACCCTGTTGTGATCCACAACCACATATAATTCTACATAGCTTTTCTGGGGCAGGACAGCTCGCTTCTCCTGCAAATGAGAAAACACAGTCAATTAACATAATGAGTTTGCAATGTTGCATTTTGTAACGTGGCTACAATTTGTGTCAGATTACCCCACAAACATGTCTGTGTCAGTAATTCACAGCGGGTCAGACACTGGGATGCATGAGCTGAATGGCAGCTTGTGCATTTCATGTCCCACCCACAGCTGTCCTGGCCAGACTCTGCTCTGTGAGATCCCCACTGTGCTGATCTTCTGCTCCAGGATTTCCTCAGCAGGGCTCCCACCAGCTTGGTGTCCATGGAAATGAAGGCACAAGGAAATGTCCTGCCAGGCCAATCCCACCAGCAAGAGCCCTGGAGATGCCTTGGAGTGCAGCTCAAGGGAGAAACAGAAATATATTTACCCTGAGGAGCCTGTCCCTGCTGGAGGTACTGTTTGATGAAAATGTGTATTTCACAGACTGCTTCACAAACATCTCATGCTCCAGGCTGCCATTCAGCACCCCACAGTGGAAGGGGATACCCTGCTCATCTTCCAGTCCATAAAGCACATGTTCAAATGTGCTGGATGTGTTGAGGGGCTCCATTCCATACCATTTGCCTCCAATGTGGAGAATTCCCCTAACAATCATAATAGAATAAAACATTATTTCATCATTTTTCCCTCGTGGTTATGACTAGATGAATGAATAACAGCTGGATACTTAGACACTATATTAAAATAAATTATTATTTGAAATTATATTAATATATATAATATATTAATAAAAGACAATTCAGTCTTTACAATAAAAGACAATAAAAGTCAAAACAGAACTTATTTAAAATTCTCAACAAGTGTGGGCTTCTTGAATCAGTTAGAAAAGGAGGAAAAAAAAGAGAATGAAGCCAATAGTAAATGTTACTATTGTTAGTAAATTGTGAGTAAATTACTCTGGATTGTGGGTACAGAGCTGATGCAAAGGGTCCCTTTCAGCCCCTATCTCTATTCATTTAAAGGATTGCCAGGATATGTCCTGATTTATGGTGAGTGACATCTCTCTGT
The DNA here is from genome assembly GCA_035582745.1 of Loriotus luctuosus. NCBI lineage: Eukaryota > Metazoa > Chordata > Aves > Passeriformes > Thraupidae > Loriotus > Loriotus luctuosus. The sequence continues at coordinate 31,427,180 of JAWWEY010000275.1, read as the reverse complement.
GAAGCTTCACCTGAAAGATACATGGGTGAATTTTATCCCATTTGTGATTTTATTGTATTTGAAACATAAAAAACAGTTCAAATTTGGACAAATTTTTTTCATGGAAATCGTTTGTCTTTTGAGAGGTGCCCATTCATAAGACAAAGTTGTTTGCAGGAGTGTTTTACATTCAACAAAAGCTTCATCAAGGTAAGATTTTTTTTCTGCAAAGGTATCTCTGGTCACAACATTCACATCAAGTACTGGAAGCCTCAGGTCATGCCCAGCTTCTCCCTAAATTTATTAAAATTTCTCTCATATCATCTTTTTTTTCTGTGAAGGAATTTTGGAAAAGAGGAAAAAAGTGGGAATTGAGGGAAACTATAAAACCTATAATGAGTTTCAGCTTCATCAAAAGGTGAAATATTAAAAAAAATAGGAAGAGGAAATACCTAAGGCCATCACAAGTGCTAAGAGCAAGTGTGGAGTCAGCAATTCCTTCAACAGTGCCATGATAATAACAGTGTGTCTGAAATGCAACAAACCCACATAATTAGTGACACAACAAGCTGGCTGCCTTCAACTCTAAACTTCTTTTCTAACTACCCCCATTGTTTCCATGACATCAGGGCTGGCTGTTAGAAATTTACAGAGCTCCCTACTTGGAAAGTAATCCTGACCTTCTTGGAGGAGAATATCCCTTGACATGAGTACCTAAAGTAGCCTTTGGTCCCTTGGTTCTAGAACATAGCCTGGTTTTTAGTTTAACCCATCACCATCTTCTATAAAAATATTTAAATCTACATTGCACATCCTGCTTCAGAACTGCTCTGAGATCTTTCATGCACAAATCACCCAATTAAGTCTCACTGAGCTCACGTGCAGTTTAAAGATTAAATTAAATTTAGAAGTATTTAGAAGGTTTATTTGATACAGGACTGAAAAACTACAGAGCTTTGATGCTGCCATTGTACTTTAAATTGCATATTATGCAAAGGTGGCTCAAATTCAGGCTTGGCACAATCTCCTGGCAAATCCTTTCCCACCTTGGGGAACAGGAGTGCTGCACCCCACAAACAGCCCAGTCCCTCACGGACCTCATCTTTAGATCACTGGTAACTGTTAAACAGAAATGCTCCACTGAGAAAACTCACAAAAGTCTCATTCCCAGCAAATCTATTTTTCTTGGCTCCCCTGGTTTTTCAGAGAAAATTCTGACACAAAGGGGAACTTTTATTATGTACAATACCTCATTTTTGGATGGTGTTGCCTGCAGTTTCCCATTTTCCCCATATGTGTACAGCTTAAAGTTGTCACTAAGAAGTTTTCTGGAAACAAAAATAAACAACTGCTCTTTTAATGGTCTAGAAAGAAGAAACAAGTCAAGAGTCCTGGTAAGTGCTACATTCTGTTAATTTGCTAAATCATTATTAAAATCCAGGCACATGAAACAAAATACTTTAAAACAAGCTTGAATTTTTAGAAAGTAAGTTATTTTGAAACTTATTTAACTAAAATATCTATAGAGAGGAATCGAAGCAGACTCATTTGCATAAGGACCTGACCTATTACAGGCTCAGGAATGAGGAATAAGAGAAACAGAAACATTTCTTAAAATATAACAGAGGTAAAACCCCTCTGATCTGCTAATAAAAAACTAATATTGAACTGAATTCTAATTTTTCCTAAGGATTTTCTGAAATGTTCTGTCTTGCACTGCTAATAAAAAATATGCAAAATAAATTACTTCAAAGCTAGAAAAACTATTATTCCCTTCTTTTTACAAGATATTACCATAGCAGAGACACTATATTTGACAGCACTTAACAGAGCTGTTTTGTAGTTGCTACAATCTGACATTTAAATGGTTTCTTCTGAATTTTTTCAGGATAAAAATTGTTCTCTATGCAACTAACCCTGAAACAAGACAATTCCTTAGAACACTCTATATCTATATAAGAACATACTTATTTTTCTTCAGCTTTAGGAGGTATGTTCCATTTCTGGTTTTAACTGAGTAAGAAAGATTGTCATCTGAATGCTCCTGAAAACAAAAGAAAATATATCACTTAATTAGGTGATTTTTCTATTCGGTTGTGTTTATTCCATGTTTTGCTTGACAAGAGAGGCCCAACTAATGTGTATGTTTTAAGTAAAAAGCCACAAGATTACTAACTCTCAGGCTTCCATATTCCAAACTCTCAGCAGCAAAGGGAACACTCTCTCCTATGTAAAGTTTAAATTCTATGAATCTATATTTTCATTTAGACAGGAGGGCACGGTCCCTGAATGCACTCTTTGCTCAGTACCACATCGTGCTTTGTGACACTCCTTATGTAAATCAGATAAACGAGTCCCAGTCTTTTATCCCCTAATTGGTTTGCACAAAGATGACTAATGTTGTTTCATTAACAGTTACTTCAGTAAATTGTATCTGGCACAAAGGTAAGTTACCTCAGAACTGAAGAATTAAGGCTCAGGTTTCTCTTTAAACTCATCTCAACCTGTGCCACTCTGTGGGACCATTTTTATCCTTTGGGTGCTACATGGCTGAAATCCTCTGGTTCTTACCCAAAGACCAGAATACGGACAGCATGGATGTCAGCTCAGGTTCAACATCTGATCTGACTCAGAAGAAATGAAAATATGCTTTGTGTTTTACAGGGTCATTAACAGGATTAGAAGTTTGGAAGGCACTCAGAGTACAATCACAGGCCTTTGTGGGAACAAATTTACTTAAAACTAGTTGAAAACACTAAGAATCAGAAGAGTGTGGAGCACACTTCATTACAAAAATCTCTCTACACCATCCATTGTGTGTATGTGTAATGAAAGACAGCATCAACAATCAGAAAAAAAGAAAATCAGAATAACAAACCTCATGAGAAAATGGGGGATGTTTCTCTCTGCCTGTCAGACTTCGAGGAATGATTATTTCTAATGTAGAAAGTCTGGATGTGTGTTCAGAGGATACACCTGAAAATAGAGTTTGAAATTGGTAAAGAATCAGAAGGATAAGGCATTATGCTGGCACCTGCACAGTGGTGATAGACAAAAGCCCACTCTGATTCAGCCAGAAATGGAGAAAGAGTGAAACAGTTCAGAAATGATCAAACTGACTTTAAAAAAAGTTACTTCATATTAAAGCTGGTGTCTTCTGAAGCACACAAAGAAAAACCATCAAAGCCTTTAAACAAAATCTTAATTCTCTCATATTCTGGATTATTAACTTTGTGACTTTATCATTTTTTCTTCCATGGCCAACACTTTTAACCTGATGTACCACAGAAAATTGGTGCAGCTGGCCTTCTCCTTTTTCTATTGTCCTGAATAAAGAATACTTTTAGTTGTCCTCTGGATACAATTTGTCCCCCTCCCTTCCTTTCCCTTCCTTAGAAAACGTGGCTCACCACGCTGCCTCCTGCCATTGCCTAATCTTGCATTTTGTTTGTTCTAGCAACAGCCAGATCTTTGCAAAAGGTTTGTAGCCTTTTACATGATATCAGAATTATCTCCAGAACAACATGCTAATGCAGGAAGCTAAAGATAAGAAGGCTGCCAAGTATCTGGTTTCAGGTAAGTGGTTTTATAAAGACAAAAACAATCTCCAGTGACTTTTTAAAAAATTGTGTGAAGTTGAATTAATCTTCCTTTTTCTTGTCTGCTCATCAACTGGTTTGATCAACAGAGACACAACCATTGCTTTTAAACAGAATCAACAATAATATCAGTTTTAACAATGGAAGTGGTTTCTTCCTTATTAAATTGTTCTTTTATAAGGAAACAAAGAGATTTCTTCACATTTACAGTAGTACCAAGTCACCCTCAGCTTCCCCATTCCTGTGAAAGGAATTCATAATTGCACAAAAGTCACACAACCAGCCATTCAAAGTGAGGAGGGCTCTCCAGGGTAATGATGATCTCTACCTGTTAGATAGCATCAGGATTTTTAAAAGCTAGGTGCAGTAGCACGTTTAACAATACAGGCTGCAATTGCAATCAAAATGGGGAAGCTGATATTAGCAAACCAGTCTGCAAAGAATATCAGCACTTCATGTTGTGATTTTGTTCCTAATCTTCAATAATTTTAATATCTAAATCACAAAATCCATTCTGTTTCATGAGTGAAGTGTGTGTTGAACTAACCATGGAAATCCTCTTTTAACAATTCAAATTTTGACACCTGAAAGCAGGAAACCATCTTTGATGCACATCATAAAAACACCACTTTCTAAGAAACATTTCAGGTGTTACACTTAAATCTAAAACGTGAAGCCAAATCATAAATGGAGATGAGTTAATGAAAAATTCCAATGAAACTGTAGGAATTTCCCTCACATCAGCAAAGAAGAAATGTTTTTCTACAGTCTCCACTATTGGTGAGAGTGATAGCAACTGCAGTTGTCACAACCGGAAGATGACGGATTTACATACCTACGACATCCTGGAGGAAAAAATCCCACAAAAAACTTAACTATAAAAAGTTTCAACCTGTAATCTTTTCCAAGATTCTCTCAACGAGCAGGGCTGCACAGGGAGAGCTCAGTGTCAAAGGAGTGCATCATTACAATCAGTGTCCAAGCAGACTTGGAGAAAACTTTCTGAATACGTAAAAAAAAGAAAGCTTACCTTTTATCCAAAAAGTGTTTCCAGTAAAAATTAGTCCAAAAGTGAACAAAAAGAAGCTGTGCATTAACATGACTTCCCAGAGGAACTATTCCAGCATCTGAGCTGGCTCTGGCTGCTCTGCAGGGAACCAGAAGACTGAGAACCGTCTGCTCCAAAGGTAAACAAGAGAAAAAGCTCTCTGATACTGCATCTCTGCTGAGGAAATGGGAAGTAAAATTTAATCCACTAGGCTTGTGAGAAAACTGGTCAGACAGCCTAATGCAAATAAAAAGCAGCACATTCTTAAAAGCTGATTGGTGAGTCCCGTGTCAGGATCAAACTGGTTTATTGTAAAGGACTTTCATCCCATGGTGAGATCATGTGAGATTAGAAATATAAAATAGTGCTACTGACAAATGCAGTGTTTAGGATGTTTATCCTGGCTACTGCCAGCTCAATAAAAAACTAGTGTGAATCAATTTACTCTGAAATTTCAGCTTCTCGTCTTCCATTTTTTTCAGCTTTACTTTAAAATATAATGCATATGAACACATGAAAATCCCCAAAACAGAGGTTCTACCCAGTCCCTTCTATGTTAAACACAATTCTCCTCACCAGAAGTCCGTATTTTGTGCAGATCATTGCTCCTCCAGGATCAGTCATCTTCCATGTAACCACATTGTCACCAAAAGCAGAAAATAAATGCTTCTAAAAGTGGATGAGTTTGCAACTCATTTCAGAAGTATCACACGCATTTAGAAACACAAAAACGAGGCTGAGACAACACACTCAAGCATTTACATTAATTAATTTTAATTAATTCTTTGATTAAAGCAGAGAAAATTCAGTTTTCCTTTGCTGGTAAATCCTATAAACAATGCCTTAAGTGACAAAAAGCAGCATTCTGGTTGTATTTGCAGTATTAGTTTGTCAAAGCCAGTCCAGGTCCATTTCCTGAGAGTCACAGACTGAGAACAGCCTGAACATTCCTGCACTGAGCACTGGTGGAAGCAGAACTTGACACCCTCATTCCCTGGGTCTGTGTCTGCCACAGGAGCAGCATTCCCCAAGTCCAGAAGGTGAGATCCTACTGCAAATTAAATGAACCTCATCTTTTATTGATGGCCTCTTTTATTTATAGCCTCTCTCCTGTGTGGTGCACGATTAGGACACAACTCAAGAGAATCCCGCTGCTGCAAATTTTGACATATTAGCAAGTTTCACAGAATCCAAGAATCACGTCAGTAGGAAAAGACTTTTGAGGTATTGAGTCCAACAGGGGAGCCTGTTCGGTGCTGGATCACACTGTGGGGGAAGAACCTTTTCCTAATATCCACCCTAGACCTCTCCTGGCACAACTTCAGGGTCAGCCTCTTCTCCCAAGCCACCAGTGACAGGGCAAGAGGATATTGCCTTAAGCTGCACCACAGGAGGTTTAGGGTGCACATTAGGAGCAATTTCTTCTCAGAAGGAGTGATCAGACATTGGAATGGGCTGCCCAGGGAGCTGCGGGAGTCAGAGGTGGTTAAGGAAAACCTGGACATAGCCAAGGTATGGTTGGCACGGGTAATATATTGGACTCGGTAATCTCACAAGGTGTTTTCCACGCGAATTAACTCCGGCTCTTCGCCCCTTGGGCCATCCCCGGGCTGAAAGTGCCGCTCCCCGAGATGAGGGTGCCGTTCCCCCAGGATGAGGGGCCCGTTCCCCCGGCATGAGGGTGCCGCTCGCCGGGATGAGGGTGCCGTTCCCCCGGCATAAGGGGCCCGTTCCCGGGCTGAGAGCGCCGCTCCCCGGGATGAGAGTCGCCTTTCCCCGGGCTGAGGAGGCCGTTCCACCGGGATGAGGGGGCCGCTCCCCAAGCTGACGGGGCCGCTCCCCGTTCCGGCCCCCGGCGCTCCCTCGGGCGGTTCCCGCCGCTGCCCAGCGCGCACGCGCGGAGCCCCCGCGTTGCGCAGGCGCGTCCCGGCCGCGGCGGCCGCTGAGGGTCGGTCGGTGCCGCTGCCGCTGCCCCGCCCGGCTGTCCCGGCCGGGCTCTGCCCGCGGCTCCGCGATGTCGAGCGGCTGCGCGGCGGCCGAGGAGGAGGCGGAGGAGGGAGGCCGGGAGCCGCGCTGTGTGTCGGCGCGGTGCTCCTGGCCCTGCGCGCCGCCGGGCGGCCTGGCCCGGGCGCTGTGCCTGCGGCGGGGTGCGGGGGACGGCGAGGAGCCCGGGTGAGGGCGGCGGGCGGCGAGAGGGGGCGCCGGGCTGGGCCGGGCAGGAGCGGGGCTGAGGGGACAACGCGTGTCGCTTCCCCCCCGCAGCGGCGAGGCCGTGGTGGCGGAGCGGCGGGAGGGCGGCGAGGAGCCCTGCGAGCTGCGGCTGCAGTGCCGGCCCGGCGCCGAGATGGTGTCCGTGGGCATCGTGAGCCAGGCCCGGAACATGGAGGTGTACGTGGGCGAGGAGTACTGCGGCACCGGCCGGGGACAGAGCCGCGGCACCCGCCCGGCCCCGGGGTGAGTGGTGGAGCCCGCACATTACTCTGTGCATGTCTCTGTGAGGTGATCCTGCTGTTCGAGACCTGTAACAAGGCTGAGTGGACTGAGGTTGTTCAGCCTGGAGAAGAGAAGGCGCTTGGAGAGACCCTAGAGCCATTTCTGCTGCCTAGAAAGGATGCGAGAGAGCTGGAGAGGGACTTTGGGCAAAGGCTTGGAGAGATAGGATGGGGGGAATGGCTTCCCACTGCCAGAGGGCAGGGTTAGGTGGGATACTAGGAAGAAATTCCTCCCTGTGAGGGTGGGCAGGCCCTGGCACAGGGTGCCCAGAGCAGCTGTGGCTGCCCCTGGATCC
>JAWWEY010000275.1:31389685-31419666 GCA_035582745.1 Loriotus luctuosus | reverse complement strand
CCTGCAGGGACACTCAGTGGCCATGGACAGCAGAGATCTCCTGGAGGGAGGGTTGGCTGTGGGAGAGAGAAAGAAAACTGCCCCATGAACAAAGAGAACTGCTCCACAGATAGGAATAAAATACACACCTCCATTTCTAACCTAAGACACTGACCCAAAGTTACTCACTGGTTACACTTCCACCAATGCCTCCAGCTTGGATTTGTAAAGCTCCATCACCTATCCCCTTCCTCCTTGCTGTTGTGTTTGGGTGTTATCTGTCTGCTGAAATTTTGCTGAGTTTATTTCCTGCACTGGAGGAAAAATCAATGTGCTCCCTGTGCCATCAAATGTCATCTCTGATTGCTTTTGGAGACAGGAGACAAGATTTGGATAGACTCAGTACCACCAAAATCTGACCCTAAAACTTGTGACTGAGAGAGTTGCTTTGGTTTTATTTGTTTAGGCTCTAGTTGAAGATTACTGGTAGACTGGTTTAGATTAAATTCTGGTTTAGATTGATGGTTGAAGAAAATTTGATGGGCCACAGAGGGCTGGGGCTAAGTGGCTGCTTGGAGGGTCAGAGAATCCCAGAATGATTTGGGTTAGAGGGGACATTAAAGGTTGTCTTTTTCCACCCCTGCCATGGCAGGGACACCTTCCACTGTACCAGGGTGCACCAAACCCCATCCAGCCTGGCCTTGGACATTCCAGGGATCCAGGGGCAGCCCCAGCTGCTCTGGGCACCCTGTCCAGGAAATTCAGGAAGAGTCTTTGATCAGCACTGCCAGGGATGGAGCTCGTGGAGGGTGATGAGCTGCTGGCTGTGCCAAGGATTAACTGGAGAGGGAAGGTAATCCCAAAGCAACAGGTGGGATATGCTGGATTTGCAGGACAGAGAGCCCATCCCAGAGGGGGGGATTGAGCTGCTGAGGTGCCAATACCTTCACACAGAGCACTTTATTTTGGGTGTGTGTCTGGGCTGCGTGAAGCCATCCTGGGTTTTTTGGGTTTTTTTGGTGAATGGGTAAAATCCTGGTCCTGCTGAAACTTCTGTCAGAGTGAACAGCCCTGGGGATGTCTGGGGGAATTCTGTGGAAGTGGAATGAAGCACCATTTCTGGAGAGAGTGTTTGTGGGAGGAGGGGAATGGATTGTTCCCACCTGCTTCCATCCTGCTTCCTGCACTGCTGCTCACATCTCAGTTATCTCCACCACGGTGCTGTTTTTTCCCCCCTCCCTTCCAACTGTGCTGGCTCTGGAGGAGATAAAGCACAGCCTGACACATTTCTGTCTGCAGCTCTCCCTCTGCATGGCTGGGCTCCTCACACCTGCCTGCTGGGAGGAGCAGAGGTGGGAGCAGCTTTGGCTGCTTGGCTCCTGCCACATGATCCCACTCCAAGGTGGGATTTCCTGTGAGACAGGGAACATCCTTTGTGCTGAGGCAGGAAAAACTTTAATGCTTAATATTTCAGGGGCTGCTGGCTGACCTGGCTGCTTAAAAACCATTTTCAGGTGCTGGTTTATTGAGGGTAAATGTTTCTGCAGGTCAGATATTGGATCCCACTCCATGGGATGTTCCAGTGAGACAGGGAACATCCTTTGTGCTGAGGCAGGAAAAACCTTAATGTTTCAGGGGCTGGTGGTTGACCTAGCTGCCTAAAAACCATTTTCAGGTTGGTCCATTGAGGGTAAATGTTTCTGCAGGTCAGATATTGGACCTGAGCTTGTCAGGCCCCCACAACTCTGTGATCAAACTCTCAGCCATGCCTGATCCTTCATTATCCCACCCAAACCCTTCCATGACTCTTTGTTTCTATCCCCTCACCTGGCTGGGGTGATGGGGTGGGTTTGGGGTGCCTGGAGGTCTCTTTGGGCAGCAGCAGCCTCTTCCTCTCTCTCACACCTCTGTTATTTCAAGCAAAACCTTCTCACACCATCTGAAGGGAATTTTTTTTGCATCCAGAGAACCTCCTGGACACATCCTGGATATTCTGGGGGTTTCCAGGAGTGAGAGGTGATGTTGCAGGAGCATCCCATTGGGCTCCTGGCCCTTTTCTCCCTCCTTTCCCATAGTTTGGAAGCACCAGAGAGCAGTGACAGGCAGTGCTGTGTGAGCACCCTGTGCTTGTGCTGCTGCTTTCCATTGATAATTCACCCCGGGATCAGCATTCACAATTAATTCAATTAAAGGGGCCTCATCACTCATTTATGAGGAAGGGAGGCTTACAAAGGGCTGTGCACAGGGAACATCTCTTTGTGTGCTAAGGATGAAGCTGTTTCTATCTGGGTGCTGCTCTTCTGGGGTCTGTGGTGGGGGACTGGGCATATTCTGGCATGGGGAGGGGGTTTATGCAGTGATGTAGCAGGGAAGTCTGAGCTAACACTGAGCTGCGCTTTTGGCATGATTTGTGAGGTTTTGGGTCCAATCTAAACCATTTTATTGGGGCAGTGCAGTGCAGGGATCCCTCCTGGGGGTGCACAGGTGAATCTGCCTCTGGAATCCCCAGTTCAGCCATTCTAACTTTGATAACAGCCCCAAATTTTATATGTTTTCCTCTCCAGCTCTGTGACAAAAACACTTTTTATGTTTTTAAAATCTGCCTCTCACAGATTTTAGCTCTCTGTCCCCGTCCTCACTTGCCCTTCAGACCCTCTGTCCTCTCCAGCCATAGCTGGAGATGATCATCACAAGAGCTCTTCTCTCTCTTCTTCCACATCCACATTGAGTCTGTAGCTGTTCTATCATCAGGGAGAGACTTTTCCAGCTTGGAAATTTGGGGATTGACTTGGGGATTTGGCCTCACACCATTGACCAGCTGGAACATGGTTCTTTAGCTTTCCAGATTCTGGTTCACAATCTTTCTCTTGGAATGAGCTGGGAAGGGAGAGAAATGTTTGGCTTTTGCACTCAGGTGAGGCTGGATTTTTTTTTTTTGATTTGGGGAATTTGCCTGACAGTACAAAGGTGCTGTAAAAAAGGTGATTACTTCACCCCTGGTGCCCTTGGGAGCTGGGTAAACACTCCTGGTCAGTCAAAGTCCACCAAATGCCCACAGGATTGTGTCACCTCATGGGCAAATCTACCTGTGAAAATGATTTTTGGGTGACTTTTGCCTCAAATTGCTTCTCCTCCTTCTGTTGTGGCTATTTGAGGTTCTCCAATCACCAGCACAGCTCCACACCATCTCCAGGATAATGAGGATGGAGCACCTTGCTGTGCCCAGCTCAGGGTGGCAGCTGCTGGCGCTCCACATTTCCTAGAAGTGACTTGACAGGGAGCTGTTCCCAGACTCTGTCCTTTTCCTTCCTTATTTCTGAGCAAAAACATAATTTTGACAGGCCAGTGATGCAGAAAATAACTTGCTGCTCTCCAACTGTTGCATCCCCTGACCCCAATTAGAATGTGGTGCATGTAGAAGTGTCAGCTTCTTGCTTTCTCTCCGCTCCCCGTCTCCCTGACCAAAATTCCCATTACAAAGATGACACCTGAGTGCTTCACGGGGCAGAAAGAGCCGCTGACCAAAGAGAGAATCTGAGTGGATGTGAAGTCCAGCTCCTCTGGGGGTTTTCTGCCCTTGGTTCCAGGACAAGGAGCAGGAAAACTGTCAGGAAAGGAGTGTGGTGGTGCTTGTCGATGGTTGGGTTGGATGATCTTAGAGGTATTTTCCAACTAAAGTGACTTTATGATTGAATTAGATATTCCAACCTATGGAAATATTCCTCCTTCACATTCCTTTGTAGGGTGCACCTATAGGGTTGGCTTATTCATTGAAATGTAAAGTTTCAAAGCCATCAAAGCAAAGCCTTGAAGTTGTGGCTGGCCCATCCCTGGAGGTGTTCCAGGCAAGGATGGATTGGGCTCTGAGTACACTGGGATAGTGGAAGGTGTCCCTGCCCATGGCAGGGGGTGGAACTGGATGGTCTTGAAGGTCCTTTCCAACCCAAACCATTCCGTGATTCCATGATAAATCTCTGTGTTCCTTGCAGACCTTCCAGAGCTTTTCAACAGCTGATACCCTGAGGGCTGTGAAGGATAAGTAATAGTGTCTGTGGAAGGGGTGTGAGGTGGGTGGATCAGTGGGATTCAGCCCATTTCAGGGGGATTTCAGTGGGATTCAGCCCATTTCAGTGGGATTCAGCCCATTTCAGGGGGATTTCAGTGGGATTAAGCTCATTTCAGTGGGATTCATCCCATTTCAGGGATATTTCAGTGGGATTCAGCCCATTTCAGTGGGATTCAGCCCATTTCAGGGGTATTTCAGTGGGATTCAGCCCATTTCAGTGGGATTCAGCCCATTTCAGTGGGATTTGCCCGTTTCAGGGCTATTTCAGTGGGATTCAGCCCATTTCAGTGGGATTCAGCACCACCCAAAACTCCTCCTGGAGTTCTTTTACCACCCCATGACCCTGCCCTTCACGTCGAGCACCCACTGGCAGCTCCCTCGCGTTCTCCTGCAAGCTTGGCATGAACTCTGAGGCTGAGAGAGCAGAAAGCAGGGCTGGATTTGTGCCTGAGCTGGCGCTCTGGCTTCTCCTCCCACAGCTCTGAAAGTTGAGTTTTTGGGATGGGACATTGGGCACGTTCCAAAGTGAGGCACAGCCTCTCCTCAGGTTATCTGAGTGTGATTCAAGGGGATGGCAGGAGGGCAGAGCTCCAGCCTCTGACTCATTCACTCTTTTCCCACTGCTGCTGTAATTCAAGTGGAAATCTCAGGAGATGGTGAAACCTTCAGGCATGTGAAAGATGCCAGGATTTGAGTGCGTGTGAATGAATCCAGGGCACGTTTCTGAACTTGGAAAAGCAGGGTAGGATTGCTGGGATCTGCTTGCTGCCGTGGAGGGGCAGAACAAGGGGGAATGGCTTTCAGCTGGGAGGGAGAAGGTTTGGATTAGATGTCAGGGGAAAAAAATCACTATTGAAAGGGTGGGCAGACCCTGGCAGAGGTTTCCCAGAGAAGCTGTGGATACCCAATCCCTGGAAGTGTCCAAGGCCAGGTTGGACAGGGCTTGGAGCAACCTGGGATAGTGAAAGGTGACCCTGCCCTGTCCCAATGAAATGACCTTTAAAGTCCCTTCCAACCCAAACCATTCTGTGATCTTAATGGTTGGATTTGATTTCAAATGTCTTTTCTGACCTAAAGGATTCAATGATTCTGTGATTTTTATCATGGCAAAGCTCAGGACCAGCACAGGGACACAGCTGAGCATGCAGAGCAGGATGTTCCATCAAAGCTCCTGTGGGATTTCCCTCCCTGCTGAGTGCCCTGGGACCTCCTGTAATCACTGAGGATGGACCTGGCCATGAGTTTCCCTCCCTATCAGGCCATTGGGATTGATCAGCACACTGTGCACACTCCTGCTGGATTCCTGTGTGCTCCCTCTGACACTCCCTGTGGCCTTTTCAGGCAGATATTGAGTTGAAGGTGGAATATCCCCCTGCCATGGGGTGATGGAGCTCGCTGCCAGGGTCAGTGCATCCCGACCTCCCTCAATCCTGCTCCTGACATTGATTTTCTAATCAGGCTGCTCATCCTGACCTTCCCTGCAGTGCAGGGCACAGGGAGGGTCCATCCCCCAGGCCTGGGTGTTGGCTGTCCCTCACAGCTTGGAGGAACCTCAAAGAGCTCCAGAAACCCTCCAGTGCTGCAGCAAGGAACATCCTGCTTGCTGGCTGGAAACTCCGTGAAGAAAATCCAAGCTTTGGATTTTGGATTCTCTTCTTCAATTTCAAATCTTTTGATCAGAAATCTGATCAAATATTTCAAATCAAAATACCATCAGTATTTTGATTTGAAATAACTGGAGGTAAAAATCATGCAAAAAAAACCAAACAAACAAACAAACAAAAACCAACACAAACACCTTTTTTTTTGGCCCTGGAAGAGTTCTTTTGTCCATTAAAGAAGAGCAACAACCACCACTGCATCTTCCAAAGCTCCTGAATGAACTCTTTCCTTTATTCCTGCTGTGTGAGGAGCAGGTGATGCCGAGGTGTTTCAGAGCTTCAGCTCTGAGGAGGTCTTTAATCTGAAGGAATCATGCAATCTGTGACTGACAGGAGTAATTGTGACACTGATTGAGCTGTGGTGGCTCCACTCAGAAGACTTTTGTCTCTGCACTTGGGATGAGTGGCAGATAAAAAGATCTGCTTCCTCATTTGTGCCATGAGAGCAGGAGAAATGATGTGGGAGGGAAGAACTGAGCCCTCTGAACGGATCAATCCCTTCATTCATTTTCTTCTGCACTCAGCACTGGGGTGGTGAAGGCTGCTGCTCTTGGAAGGACCACTCCAGATGAGGAATGGTCTTCAATTCCATTTCTGATCCTTCTTTATTCTGGCATGAAGAAGGGTCAGAAACTCCCCCTTTTTCTGACCGTCTTCTCCAGAGATGATAACCAGAACCAGAGGGAGAAAACAGAAAATCTGTTCTGGTCAACACTGCTGTCAACAAAGCCCTGCCTTGGCTCTCTGGCTGGAGAGCTCAGAAAGTGGTGAAAAATTTCAGTAATGTTTATTTTACAGAAGATAAGCTTTAAGCTGAATATATTATGGTGTTTTAGCTGACAGCAATCAGAGATTTTTTCCCCCCCCCTAAAATAAGAAAATAGCTGCCCAATCTTCAGCTTCATTTTAACATGAAAAATGTTGGTGGCTTGACAATGGGTTTAAAAAAGGATTTCTGGATGAAAACCTAATGAATGGCTCAAAAGTTGATTAAGAAGGAGGGGAGATGCTAAGTCAAAGTTTTCTAACTAGAAATAGTGATTTATTATCCAGCTATCTTTACAAATGACAAAATAACTAATTAGATACAACTCATCATCAGAACTTAAAGCTGCCACGGGTGTAAGATGGAAGGCTTTATGTAAAATTCATAGTCTCAAATTCTGATTTAAATGTAGCATAATGTGTATTGAGAGTTAGTCAAACACACTGAGGCACTGGGAAAGGTTTAATCAGATTCTACAGTCCTGACCCCCTGTAGATTTTTATTTTTTTCTCCAATGAAGGATTTGAAAAGGGCGTTTTGGAAAGATGTTTTATATGGTAGTAGTCTTTTCCCATAAAACATCAGCCACAATAATTATTTTTATGCAGATCCCGAGGCACAGAAAGATTAAATGACTTTCTCAAGGTCAGACAGTGAGTCAGGGGCAGATCCAGGGAATGAAGGTGAGTTTTGATTCAGTTTTTGATTCTCAAGTAGCTCTCACTCAGATCTCCAGGGCTGGATGCACTCAATCTTTCTGGGTCTGATGTCCCAGCATCTCCTATCCCAGTCAGGAAGATTTCAACCCTGGAAGTGGATAATCCCAATAATTTTTTGATTTATCTTTGGAATCAGCATGATCTTCATGAAGCTGTTGATGAGCATGTTGTCCTTGGTGGGTGAGCTCCCCTGGGATCATTATGGTGATGAATGGCTTTTTCAGTGGCCTCTCAGTACTTCAAAGGAACTTATAAAAAAGGGGAGAAGGATTTTTTTTCCATGGGCAGATGGTGATAGGACAGAGGGGAATGGTTTCGTACTGGCAGAGGGCAGCTTTGGATTAGATGTTAGGAAGAAATTCTTTATTCAGAGGGTGGTGAGGCCCTGGAGCTGGTTTCTCAAAAAACTTGTGGATATCCCATCCCTGGAAGTGTTGGATGGGGCTTGGAGATAAGTGGGATAGTGGAAGGTGTCCCTGTCTGTGGCAGGGGCTGGAACTGGACGATCTTTAAGGTTCCTTCCAACCCAAACCATTCTGTCATTCTTATTTGGCTGTGCTGCCACTCAATATCCAGGGTGAAAATTGTGGGAAGGGATCAGGCAGAGGCTTTCTACTGATAAAAGACCTGTCCTTAATTTCAAATCCCCACTGGATGATACTCAGACCATTCCCTGGGATCACCTGGAGACTGGAAGCCTCAGATCATTCCTGGATCACCTGGAGACTGTCACAGACTGAAGTGCTGTGACATTGCTGCCTGCAAGGACACGTGTAGTGGTGAATCTTGCATGGCTGCTGCTGCTGCTGGCCAGTGCTGGGGAGGGATTTGCATTCTGGCCTCTTTGCAAATCTCTGTGTTCAGCCAAGTTCAGCTGCACCAGCTCCCAGGGGACACACGAGCTGGAGAAGTTGTTCGCTCGCTCCGTGAAGTCAGAGATGTCAACTGCATTCCTCTCTGGACATTGTTTGTGTCTCCAGATATCTCCTCGTGAATTATTAGCTATGGAAAAGACTTATTGCCAAGACACTGGGCTTAGTTTAGTCTCCTGGTCACTGCAGGTTTCTTTGCAGATATATTTTGTTCTGAGTGTCTCGAATGCTGCTCCTCCCGACGTTGCCCCCCGGCCTCTCCCCTGCAGTCTGGTGGTTTATGCTGTCAGGAAGTTATCCCTCATGCTCAGGCTATTTCTTATCAGTCTGTCACTTTTTCAACTCACTGGGCTGATAGTTCTCCCAGTGCAAGAGCTGTCTCTCCGTGTCCTTTTGCCCTGGTCTCCCCAAGGGATCCCCTTCTTGCACTAAAAGAGACTCAATGACTTTACAGGTTTTATTCTGCCCTCGTGCTCTGGCTGCTTAGAGTCTCAATTTCAGAGTCTCTAGATTCAGAGTCTCTAGATTCTGGATCTGACCTGCAATGAACTCTGGCAGAATGAGCAAAATAATAGATTTTACCAAACAGAATCATGGAATCATTTAGGTTGCAAAAAATCCTCTGAGATCATCAAGTCCAATGATTCCCTCAGCACTGCCAAGGCCACCACTGAACTGTGTCCCCAAGTGCCACATCCACATGGTTTAAATCCCTCTGGGGATGGGGACTCACCCCTGTCCTGGCCAGCCTGTTCCCAGGCTTGAAAACTCTTCCCATTAATTTTTTCCCCTAATATCCAACCTCAACCTTCCCTGGTGCAACTTGAGGCCATTTCCTCAAGTAGGCAATTAAGATATTGGAGTTCATAAATCCCAGGGGTTTAGACATTCTCATAAACATGAGAATTGTATCCATGAAGGTGTGAAATGGTCCTTTCTGTCCTGGATGTACATTATTTCTGGGGCCATGGGGAAAGCCTGAGTTATTCCAGCACTGAGACTGTTTCTCAGATTTGCAGCAGGGATGTGAAGAAACAGGGAAGAGAAGGCAGGAAAAAAACCCCAAAAACACAAGAAAGATGATTTTTGATGTTCATCTGAGGAACCAGGAAAAGACTGAATCTGAATCTCCTCATAGATTCAGTTCAGGGCTTGGACACCACAGAAATCTTCCAGACACCCCATCCATTTAGGGCTCATAAAGGCAGCTATCCCATCTTGGCTCCAGATGTGCACAGATGTTGAGCAGAGCCTTGCCCTGCCGTGCACCATCATCTGGCATCCCCATCCTCCTCTCAGGAGGACACCTCAGCAGCTGAGCAGCTGGGCTGGAGAGGAGAGCAGCAGAGCTCAGTGCTGATGAAGCACTAATGTAATTAATAGCCTCTTACCGTCCTTACATTACCAACAACGTCAGCGTGTCAGGAACTATTTACAATATAACTTACACAAATGTCATTTTGCTACACTGAGCACTTCATATTTTGCAATTCTCTGCCACAGTAATAAAATCAGTCAGCCGGTCGGAAGGGAAACACACCCAGGAGATATCATTGTTAATGGCACTGGGCCAGGCTTTCCACGAGCTGTGCAGGAGGCAGAGGAGCAGAGAGGAGCTCATTCCTGCACTGAGATGCCCTCGGGTCTCTGCAAGGATCACTTTGAATCCAGCTGAAGGAGGGCTCAGTTATCCACTCAGCAAACTTTGGAAGGGTTTGTCAATTATCTCTCCTCGTGGTTAACATCATCCCAGTGCGTTACCCAGGGCTCTGCACAATTCGGTTTTAAAGGTCTCAAATAATTTCATTTGTCTTGAATTGATTGTTTCCTGCACTAAAAGATCTTCCTGCTTAACATCCTGAGCCCCTTGGCCTTGTGAGCTGGGGATTCTGCACTGGTACTGAATGAAGGTGGCTTTGATGCCCTGGTGCTTTGTTTTAAAGTCATCAATTAGTAGATGGATAGGACCTTGGCATCCCTAATTGGTCATTTGCTGGGAGAGCTGATCTCTGACATTGAAGTCCAGGCTCATTGTGGCCTTGCAGCTCTTAGAAAAAAGGGAGGAAGTGGCTTTATCCCCAGGCAGAGGGTGAGGGGGAGCAGTTTTAAACTAAGAGGAGAGGTTGACATCAGTTGTTAGGAGGAAATTCTTCTCTGTGAGGGTGGGCAGGCCCTGGCACAGGGTGCCCAGAGCAGCTGTGGCTGCCCCTGGATCCCTGGAAGTGCCCAAGGCCAAGTTGGACAGGGCTTGGAGCACCCTGGGGCAGTGGAAGGTGTCCCTGCCTATAGTAGGGGTGGCACTTTAAAGGTTCCTTCCAACCCAGCCCATCCTTGGGTTCTGTGAAAGTCTCTTGGATAAGTAGTCATCTCACACTTCAAAGAACAAGAGAGAATATTTCAAAAAGTAGGTTTTGTTTTCCCCTTCAGTACTTCCTTCCATGCTTTGCCAGGGGGAATAAAGCAATGTTTCTGTTTTGTTTTTAAGTCATTACATGGCACATCTGCTGCTCAATTAGCTAACTAGAAACCAGCCGACTCAGAGCCTCAGGGAGGATGTGTGAATAATGTACTGAACCTCAAAAGCTTCTCTAGTGCACAGTGCAAGCACACATACGAGTAATTTTTACATAAATATTTCATAAGATTCATTACAAGTTGTATATAAGCATTAAAGCTATTAGAAAGTAAAAAACTGCTAAAAACTAGAAACTAAAACTGCTGTTGGAAACCATAAATCTGCATTGGAAATGTGTTCCAGTCTTGTTTCTTATCTAAATATTTACCAATGTAGTGTGTTTCTGCAAAAGAAAAGTACTGTGTATATTGATGTCACAGCTTGTTTATTTTGTTTTTCTAGTGAAACTGAAGAGGTTACTTTGTACCACAAGTACCTTAAGTTTGAATGCCCTGCAGCCTCTTGCAGAATAAAGGTGAGGAGTTGAACAGCATTTTTTTTCCTATCTTTTTAATCACTTAATCAACTAAATTGCATTGCTCTTAGTAAAATTATTGGTTTTATACACTTCATCTCTTCACATAATCACTTAGAAATCTGTGGGCTGGTACTTTGTCTTGATGGCAGAGTGTTCCTTTTAAGTTGGTATCTCAGTTTTCTTTTCATGAGGACTTTATATGATACAGATAATTCAGTCTTAGAGAAAAAAAAATAAACCAGATAAACTGCAGATCTGTGATTAGAACTGTCAGCTCTGGGGTTAAATAAACTTGTGAAAATTGTGTGGCCACAACTCTTAAATGCTTAGAAATTTGTCTTTGGGGTACTCAGGCACCTCTGTTCCTGTCAGAATTTTATGGGGAATAACAGTAAGGAGAAATTGGCTTAATTTCCCTGGAAAAGAGTTCATCATAATTTTTCCCAAGACTCAAAGAGCAATGCACTGTCCCTTATGTACAAAGAAAACATGAAATGTTTTTTTCCCTAACCAAAGTATTTTTTTTTCCTTCTTGCTATAGCTGCTCTCCTTTGGTGAGAAACACAGAGTACTCATCAGTAAAATAATTCTAGAAGTGAAAGCAGTGTCTGCAAAACTAGCAACTGATTTTCCTTCACTAGGCTCAAGCATAGATCTAGACAGAGTGCAAACTATAATGGAATCCATGGGATCCAAGTTGTCTCCAGGTGCTCAGCAGCTCATGGACATGGTCCGGTGTCAGCAGAAAGTAAGTCACTTCTCCACAGGCACAAACGGGCACTTTACCAGTTAGGAATGCTCTAAAAAGATTTTGGGTTTTTTTTTTAATCTGTACTTAATGCCATTTTGGGTTTTTTTAATCTGTACTTACTGCCATTTTCATCCTGATTTAACTGTTGCCACTCAAATGAGTGCAATGAGTAGAGATTGCGTTCTCCAGGATTATTATGATTTTATGATTATTATTATTTGCATTGTTGTAATTTTAAGCTTCACTGCCACCCTACTCTCCTTTTGCCTGTTTCCATTGTCACTGCTGGTTAAGGATGGTGGGCATTTTCCTTGGAATGTTTGGGGTGTAGACAGATGGGCTGGTTTGTCTCTTTAATGGTCATTATGTGTATATATATATATATATATATGTTATAACCGTGTGGCCTTCAACTAAAAGGAACATGCTCTCACAGAACATTTCCTTTAGCTCCTAATCCTGCAAAGTGGGCTGTATCAACAGAATCCTGGATCTATCTGATGTTAATAATTCAGTTTTGGGGACACAGCATGGTAAAAATGAAGTCAGTAAAGCTCTTTTCTTACTTAGACACTGATAAGATAATTAACACTTCATATTTACAAGGAATGTAGTTCAAAACTACTTTAATAATTTTTACTAGTAGAATGCAGGGTTATAATGTATCTATTGTTATTGCTGTATAATTTCCAGTATATTTGAAATCTCAAATACTCAAATGGGTTTTTCTCCCCTTCAGAACAGTTTCCCTCTTGGAGACAAGCTCAGTTGGATCATGGGGAGAAGTTCTGACTTTGGAGGTGACCATGCAGTAGATGGAATGCACAGGGCAGCTCTGCAGTCATCACTGAGTCCACCAGCCAGTGAACCTTTGCCTGTTAAAAATCATTTAACAAGTGAAGCAGTGTATAAAGATGTAAAAATAACTCGTGATCTGAACTCAGAGCTACCTGAAAGAGGGAATACTTTGGATTCTGAAAGACTTCCTACCCAGCAAAATGCAGTTGACCTCAGGAATGATTTGAAAGTCATGGGATCTCTGCAAGTGCAGCAGCAAACAGGTGAAACTCCAAACTTGGCCAACCCACAGGTGCTTCTTCCTTTTCTTCAAAACCTGTGCACTCAGGTGAATCACCTTCGGCTCAAGGATGGAGAGAGGCACCTCGGGAAGAGTGCAGTGGCTAAAGAGGAGGTTGTTCAGAGTGCTGGGTGAGTTAACTCTGGTGAATCTCTCAAAGTAGTATTGACTGTTTACTGACAAGTTTAAACAAAATGTGTAATGTAATTTTCTTCTCATTAGCAGCAATAGTGAATCTTAGAATATGTGGTTTTGAAGGCTTTGCAGTGATGATCATTACAAATTCTCAATTTCACAGCATTTTTGAATGTAGGAGTTTTTCAGAAGAAATCACATCATTTGTTGTTACTAAACTCTTTTGTATAACCTGTCTTAGACAACCCTGGCTGTCTGATGGTCACAATGTGGGGGGGGGAAAGGGGGAACTAGGGGGAGAACAGAGGATCTCTAAACCACAATAACATAACTATACATCACTAAAGCTGTTCTTAATATTCACACAATAGTTACCTTTTAATTGTGAGGGCCAATCATCTCATTATCCATCTATAACATCTTCTACCTCCATTTAATCTAATTTTAAAAGCATGTTTCTTCATACACATTTAGCTTGTCCTTCTCATATACTATGTTTCCATTTTGATTACTTTTACCCCTAAATTCTCACATCTTCCCTGTTTCACACAGTGTGCCACAATCTTTCTGCTGTACTTGGTGTGAATCATCCCAATGATTTTCCTGTTCCTCCTCAATTGTTGGCATTTATAGTGCAGCTGTCACAGTTACCCAGTTTGGTGCCTCAGGAGCCATAGTGGAACTCCTGAGATGTAGCAATCAGGATTTAATGGAGACTGAATGTCTCAGGTCCAGTATTTGTAAAGAATGCAGATGCAAACCCAGAGATTTGCATAGTTTGGGTAACTCCTGAAGCACTTTTGCTGACAAGAGCTGTTTTCTATGCTGACAGACTACAAACTCTGTGTAAAATGTTGCCTTGTGTGGATTTTGTTTTATGTGATTAAGCTCTCTAATGCATATTTGAGCCTTTGAAAAAACAAGGTTGAAAGAAGATGACTACATACAGTATCATGTTTATGAAAAAAAATTGAGATTTAAAGTGTGGCAGGCAAGGTATTTTGCTTGTCCTAAAAACCTAATGCCTTCCAAAGTTCATTGCCTAATAAATGAAATTTTGCATTTAAAAGACTTTCAGGTGCCTAGATCTCTATATTGCCCCTTGTCATTAAGAAATAGGTTATACTTATTCTTATAGGTTATACTTATTCTTATCTTTGCTCTTCTTACAGAGTGGAACAACAGCCTATTTGCTCCTATTTGGAAAAGATCATTTCAAAAAACCTGGATCTGATGGAGAAGAAGCTAATGGACTATATTGACTGCCAAATCCAGGCGCTTCAGACACACATAGACAATAAAATGTTTCTCTTGATGGACTTGGTTCAGAACTCAAAACCAAACAAAATTTCCCAAGCACACTATGATTCTAACGAGGGGTTTTCTAATGGAGAGAGATAGAGAGATTCACAGGTAGGGTTTCAGTGTGAATACCTGGAGTAATTACACTTTACAAAGCTTAGTATTTATGCAGTTCAAATGATGAAGAACCTCAGTGTTGTTAACTTGCATTTTGTTACTGTAATTTTATCCACTGTTGTACACACTTGTTAGTTTTATGAAAGATCTTAAGAATGTGTTTTTTCCTAAATGTAAGAGTTTTGTATGCCCTTTGTGGCTTATTTATTTAAAGAGCATTGCTAGAAGCTGTATGAACAGTCCCCCAGTTCCAGTTTGAACAATGGAGTACTCTAAATAAACTGAGTTACTGCTTATCTTTTTACCTACATGTAATCAGCTCACTTTTTTGGGTTGTGTTAATTTTGATGTGAAGTATGTTGTCATTAGAACAGAATGCAGTTTGTGCTTTTGCTTTATTGGCACTCCTGTTGAAGACATTTTTTGTTTCTTCTCTAAAAGGAAGGTTGGATAGTCATTGCCTAATTTGGGCAGTTTATGGAGCTGTCTTTATAGGGCTGGGGGAGTGTGAACCTAGCCTGGGTTCTTTGGAAGCCTTGTTGGCTGTATGGGCACCTAAATTAGGAGTCCAGGCTCCTTAAGATATACTTAAAACAAGACTCTGATACTTCTTTCCCTCCTAAACTAGCTGGGTGTGCAGGAACAAGTGAAATGAATGCACACTCAGCAGGCTTTATCCAGGTTTTATTATCCTGAGAAGTGCAAGTACTTCACCCATGGTTCCTCTCAAGTGGATGTTGCTCCCAGGCAGGATGTGCTGGACTAGCTCCAGAGAAGTTTTCCTTACTGCATCACACTTCTTTAACCTGTTGGGATCAGTTTTGCTGTCATTTGGGGAGGTAAGAATGTGACTCCAAACCCCTCTTCTGTGGCAGGTTGAGTTTCAAACTTCATTCTGTTTGTTCTTGGATTCTGGGTGCACCATTTCAATTGGAGGGTGTAGGGACTTCATGCTAACCCCCTCAGTTGGGTGCACAAACATTTCTGGCAAAAGCTGTTGGTGGGGAAGCAAGAGTTGACTCAAAATCAGCATAAGCGTGTGCAAGCCACTATCTTTATTTACTCTGCCTGATATTTCCTTCTCCAGGAAAAGTGATGTCTTTTGAACACTGTCACATCCTGATGGTAATGAACACACAGAAGCAGATTTGGAAGAGAGGATAATCTGCTTTGTAAAGTCATCTTGCAGTTGTCCCTGATCTTAACTCCTGCCAAGTGCAGTTTCAAGATGATTCAAAAAGAGAAAAATATTTTTTTAAAGACAAAAAATTATCTTAATTATCTTGGGCTTCATACCTGTAAAGGTGTAAAGTCTATCCTGAGGTACACACACTTTTTCAACTCAATAACTTGAGACAGAGTATTAAATTGAGATGTTTTTTGGTTTAGATTTTTTATTTGATAACAAAAGAATGAATTTCTGAGTGTTGAGTTCCAATGCTGTTAATTTAATGATTTTTTTTCCCTCTTCCCTCTCTGGGTGACAAATATGAAGAGCAGTTGGCACTAAGTAGAAATCTCCAGAAGTAGTTAAAATGAGCTCTGGATATTCTGGTATCTGTATCCTACCTGGTGCTTGTGATGCTTTAATATCACAGCTACCACAATGAAAATGTTTGAAATTAAAACTACAAATACCAGAGTGTAGAAGTTGTATTGTTGCAGGTTTGCTGTTTTTTCAGCTTCCACTTCAGTGAGGGATTCTGTGTAGAGAGAAAAATAAACTGTTTAAGATTTAGAATACTATATGGTTTAACTGGGAATCAAATAAGCATTTTTTAAGATATTTTCATTTGACATGACCCACACAGAGTGCAAATCCTGAATAGTAGTACTGAAGAGTTGTAAAAATTGCTAATAAAACAATCCTGCAGAGCATCATGATGTTCAATTCTTTGGTATTGCTGCAGCCAAGTTTCTGCCAAGCAGTGCTGTCACCGTGAGAGAGATTTGAGACGTTTGCTGAAGCAAAGTTGAGCAAAAAAAAAACCAATTTGTGGTTTCAGTGGTTTCCTATCTGCTTCTAAGTAAAACTCATTCTGCTTTATATTTGCACTTGAATATTTACCCTTGAGTTACAGATGTGTTCACTTCCACACATATGGATGCAAAATCTTTCACTATTGAAATAAATGGGAACATATCTAAAATGTTGCTAAAGTTCAGGAAGGTTAATAATTAAGGAAAAGAAAAGAAAATATTCTAATTACTGTTAAGAGCAAGATTAATTCTAAATATTTTTTAGATTTGATACCTGAAAGCAAGTGGCCCAATGTGCTTTTCTCAGGTGAAGCTTTGGGCTCCATGAAAGATCAATGCGCACAGTGGGAGTAGCAATACAGGGTTTTAAAAACAGCTTTTCCATATTTTATAGTTTCTCTCTGCTCTCAGTACCTGACTACTGCAGGTCAGACTGCAAATGGCACCAAAGCTGAGTTGTCTTACAAGCACCTCTGCAGCTCTGATTTAAAGGCATGGTGCTTTTGCTTTCTGCTCTCAAGACTCCTTTTTCCTCCTGTTCTGTGCACGCAGTGGGAGGATTTCACCTGGCCTGGAGTCAGTCAGCTGTGTTTATTATCTGGAGTACCAACAACAAAACTGAAGTGCACACATCCACATACTTGTTTTTTATTTTTCCCCTCTCACCTGAGTGCTCAGCAGCCCTGAGATCTCTTTTCAGGCAGATGGGCCCCACCACAGCGTTGGTTTTCCATGTGTAGGGACAGATGGCTGTTTTCTGCCTGGAGATGCAGCCTCTGGCACAGCGAGAGTTGGTGCTGTTGCAAATGAGAAAGGAACAGGTGGGCCTATTTTTTAAACAGGTACTGTGTGGAGTAAGTTTAAAGTGCTTTTGTCAGCTCTCAAAGCACATTTTCCAGTGGATTTCATTGAGAGGCTGTTTGGGGGTGTTGGCATGAGCAGGAATGTTGTGGAAGGGATTGACAGACTCCCTTGGGAGACACTTTTGCAGTTTTCTCTCAGCACTGCTCAGCAGGAGTTTGGTTTCTCCCACCTTCATTTTGACACCTCCCCCTTTAGGTTACTCTGGGCAGATCATTTCTGTCCTTGCTGAGGATTGCAAAGTGCAGCTGTTGTAAAAGAGTTGTCATTAATATACTGGTGAAACATCCAGGGATGAGCAAGGCCAGATTGTCACAGATTAAAAGGAGAAGACGGCACTGCAACCACTTTGTGGACAGAACTTTCTTAGCCCCCCACTAGGAGCTACAGAAGAAAAAATCAGCCTTTCCTTCCTGAATCAGCCTTTCCTTCCTGAATCAGCCTTTCCTTCCTGAATCAGCCTTTCCTTCTGAGGCAAGGAAACAAGCACAGCCTTGAAAGCCTCAATTCCTTTCAGCACAAATTACCTGTTCCAATATATTCACCCTATTTTGTCTCATAATGACCAAAGCTCTGAAAAAATGACAGAGTATTGCAGAGTATTTCTGAGTGCAGCAGTGAGCTCAGTGCTTAGAGCTGCTGAGGCTGTGCCAGGGGCAGGTGTGCTGGTACCTGGCCTTGGGTCAGGCTGGTACCTGGGGTGGGAGCAGCCAGGGCTCCCTCAGGAGCTGCTGAGGGCACCACAAACCCACAGCTGTGCAAACAGGGCTTCTTCCAACTTTACTAGAAAATAAAGTCAAGACCTTCTTGAAACACAGCCAGGTGCTTTTCTTCCATTGTATTTTTTTTTTGACAAAACTATTTTCTTTTATAAGCAAACTGGTATATAATGCATTTGTAATGATACTGTATTTCTAATCTCAGATCTATGACTTCTTTAAAACAGCTCTCTGATTTTTAACTCACTTTAAGGATTTTGATCTTGCAGATTGAGTACATTTCATAGAAGTCTGGAAGTAAAAGTGAAGTCCCACAATGTCACATTTGCCATCACTTTTCTAAGTTAAACTTAACTTAAATTTAATCTAAATTTTAATCTAAGTTCAATTTAACATTCTTCATTGTGAAATGTACTTACACTGCCTTTGAGTGTGGAGGCACTAAATAGATGTTTAAAGATGTTGCACAGCATTTGAATTCCCTTTGGCTCACGGAAATGTTAAATTTGCATTTACTCTGTGTAGCCTTTTATTACTCAAACCCCCACACGTATTTGCAAGGAATTTTCAGATGTTAACATCCCTTTTGTGCCTGGATGTGACTCTGCAGTGAATGTCTGAGCTGGCATGTGGATCCCTGCCAATCAGTGCTGTGTCCTCCAGAACCCAACGCCCTTTAAATCATTACCTGTGAGAAGCAGAGCACAGGGTTAGGAGTATGGTGGAGTTTTGTATGAACTGAGCATGATTAGAAATGAAGGAACATTGAGAAGGAACAAAATCTTGAGAAAAAACAGACGGTCCAATTATTTTTTGTTGCTGAGAATATTTATTGAAGTTCAGGCTTTTACAAGATCCACTGCATAGAGCCGAAAGATCTGAAATTAAGCAACCCAAGTTCATTTAAGATGAAATACCTTTAGATTTACACCCACTAGTATATTTTTAGAAATGAGCAGCAGATCTTGGAACACAATGAACAGGTCTAGAGGTGCTCAAGATAGTGTCATGGTCAGAAGCATCATTACTGGGGGGCGATGACAATCACGACGTCGTCGCTTGTGCTTCTGGCTCTTCTCCTGTTCCCTGGGATGGGTCTGGGAGGAGGGAGCCTGTTCCCTGGGATGGGTCTGACAGGAGGGAGCCTGTTCCCTGGGATGGGTCTGACAGGAGGGAGCCTGTTCCCTGGGATGGGTCTGACAGGAGGGAACCTGTTCCCTGGGATGGGTCTGACAGGAGGGAACCTGTTCCCTGGGAAGGGTTTGGGAAGAGGAAAAGGGAGCCTGTTCCCTGGGAAGGGTTTGGGAGGAGGAGGAGGAGGAGGAAGGGGTGCATGGCACCCTGATACTTTGCACCGCAGGCAAACCCCGAGGTTTACAGGAGCTCTGTAACGGAGCTGGATGAGCCTCTGGCCTGATGAAGGGTGATTCCCACAGGTTGGATCCTTTACACACCTGAAAAAGGAAAAAAAAAAACCAACCCCACATATTAATTCTCATGTCATGATTGTGGCATGCTCACTAAACCTGTTAGTTTCTTGCAACCGAGGAAACTTTCTTCCAAAAAAGTCCAGCTGTGATGTTAATCACAACTCACAGCACTGAACCCCTGTTCATTCCTTTCCATGCCACTGCATGGAATTTGGATGTCTGTTGGTGCAATGTGCACCACAACACTTACAAATGTCACACAGGTAAAGCACCTTGTGGAATTTTGTTAATGCATATTAAATCACATTATAAGCTGTACAGTGATTAGTTAGTGGAATTTTACTGCACATTTTGCTATGCTTCATGTTTAATTAAAACAAACTAAAGGACAGCCCTTGAAAGAAGGATTTTGAATTTTTGGAAGCTTAGAGCTGTCCCATAAAGGATTCGCCTGGGCAGCCAAGACAACACCAGCATCCCAGCCCCTTGGACGTGCCTTTGAAATCCTGCCAGCATCATCTGGTGCCATAAATCAGTGACTCCAGCAAGAATGGCTCCAGGGGCATCTGGATCAACAGACATGCACCAAGAATGTCTGTCTGTTTCCAAGAAGCAGTGGTGTTTTGCAAAATTTTAGTGTGATTAGTAATTGGAAGTATGGGTATGACTGAGTAGTCAAATCAAGTTGTACCTGAGCACTTGAGGTGTGTAACAAAATGGTGTGAAATCATGTTTGGGGTATCCCAGCTTGGCTGGGGCATCTCACATGAATAAATAAATATTTATTCATGCATGAATAAATATTTACCCTTCCAATGTTACTTCTGGCATCCCAGGTCTCCTTGGCTGGCACAGGCTCTTTAGGTATTTCAGCAACAACTGCCTCACGTAGTTAGGCAGGGGAATGAGCTCTGCTGCAGGGGAAGGAATTGAATGTTGAGAAACCAGAGGTAAACACAGAGCAGAATGCAGCAGGTATTTTACTGTATACTTTTTAAACTGCATATGTATTTTAAATACTGGCCTGCTTTGCAAATTTAAATGTGGGCTTGGAATGGCAGCTGAGTGGGGAGGAAATGAATTTCTCTCTCTTTGATGATGTCCCATTAAAAGCTCATTTCTCCCTCCTACAACTACCAACTAACCCTGAGGTAACTCTTGGTGTTGTTCTCTCCTGCAAGAGGGGGAATTTGCCAGGATCATGAGATGTCTCTGCCTGTGAGCCCTCCAGAGCACAGGGCACTGGGTGGGCAGAGCTGGCAGGCTATGGGAGGACATTTCAAATGGTTTTTGACCATAAATGATGCAGACCTGGGCCAGCTCATCCCCTTGGCACTCACCACTGAGGGTGGTTCTGCTGCCAGCCCTGTATAACCAGTGTGTGATCCCTGGCTGAGCTGTGGCATTCCCAATCCCTCTGCCTGTGTCCATTCCCACTTCCCCTGCACTCAGATCCTCTCTGCCAATGAACTTCCCAGCTCACATCAATTTCCCAGCTCTGCCAGCCCTTCCCAGCTCACATCTCTCACCCAGGGAATCCTGCCCTTTAGGAAGTCATTAAAAAGAAGAAAGAATCCAATTCCTTACCTGAGCCTGTAGTTGCTGCATTTGTCTGTGGATTGGCTTTTAATGAAAATAAAAAAGGTTAAAAAGTGAGCTGATTGAGGAAAAGATGTGCTTTTATGGCATCAGTTAATAAGCATTGTAATGAGCAGAACACATTAGGACTATTAGAAATATTATTAGCAACAGTTCTGGGGAATAGAATTGTCATGGACAAAGGTTTCATACTAAGGAAAGTGGGGGGGCTTGAGTACATGTGACATATTACTGGCATTAATGGGAACCAGATTTAATTCTCTTTATCCCTCTGTATGAGGCAATAACCCCATTCTCCAATGTCTGGGCTTTGCACCTGAAGTTCAGTTCCTTGTGTGTTTTAGCAAAGCAGCCAAGTGCCTTTTATCAAAGTGTAGCTGCTATGGCCAGACTCTAAAAGAAACCCTGGCTCTGCTCTGTGAGCAGCTGAGGCAGAACGTTATCAACTCGTGAGCAGAATTTGCAATTCAGTTCTTTCAAAAGACAAAACCCACTGTGGAAACCTCAGGTTCAAAGCAAATACCACTGAATATGTCAAAGGATTCCCACTGCCCCAACTTCCAGTGGGGATGCAGCTTTGGAAGTGCAGGGGGGCTGGCTTTGTAGGAGTGAGGTGATCTGGAGGAAATCTGAAATTACGTTGGTGTGGTGTGTCTGCCCCAGTGAATTCCAGTTCCTTAGAACTTGCAGCAGAGCAGGTATTCCTCCCATATCAATGCCAACAATTCAGGTCCCTCGATTTGTATGGAAGCCAAAAACAATTATCCCTAAATATCAATATCAATACCATGAGATGATGCATGGAGACAGGGAACCTTGCCAGCACATCTCAGATCCCAGCTTTGGTAGGGAATTGAGGGTATAAACCAGGGTAAATCTGCTTCATTTACCAGTGGCAATGGCTGGTGTTTCAGGAGGTGGATGGGCTGATGCAGCAGGTGAGTCTGTCACTGTGAGAAAAGAAAAAGTTAAACACTGTCTATGTTCTAATCCATGGATGACCCACATGAAATACAGTGCAGTGTTCCCCACAGCTGCAGAAATGACCAGAAATAGATACCTGGGATTTCAGCTGTGGTGGGCTCAGCTGTGACTGTCAAAGAGAAAACAAAACCACACTTCAGTGTGTGGGCAAAGCTGGGGCTGGCGAGGGGGAGTGGAGCAGGGTTTTACTCAAGCTGATGCTTGATCCTGAAATTCTGACCAATACACTGAAGTCATACACACCTGCTGCTCCAGGTGTTGTGCCTTCTGCAGGGGCTGATCAGAGACATGAGAGAAAACAAAACTACAGGTTAAAAACTGCTTTCCCAGCCCTGGGCAGGTGAGAGACACCCAAACCTCAGGAGACTCAAGGTCTCACTTGGGGGCTGAGCAATGTTCCAGAGTGGGAGGAAAACCCATCCCTGTGCTGCCTCTGACCATGGCACAGCTCTGGGAGCCTGGGCTGTTTGCCAAACACCAGTTTGGGGCTGGGATAAAGTTTCTGACATGCAGTTTGGGGCTGGGATAAAGTTTCTGACATGCAGTGCCCACCCAGTGCCGTGTGCTGGTGAAGGCTGGGGATGCCTTGGTGGGCACTGAAGCTGCCCACTCCCATGGCAAATACATCCCAGAGTGTGCAGGGATTGGGATGCAGCTCTGGGAAGTGCAGGAAGGATGATTTTCTGGGAATGGGATGACCAAGAGCAAATCTGGGTTTATATTGATGTAGGGTGCCTGCCCCATCCCAATGCTTTCATCAGGGTCGGAGTTTCTGTTTCCCCTTTCCCTTTTGCTCCTTTATTATTATCTGGAAGCCAAAGGAAAGGCACGTGGGATTATCTCCAATTCTAATTGATTAAATTATATTATTATGGAGGCAGGGGGGCAGTCAATACATGATCAGAGCATGGCAGACAGCTAAACATGTAAAGCAGAGCAACACTTCATTACTTACCGGTGGCAGAGTCTGCTGGTGCAGCAGTGGATGCTGCTGCTGTGAGAAAGAAAAGATTAATTTTAATATTGTCTGCATGTTAAATGTATTTTTTCCCCCTGACACCCATAGCATGTAGGCCATAGTTACTCTTTATTACGTACCAGGGGTAATGTCTGCTGGTGCAGCACTAGGAGAGGCTGTTGCTGTGAGAAAGAAAAGGTGAAATTAAATATTATGTGTATTTTAAATGTTTTATTTTTACTTAAAGACTGATAGCATATACACCCAGTAATGCTGTTTTACTTACAAATGGTAGGTTCAGCACTAGGAGAGACTGTTGCTGTGAGAAAGAAAAGGTGAAATTAAATGTTAAGTTTATGTTTTTGCTCTGAAACTTGTAGCATGTAATCAGGAGTAAAACTGTATTACTTACTAGTGGTGATGTCTGCTGGTGCAGCACTAGGAGAGGCTGTTGCTGTGAGAAAGAAAAAGTGAAATTAAATTTTATATGCATTTTAAATGTTCTTTTTTACTTAAAGACTGATAGCATATACACCACAGTAATACTATTTTACTTACAAATGGTAGGTTCAGCAGTAGGAGAGACTGTTGCTGTGAGAAAGAAAAGGTGAAATTAAATTTTTAAACTTTATGTTTTTGCTCTGAAACTTGTAGCATGTAATCCAGAGTAACACTGTATTACTTACTAGTGGTGATGTCTGCTGGTGCAGCACTAGGAGAGGTTGTTGCTGTGAGAAAGAAAAGGTGAAATTAAATATTATGTGTGTTTTAAATGGTTCTTTTTTCTTTAAAGACTGATAGCATGTACACCACAGTAATGCTATTTTACTTACATGTGGTTACATCTGCAGGTTCAGCATTAGGAGAGACTGTTGCTGTGAGAAAGAAAAAGAAGAAAAGGTGAAATTAAATTTTTATATGCATTTGAAATGTTTATTTTTTTCTCAAGACTGACAGCATGTACACCACAGTAATGCTATTTTACTTATGTGTGTTTACATCTGCAGGTTTAGCAGTAGGAGAGACTGTTGCTGTGAGAGAGAAAAGGTAAAATTAAATTTTATATGCATTTAAATGGGTCTTTTTTTCGTTAAAGACTGACAGCATATACACCACAGTAGTGCTATTTTACTTACATGTGGTTACACCTGCAGGTTCAGCAGGAGGAGAGACTGTTGCTGTGAGAGAGGAAAGATTAAATTAAATATTTTGTGCATTTTAAATTTATATTTTTTTCCACCAAGACCCATAGCATAAGCACCAGAGTAATTCTGTATTATTAATACAGAACAAAGAAAGTGGAATTAAATATTGTCTGCATTTTAGCTATTTACTTTTCCTTTGAGACCTACAGCATTTCCTGTTTATAGGAAATCAGGGCTTAGATATAACAGTGATAGAGCCTAATTTTTCTGGGATACCTTGTAATTTAAGGGATATGGTTTGGGTTTGTTTTTTCCCATCCTTCAAATACTGCTTGGTTCACCCTCTCTCCCCAGCCTTGCTTCTTCACTGAGACAATGAGCTAGCAGTTGACTGATCTTGAGGTTCATTAATTTATTTAATCCTATCAATGTAATCCATTTTGAACGAACTCAAGCACTGCGATTAGATTTCATGGCATTGTGTCTGTATCTTACCTTCAGCCAGTGTGGAAAGGATTTCTGCAGCCGGGGTTGTCACATCTCCTGCCAGCGCAGCAGGTGTCAGGTCTGGTTCTGGAGTACTTGCAGAGGCTGTGAGAAAGAGGAAGAAACGTGGAAACAAGAGGGAAAGAGCACTCAGATAAGGCTGGAATCAGCTCTTGATGAATTTAAATGCCTTCAGATTCCACTGGGTTCAAAATGTGCCCCATCCTCACAGCAGGCTCTGCCCACAGCACTCGCAGCTCCCGCCTGCCTGCTGGCACCAAATTCATGGACAAATATGAGTTGCACTGAGAGATGCTGATTTGGCAGCATAGTTTGGCCTCTCCACTGAATTCCTGTCCCAACCATGTTTCTCTGGCCTGCTGCATGTTGTGCTAACGCCCTTAACCTGTCTGTGGTGTAATTGGGATTTCTGATGTCCTGCTCTCCTCTGTGGTGATGCTGGAAGGGAGGGAGGCTGAAAGAGTGAGAGATTAAGTGGCTGCAAGCAGCAATAAAACCTATGTTAAAACCCTAAGAATAAATGGTTTTGGGAACCAGCTTTTGGTTTCTGTGTTGCATATAATAAAACATACACTCATGGTTCTATATGGTAGAAAAATGCATTTTAACACTTGCTCTTCTGTGGATTATGAAGAGCATAATTAACACCTAGAAATCCAAAGAAACAGTAGTATAGTCTGTACTTTAAGGTCTTCAGGATGTTATGATTATTTCAGCAAAAAAAAAAAATAGAATCAGAAACTTACACCTGGAGTGTGAAAACGTGCCTCATGTTTTCACTAATTATTAGTAGGTTACAAACTGCAAATACAGTTTGTACTAGCAGTGCCAAGAAATAATGAAAATATAAACAAATAATTTTGCAGCGGGTGAATAAATAATTATTTGGAGCAATAACTTGTAATTCAGAGCATGTGCCTTTGTAGAAAACTGTCTGCCAAGGAGACAGTCATCACATTATTTTTTGAGTTAAAAATTAGGCTCTGAGCCTCGGGGAGACTCTTCACAAAGCTAATTTAGGACTCCTGTCCCAAAAACTCAGCCTTACCTGACGGTGCAACCGTGGAGCGCATTGCATCTGTGAACAGCAAAAAAAGCAAGAATTTACTTTATTGGGCACTTATTTGTATTATATATTTATGACAAGAATTATTCTTGTTTCCACTCACATGTGCCTGGTTCACAACTGGATGGGCCTCTATTTTCTCCTTACTCTTTGCCTTTGTTTTCTTGGGGGTTGGCTTTAAGTTGTTGACTGAAGTGGTCCTGAACTACCTGCTTTTCACTATTTTCATAGCCAGGACTTGCTGTCCCATCTTGTTATTTTGTGCAAGGCATCCTTTTGCTCTTCAATCACTCAAACTTAAACAGAAGCAGCATCTCACCTTCACTTTTCAGCCCTGGCCTGATTTCCAAGCTCTGCCCTGATGTTTCTTGCATTTACGGCGAAGGGCATAGTCCAAGGAGGTTTTTTCTTATTTTATAGTATTTTATTTTCGTTATTATTTTTATCTTTACCTGAGCAGATGACACCAACATCCTCATTGAGTCCACAGTTGTGCTTGCCCCAGCCGGCATGCCGGCAGTCCCAAAGGTGGGATTCACTTCCTCTACACTGCACATCATCCAAGTGGAAAACTTTTCCACTCTGGCCAAAGTAAGACAGTCCCAGGACAGAGACAGCTTGGCCACAGTGAAGTTGTCTGCACACAACGTTGGCACTGTTCATACTGAAATAATCATCACAGACCGTGCCCCATTTTCCATCATGATAAACTTCAACCCTCCCGGCGCATCGGTGCCCTCCAGACTCCAGTCTCAGCTGTGGTTGTGGTGGGACTAAGGCAAAAGTTGACAGGTAAATCTCAATTTGTTTATTTATAGCTAAATTTCTGGTGTCTAAATTGGAATCTCCATGGATTTTGCTGCCTGCAGGGCCTGATCTGCCCTGGTGGGGTATGGCTGGCTGTGCTGCTGAGGCACAGCTCACCCAGAGCTGGCTCGGGGAACCCTGCACATCTGCCGGGTACATTCACACTCAGGAGCACATCTCTTACCTCTGAGTTCCAATTCTTCTTTAATCCACTCGACAAGTTTTTCCCATATTGCTTTTAGGTCTTTGTCTGCCTGGTCCCACCAGGCTCCACTTGCTGTGGCAGAGAAGGAAATGTATTAGCCCTGAAGTAACACATCATATTCTTGTTTTGTAAATAATTCAATACAGCCAGCCCTTGATCTCTCTGTGAAATCACCTCCTTTCGTAAGAGACTGGCAAGGCTTTTTTCATGGTGCCTATGGTGATAAATAAAGTTAAAATTATCCCATTCAAACTAGCAAGATTATAAGTTTGAAGGAACATGTCATGCAGAGCATATTTCCACCTGGGTGTGGCAGACTGCTCCATGTTTCTTTCCCCCTCTTTCTCTAAATTTTAAAATATACAGTACAGAATAATTTCAATTAAAACTAGAATATTAGATGAAGAACATTTAGAAAACAACTTCCACAAGTTATTTCCCTCATGGAAAAGAAACAAAGGAATATTCTTCAGCCTTCTTCAGTCTGTGACCTTCATATTTTGAAATATGAAGGTTATAGTTCAAAATACAGTATCTTAATGTAATATTACATGTGTTATATATATTATATTATGTATTTTGAAATACATACATTTTGAAATACATACATTTTAAAATACATACATTTTGAAATACAACCTATGGATTTGGACTGAATCTTTGAAGTAGAAGACAAACCATCAACTCTACGGTACAAAACTCATCAGCAATATTCAAGGAGAATCTTTGCCATCACTTCCCAGCAAGGCAGCCTCTATTAGTAAATAATTCTGTAACATTTCAGAAATAATTCAGTAACAGTTCTGTAAAATCAAAAAGGTTTTCAAGGCAGTACCTGGTGCAGCCAGGAGAGTGGAGCTCAGCAGAAGCAGCCAGGTGAGACGCACCTGAAGGTCCATGGTTGTTGGGGGTGATCTGTTCTAGCCCAGCACAGCTGCACAATTTATACCCAATGGGTTCTGTGCAACCTGATGCCTCTCCCTGAGCTTCCAGACCGATGCCAAGGAAGTGATTTAGTGAGGATTTTCCTTTCACAGGGTACATCCAGACATCTGGCTGAGGAGATCCAGCTCAGGGAGCTGTTCCAGGTTGAGATCTTCCCAAACACTCCCTGGGCACCTTTGTGGCCCTGTGTTGGTGGTGTGGCTGTTCCAGGAAGCAGTGATTTACTTCTGGGGATTAGGCTGTTTGGTAAGGATTCTCAAGCCACCCATTAAGACATTTTCCAATTTACAACCATATTAACCTGATTAATTGGTATGAGGACTGTGCCAAAAGATTAGCATCCTAAAAGTGTCAGGCAAACCTCAAACAAATTCTCTTTGTTTGCCAAAATTACTCATGTAAGAAGCAGTTTTTCTTATTTTCCTGACTTCTCTTTAACCTGGGAGAAGATTCCTCCAGCATGCTTCAGATCTGCAGCTCTCTCTGTCTGACTTGTAGCCTCCAGAGCAATAAAAGAGTTTCCAGTCTTCTCCCTGGCATGGGGTGATGGTCAACACCACCATGGCCTCTGCTGTCCTAAAGGATGCCTCCAGCTCTGCCTCATTTTGTCCTGTCAGGGAGAAGGGACTCGACTACAGAGAGAAAAAACCCCCCAAAGCTGAATTTTCTTAGCTGAGTTAAAAATGAACATAAATTCTTTCTTTTCATGAACGCTTTTCTTATTTTCATGGCACAGTACAGCTCTGTTTGGAGCCCTGATGTAGGGATGGAAGGTGACTTGGAAGGAACATGGCTGAATGCAAAAATCTTTAGTTATTAAGAAGCATCAAGATTTGCTTTTTCAGCATTCCTCAGTCTCCTTTACCAAACAGGTGAGGCCCCAAGGAGGTCCTGCAGAGGGCAAATCCTGCCTGCCAAGAACCAGCAGTGATGACAGAAGGGCTGACCTTTGTGGTTCTGGAAGGGCAAAGCTGTTCCCCAGAACATCTTAAAGAAATCTGTCAAAATCTGCTCCTAGAAAACAAACAGAGTGTGTAGTGAAATCACTTTGGGATGCAGGTTCAGCATTAATCTTCCTTCATAGAGCAGAGTTTTGCTGCACTGGCAGATCTCCCCCTCCCTGGAAATAACTTTATTTAGAGTTATAATTTCTCTGAGTATCTGGGCCTAGAGGGGCTAAAAGCAGAGGGAAAATGCGGGTCTGTTCTGGTGGCTGCTGCCACTGGAGGGCAGCGGGGCCCCGTCCTTGGGAAGAGAGCACGGGGCTGGAAAAGATGCTCCAACACCACAGAGCTGCTGTGGCACCCATAAAAACACTCCACCTGGGCAAATCCCTTTAAAAGTACACATTTTTGTAAGGAATTTCACTAAAGTGGTCATGAAGGAATAAACTAGGGCTGACTGCCTTTCTCCTGTACATGTATTTATTTGTATTTCTCATTCCCTGGGGAAAAAGAAGCATCACTGATGTGTGTGAGCTCTCAACTTTTTCCCATGCTGTAGCAATGTATTTGTCATTTCTTTCAGCATCATACTGCACTCCTGAAAAGTTTTCTTATGGGATAAATCCTGGTTTGGCTGCACCAACTGCGTTCTCCACAATCTGGGGTGGGCCTTGCCACAGTGGAAGTGTTCCCAGTGCCAAACTCAGTTCTGTACCAGCCCCTTGCCCAGTTCTGTTCCCTTTTCTGGACACACTCCAGCCTCTCAATGGCTTTGTTATCCTGAGGGACCCAGAGCTGATCCCGAGGTGCCTCAGCAGTGCTGGCACAGGGGATGGATATGCCATGACCTTCTGGTCTTTCTTGGTCCTTACCCAAATTTAACCTTGACAACTTTTTTTAATGTCTGCCTGATGGTAAAAGAAGTTCAAAGTCTTGTTCTCCTCTGATTTTTCAAGTTGTTGGCAAGGACAGTCAGCTCTTAATTAATTATCCACTTGTTTCATTCTGGGAAACATGACAGGTTTTACAAAAAAGGTGAAGTGTTATCATAGAATCATAGCATTCTTGATTTGGAAACAATCCTGCTGGCCACACCAGTGCTGGAACAGGCCAGGATTTCTCTCTGACAGCCTTTCCACTGAAGTCCAATAAGTTCTGAAGTGAGAGGTGTTTTTGAGGAATGATTAGAGAAAAGGCAAATCCCAGCTGAAGTCAATCACACCCTCAATAACCTGCAAAGTGGTTGCCTGTATTTATGGTGATTTTATTGTAAAGTGAAACTTTAGGTATGAAGCCACTGTGTTTGGACAAAACTGGGTATTAAGTGCTGGGTCTGTCACAGACACATTTTATGAAAAATCCTTTCCTTAGGATATTTTCTCCTGAGAAGCTGAGAGGCCTCAAGAACAAAATGTAAACAATGGTTATCTGCTGCTGTGGAATGCAACAGGT
>JAWWEY010000275.1:31375646-31389585 GCA_035582745.1 Loriotus luctuosus | reverse complement strand
TTATCCAGTAAGACTGGCTCAGCAATTCTTTTCTTTTATATCAAAACTTGCTTCCATCTCTATTCCTTCATCAGACTCTACATTTAAAATCTTTCTGTTAAGCACACATATCTGTGAGACTTTCTTGTCAAACTTTCATCCTTCCCAACATCCCAGAGGGGCAATCTCCCTTCAGTTTGCCATCCAGCCCTTCTGCCAGCAGAACCGCCAGCTCTCTGCCTCCCTCTGCCCCAGGAATGGTGCCCAGGGGCAGCAGCAAAGCCCAGAATCACTCAGCAGCCAAGCAGGATTCCTGCAGAGGAACCCAAGCCCTGCTTCCCTTGGAGCCTGCCACGCTGGGGAGGAAGCCAAAGGCAACACCTCGCTTGTTTCTCTTACTAAAATGGTGCTCTTGGTCTGTTTTATTTCTCCACACTGCCCTCCCCTCCTCCCTCCTGAGCACATCACATTCCCAGGGTGAGTGGCTGAGGCTGGGGCTGTGTTTGGAGAACAGAAGCTGCTGCTCAGTGCAGTGCCTGGGCTGTGTGCAGGTCTCTTGTTGCATTCGCATTTTCTGGAAAAATTCCTTCACCCAGGATTTTTCTCCCGGGAAGCTGAGAAGCCTCAGGAAAAAAAAAGAAAACAATTCTCATCTCATTTACTTCTCCTGTGTTGTGCTCATGTGGAATGTGTTTGGAGAGTGTTTACCCACAGGTGATTGTTTCATTGGATTCTGGTGTGAATTATTTTCACTCACTTGCCAATCAGGGCCAAGCTGTGTCGGGACTCTGGGAAGAGTCACTAGTTTTCATTATTACCTTTTTAGCATTCAGTAAGTATCCTGTCTGTATTCTTTAGTATAATTTAGTATAGTATTCTTTAATATAATATAGTACAATAAAACAATAAATTAGCCTTCTGAGAACATGGAGTCAGATCCATCATTCCTGCCTTTGTGGGGGCACCCTGCAAATACAATATTCTGTGAGCACAGCTGTGTCTGGGAGAGTCTCTGCAAAGCTTCAAGGCATAACCTGCACCATGAACAGGCTTCCGTCCCCCTCACACACACACACACACACACACTGAGACTGCTGGTGGCTCCCTGAATTAAATATTGCCAGTGTGTTACAGCATCACATTGCAACAAACACCACCATTAGCATTGCTGAATGTCAATTTTAGGATTTCCCACTGAGTCCTCTGCAAGGATACACAAACCTCCAACAAGATTAAGATAGCCCAGCACTACTCAAGAGGAGCCCCACACTCTCCTCGTGTTTTTGGATCCAGTTTCTCCCCAGTGCTGCCTCTGCTCAGGCACCCACTCTGTGATCCCTTGGGAGCCTGCTGGCCTCATGAACCAGCTCTGCCTCTCACTCCAAAGCTGAGGAGGTTTAAACTCGATCAAATCCTCCCGAACCCCTCACTCAGGATCACTCTGTGAGAGCATCCTGCCCTTGGCAGCCCAGCCCAGCCTCCAGCACGAGCAGGAGCTGCTGCAAGGCAGCTCAGAGACCTGCACAGGCAGAGCCCAGCAAAGGCTGCTCCAAAACAGCCCAGGAGCTGACTCTGGGTAAATCAAACTGTAATTCACAAAGTAATTGCTTGGGCAAACTTGCTTGGAAACAGACTCATGCCACAGAATACTAAACTTGCATGGATGGCACACAGCACTACATCTTTTTTTTTCTTTTTCTTTTCTTTCCTTTTTTTTTTTGCCTCAAAAATAAGACCACCAAGGCAGTTTATCATGGGGGTGTTTTTGTGCTGTTGTTCCAAGCAGAATCCATTTAAGTGGCCAATTCCAATCATGCTTGAAAAACAGAGACAGCAAAAACAATGCAGAAGGCAGCCTCTGATGTTTACAGAGATGCATAAGGTGAATGTACCAGGCTGCTAATCAAACCTTCTGACTGCTTTTATGGGTCTGGGAAGCCTGAAAAAACCCTGTGTATGGGAACCAGCCTGCATTTTGGAATAACATTTCCCCTTTGGTGACACAGAGGGATGACATTTAGATGCTGCTCTGACAGATGCAATATTTCATCAGAGGATTTCAAGCAGGCAAACAGGGGAGCTTTGTTTTCCCTGTTACTGTAAGGATTACATCATCTGCAACCTTTCCACCAGGAGGTCTCATTTCAAATGACAGTGAATATTGTTCTGAGAAATGCATGTGTTAGCTCTGCTTCAGATGTTCATGGGATTTCATCCATTCCAGCTCCATTTCTAGGTGCTTTGCTGGTGATGGATTTCACCCTCCTCAGAAGATTATTTGCTGACACCTGGGGTAAGTTTAGAGCTTCATGATATGCCTGACAGGGATTTGTATGGGAATTTAATCTATCTAATTTAGCTGTAACACAGGTATCTGTCCTAAACCAAACATCCTTGGGCTTCTCTGCCTGCACCCCAGATTTGTCAGTCACCCTGGCTCTGCCTTTTTGGGCTGGGGACATCTATTTTGAGAGCTGCCACTGTGAAAATCAGAGCAAGGAAACCCAAAGGTTTCTATTTTTCTCTGCTTTCAGCAACTGCACAGATTTACAGGCAGACACACAAACCAGTTGTGATAGTGGATCTCCCTTGGTGCCGAGCAAGTGACCAAAATTTGGAAAAAAGAGTATGCTTTCGAGATTTTTTTTTACTTCTTTTGTTCTTTTTTTACCATATTGTCTTTCTTTCATGTAACTGAAAAGCTGCAGCCAGAGGGAGAGGGGGAGGAAAAATTTATAAAGACTTTTAACAGCAATGGCTCAATTGAATCCCATTGTTACCTCTCAGTACAAAACTAAACCTGCAGATTCTGCCACAGAAGGACACAACATTCAGCTGCTCCCAACCAGATGATCTGAGCAATTTAAGAATAAAATTCAGAACCTGCTGTACTTACTAAGCTG
This sequence comes from Loriotus luctuosus, assembly GCA_035582745.1. Taxonomy (NCBI): domain Eukaryota; kingdom Metazoa; phylum Chordata; class Aves; order Passeriformes; family Thraupidae; genus Loriotus; species Loriotus luctuosus. Next base: position 31,386,703 of record JAWWEY010000275.1, on the reverse strand, counting down.
AAGCCTCATGTGGCCTGTGGTGAAATTGGGTGACTCAGAGTGGAATATAATACTCTGTCCTTGCAGCAGAAATAACAGCAGCGTGTTTGGTGGAAGATTCAGAGGGAATTCATCCCTTCCAAAGGTTTTTCCTGTTTCATTCAGCTGTGAGGGGCTGCCCACACCAACCACCCTTCACATCACAGGGAGGAAAGCTGAGAACTCAGACATTATTATTGATCACTTTGTTTTAACACACAAACTCAGGCTGCTGCTTCCAGTTCTGGCCCCAAGGCTGGAAGCAGCTGCTGGTTTCTGAATAACCCATGAAATTCAGACCACCTGTTCAGGGTTTAGGTACCAGATAAACTGAGAATAACTCCAGCCTTGTAACAGCATTCCAAACTTCATTCCTACATGGCAGCACATGTGAAATAGGTTTAGTGTCCTCCTCTGCTGAAACAAACAGCTGGACCAAAGAGAATACTGTGGAAATGTGGGTATTTGTCAGCTGCTTTGAGAGAGAAGGAGGGAGAGAAATCCAACCCCAGTATCACCATGAGATGAAGAAAACATCCTTAAAATCCTCAATGTTAAGTACAACATCAAGAGACTTGGCACACATTTTTGTAGCTTATCTTCTGGTGCAGGAGTTGAGCAGGATCCTGAAATATGCTGGAGAAAGTTTGGCTCTTGTATTCCCAATTTAAAGAGCAGCCAAAGGGGAACTGGGAGACAAAGGAATTACAGAGAGAAAAAAAACCCCAAAAAACCACGCCAAGCATCAACTAATTATGTCCTTATTCCAAACTGGAAATTACCCAAAAGAAGAGAGACAAAGGACGAAACAACTAACACTTTATAACACCCAGTTTATGAAACTCTGGGGCAGTGAGACATAACCCAGCACTGCAGGTCACTGGACATGAGGCTGAATTCTAGCAGCAGCTAAACCCTCTCTTCCCTCTCCCCAGCCACAAGGGTGACAGTCACATTTTTAACTCAGCCTGGCAGCAAATGTAGCTCAAGGTCCCCAGAGCAGCAGACACAACCCCCAGGAGTGTCTGCAGTCCCTGCAGGCTGTGACAGCAGGGCAGGACACGTCCCATGTCCCCAGCAGGCTGTGACAGCAGGGCAGGACGTGTCCCCACCATCCCCTTGAAGCCATGATATTTTCTGAAAAATCCTTTCCTTAGGATTTTTCCTCCTGAGAAGCTGAGAGGCCTCAGGAACAAACTGTAAACAATGGTTATCTGCTGCTGTGGGATGCAACAGGTGCATCTGTGATTGGTCTCATGTGATTGTTTCTAATTAATGGCCAATCACAGTCCAGCTGTCTTGGACTCTGAGACACAAGCCTTTGTTATCATTCTTTCTTTTTCTGTTCTTAGCTAGCCTTCTGATGAAATCCTTTCTTCTAGTCTTTTAGTATCATTTTAATATAATATATATCATAAAATAATAAATCAGCCTTCTGAAACATGGGGTCAGATCCTCATCTCTACCCTCATCCTGAGACCCCTGTGAACACCAGCACACTGAGTCCAGCTGCCCAGTCCCAGAGGAGAATTCCCTTGGGATAAGGATGTCACATCAGCCTCTGGAAGCCCCAGTGGGGGAACATTTTTGTCAGGGGTGAAGGCTGTGCCAAAGTCAAGGGGTGTCAGTGACCTTGTCCCCACACATGGCAGGAGAGGTCATTCCATCCTGTAACCCACTGAGGCTTTCTGTCAACACACCCTGCTTGTCTTGGCACCTGCTGCATTCCTGCAGCTTTTCCTGCTTCCCACTTTCCTGTGGACAATGGTCTTAATGGAGAGCTTGCCTCAGCTTCCAGCAAATCCCTTTGACCTCAGCAGTGCCAGGGCAGGGTCACATCAGTGCTGGTGACCTTCTCCAGCACCCTTGGAACATTTGTCATCAAACACAGGAGTGGCCTTGGGGTGCCAGGGACTGAGCTATCACTGCTGTTGCCTTTAAATTTAATTTCAATTTTTTAAATTTTATTTTCAGTTTTTAAAATTTAATTTTTAAATCAGTGCGGTGAGACACATGAAGTTTGCAGTGCAGCTCACTACCAGGGCAGGGAAGGTGAAATACACTGTAGGCTGCCAAAGTTAAAGTTATTTATTCCCAGCTGAGTAGTGGTTGTGAAATCAGTCATAATTAAATAAATTACCTGTGCTAGACAAATGATGGTGGGTATTTATTGATATGTTTACAATGAAGTATTTAAATTAATAGAGCAAAAGCAAGGTTCAACTCATTGAGACAAGGGTGACCAAGACATGAGGTTAAGCAAGCCAAAGCAGCACAATGTCACCATAACTTCCTTATAGTTGCATTTCCTTTTCTCCTTGCATTTTAATATCACTTAAGGGCCCTTGAATTTCAGTAGGAAGTACAAAAACTTCTCTTTGGGTTTTTTTTTTGTGAGGTAAATCCAGGTAACAGACAATATTTAAAATGCTGTTTTATGCAACAGCTTTCCTTTTTTAAGACTTGGAACCTTTAACAACCTGATCCAGTGAAGAGGTTTTTCACACTCAAAAGGTCACATCCTTTCAGTCCTGTGGCAAATCAGATTTATATTTAAGTTTCATATATTAAATCTCCTTAAATATTGAAAATCTATAGTTAACCTCATGAAAACTCATGTAACTCAGAATTACTGCTTTCACTGTGGTCAAAATACACTGTATTTTAAGTTTTTCCTCATGCATAAGCTACTGAAAAAACTAAATAAGGTGTAAATCAGTAACAATTTAAAGAGCACGTTTTTTATGGTAGGGAATTTTTTTTCAAGATAGAAATGGTTGAATAAATATGAAATTGAAAGTAACAGGTATTTCAGTTCCCATAGAAGCAGTCAGAGGAGAAAATAGACACAATATACATTTTAGCAATTACGGATTCTGTAAAATTAACTGTATTTTTCAAAGAGGTTTCTCACCCAGAGGGTGATTGGACACTGGAACAGCTCCTCTGGTTACAGCACAAAACCTACCAGAGGTCAAGAAGTGCCAGGACAACATTCTAAGTCGGATGGTTTAATTGTAGGGAGCCCTTTTGAGGAGCAGGGAGCTGGACTCAAACATCATGGATTGTTTCCAAATCAAAATATTCTATGATTGTATGATAACACTTCACCTTTTTCATAAAACCTGTCATGTTTCACAAAGTGTTCAACAACTGGATCATTAAGAGCTGACTGTCCTTGCCAACGACTTGAAAAATCAGAGGAGAACAAGACTTTGAGCATCAGACAGATATTAAAAAAAGTTGTCAAGGTTAAATTTGGGTAAGGACCAAGAAGGGCCAGAAGGTCATGGGATCTGACACAGCTCTGGTTCCTTTTTCTTGCTTTCTGTCCCTAAGCTGCAGAGGAGTTGTGACTCTGAACTTTGCATTTGGTTTTTCCTGGTTATCTCACTCAAATAAATGATCCTCAGGTGCTCAATAAAAGCTTTGTGGAGGTGAGATTTGTGAGATTAGGACTTTAAGCTCAGGAAAAGTCTCCTGTGTGAAAGTTTGTTGGTTCTGTGAGGGCAGAATGTGCCTCGGGATTGATTGTGTTGTTCCTCCCAAGCCTTGGTAGAGAGCTTGGTAAAATTCACTGGGGCTCCTCTTGGTAAGCCAAGGTATTGTACACAAGGAAATGGCACTGGCATCTCAGTGGCTGTCACACTTCACCCCTTGTGAGAACACTCCCACAGGGATTTCTCATTCCCCCTGCACTGTACATCATCCATGACAATTTTTCTCAGGCTGTGAGCAAAAGTCACCTCTCCTGAAGGTGATGCAGCATGCCCACAAACCCGCTGGTTGCAGACAGCTGCTGAATCACTTTAATCCAAGAAATCACCACAAAGGCTCTCCCAGGCTCTTTTGCAAAATATTTCAGCCTGCCCTTAGCACTGGCTCCACCCATTCACCACCCTCACTTACATTTATTTGAAAGACAAAAGAGAATTTCCCTGACCCTGGATGTTTCATGGAAAGACAGAATCAGAGATTTGTGCAAGTTGGATTATGCTGCTTGAGGCAGCTTCTTCTGGGCTGCGTCTGTGAGAGCATTGAATACCTCCAGTGTTCTGCTCTGTACAAACTCAGTTCTGAAACATCAGAGCATGATGTTAAATGCAATTACACAAATGTAAGGAGTTTGCCTCTTCTGTCAGATCCTGTGCCAGCAGTGAATGAAAAAATATCACTCACTTCTAGGTGGAGTTTGAGTCACTGCAGTAACAACTACATCTAGCAAGGAAATGGGGTATTGCACGTGGTGCTGAAGATATTGTTGAAACAATAAGAAGCAGATTAATACACCTTGTTCCAGGACTATTACACAGGTCTACAACAGAAGTCAGACCAGAATGAAATGCATTTGTTTATGACTATAGGGGAAAACACGAATTTTTAAAGTGTTAGTAGTAAAAAGGTTGTATAAATGAAACAATGTGGTCACTAAAATAAAAATCCAAGGCAAACCAAAGTAAAACCAAAGGATTTGATCAGATAGGGTTTGATACTATAGAGGAAATGTTTTGGAAGGCAAGAAACTGAAAAAGCAGTGATAGGCAATGTAATTTCATAGAGTGGAGATACTTTTAACTTCTAAAATGTTCCAGTAATTTTTTTTTGCAGGAGGTCCTTTCTAATAGCTTCATTTTTTGAGTACTTTAATACTTGTTTGAAGCCCTTCTCTTTTGTGGGAGCAGTGCTTAACCCCTCCCTTGGACAGCCCACAGCAGCCACTGGCCCAAGAGGAGCCAGGGAGAAAACATTACCAGGGCAATAAAACCTTATCAGCAGTAAACAAAATGCTACTTTTTTTCTATTTTTTTTCCAAAATGCAATGCCAGGAGCCCCTCAAGACTGTCCAAATTCTAGCCTGTGTTTCAAACAGTTAATTCCCAGCTTGATTTCTGTCCCCCAGCTGTGACACTGCTGCCTTTGGGCAGCACCTCCCGTGACGCCCGGATGAATCCTCGCGGAGCTGGCAGGGAGCAACCCTCTTGTCTTCCCCAACAATGCATTCCTTAGCAAAATCCAGTCAACTTCTGGAACAAAGAGGGCTTGTCTCAGACTGGCAAGGCTCAGATCAAGTGTTTACTCTGCTTGCTCAGGGTGCTGCTCTCAAACCAACGCTTCCCAGGACCTCCAAGGGAAACTGAAGCAGCAGAAATCCAAAAACCTTTGGATTTCTGAGCCTGAACTGGGGATATCAACATCCAGCATTTGGGATAGAAGGTTTGGCTTGGTCAAACAGAGTCATGGGATCACTGAGGTTGGAAAAGAAACACCTTTTCATGGAGGCACAGAGCCCTCACATGAACACAGCTCGATTTTCATCATATCTAGTGCAACAAAGTCCTGCTTGAATCCAGGCTTAGCAATAGGTGGTAATTAATGCCAAATGCTTCCAAAACATCTCAACATCACTAGTCAGTCACTGGGAGGAAACAGAGAATCCACATCTCTGAAATGATGAGAAAAATACAGGAAAAACCCAAAGTGACAGCCATTCAGACTTGGCAGGCTCTTTAGAACGGCAGCAGTACAATTAATGTCTACATTACACCCTGTGACTAATCCCCTTATTTCAGAAAAAAAAAAAAAAAGAAAAGAGAGAGAAAATTTGGTTGGATGAGTACCAGGTGATTCAGGGCAAAAGAGGTGCTCCAAGTTTTATTCTAGGAAATGGAAACAGCTCTCACTTCAGTGACACAACCAGATCACTGATGAGTTTCCTCAGCTCTCCTAATATTCAAAAGCTGCTGTGTGAATTTTAGTGTCTCCGTAGGTTTTACCATCTAGATAAAAACAGCCAAATATTTTAAAAATACCATAGGGAGATTCTAGTGTAATCCTGTTAAAAAAGCTTGGTTGTGACTTGGTGAGTCTGATGGAGTTAACTAAGAAAATAAAATTATCTGTTGAGTGAAATGATCTCCAGAGTATATTCCCTTAGTTATGTAATTGGAATTTGGTGTAAGCAGGGGGATTGGGCATTACAGGACCCCAGAGGCAGAACTGGGAGCAGAAGGTTGTGCTCAGCTGCTGAATTCAGCTTGGTGTCACTGCATGTCTGTGGCATTCCATGGGAAAGCATGGGGAGAAAGTAATGAAAACCAGAAAAATGGTGTTTCTTACCCATACCCTACAAACCCTAATTGGGTTTTGAAATCTCAATCTACATGAGGATTTATTATTAAAAAATAAAAAACTGGATCTACTTGCTGGCTATGAGATGCAGAAACAAAACCATGTTTATTTATACCCCATTATAAATATTTTTGTGGTGAGTTCCTGGGAAGGAGGGCTACAGAGCTGAATGATCTGCTTCATTCTCCAAAATTAGAATGGAAGGATAAGCAGGACAGGAAATTCATACAAATCAGCAAACAAGGACTTTGTTTCTGATCTTTGCTTCAACCCCTGTTCTGGCCAAGTAGGTGCCTTGGTGGTACTGGGAACAGCATGAAGTCAGGAATCCACAGACCCCATGCAATTATTTACTGAAAAATATACATGCATTTTAAATCAAATTGCTTTTGATCCCTTCTCTTCCCATTAAAGAAAGTTTGAGGAGAGTTTCTCAGGGAAGTGCAGTTTTGTCAGAGTTCTGAGCACTTTCAGCTGTTTGCTTGTTCCCCTCTCCCAGTGGGATGGGGGAGACAATTGGGGAAAAATATAAAATAAAATAAAATATCAAATGAAATAAAATAAAATATCTTGAGCCCCTCCAACCTCCTCACTGGTAGGGGAGGATGAGGAGCTGAGAAATCCTTGACTGAGTGTGAGAGTTGCTCAGAACCATCAGTGTGTTCTCAACATGATTCTCATCCTAAATCCAAACAAGGCACTGTACCAGCTGCTAGGTAGAAAATTACCTACCCTAGCCAGAACAGTGCAGGGTGTGATTCTGTCATTGGGTTGACACTTCTAAGGGATTTTCTCGTGGTGCTGCAAACAGAATATTTATTACTGGTGCTGAGATGATGATCTGAGTGCCAAATGAACAATCACATGGCTGAGTCGTGACAGACACACCAGGAGGAAATAAAATAACCCAATTCCAAAGTCAGACAGCTGCTCAAAGGAAAAAGCTGCCAAGTGATGCTTGGTGTGTCTTGTCTGAGGGCAGAGCAGGTGACAAAAATAAGCAGCCCCCAGAATGCTCATTTAGAAGAGCAAAGGAAGTGTCCTTCACGTGCTTCTGGTTCTTGACACCCTTGTGTTTGCAGGCACCAGCCTTCACTGGGAGATTGGCATAACTGATCCCCTACAAGCCAAACAAAAAAACCAAAACAAAAGGCCAAATAAACACTTTTAGCTTACTTTTTGGCTTTAATTCCTTGTATTTTTTAACTAGGACATGAAAGGCAAGAAATCCCAGGTCTTGCTTTTCATGTTTTCATGCATCAGTGGTAAATGTTTATGTGGCATTTGGCTGTTTGCATTTCCAGCATATTTCAGTCTGATTTTTAAATGTGCACAAGACATTCTGAAAGGCTGGGTAAGTCCTGAGAAGCCAAACTCCTCACAACCACAAAGGATACAGCCGTGGAGGAGAAAACAAATTAAATAGTTTTGTGATCAGCAACCAAAAGTAATAAAAATTGAACAAAACTTCCTTCTGGAAAGCAGATATGAAATATCTTTCACCTCTTGGCATTTGGGTGAGAGCTGAAAAGTCTCCTGGCTGAGATTCAGTCTCTTGGATGACATTTGTGGTTTTGTCTGGTTTAGGGTGTGTGTTAAAGGAAGGCTAAAAATTGATATAACAAACCTTTAGAAAAGATTGTGTGTTTCAGCCTTGAAGATTGCAAAAAACACATCTTTAACAGCTCAGTGTATTTTGAATTTGGATTTATTCGATCTAGAGAAGTTAAAACTTAATGGAAAATATATTAATCAATGCTCAAAATATTTAGAATGTTGTATAGCCACAAATCCAGTTGCTGTGGTAAGATCAATTTTTACATTTCCTTTCCAGAGATAATCCATTCTCATCAAATTAAATCTTCCTTCCTTTCAATAAACCTTGAAATATTTCTTTATGCCTCACTCAGGTTTTCACTCCAGCTCACAAAATTTTGAGGCATTAGATAAATTGTTTTAGAATGATGTGAGAGGAGAATTAAAGAGGGGAAAAATGATAAAATAATTGTGCTAAACAATTTGTGGCCTGAAATTTGAAATTGTTTGTTAATCCTTTAAGAGGTGTTAGGATTACAAAGCTGTTCTAAGGCATTGTAGCAGAATTTATTGAAGATAAAGATATCACAGCTTCCCACAAAGGACACATGTGAGTCTGTCACCAGTGAGGCATTTTGGTGGCTCATAAAATGTAAGGTTTGCCCTGCATTCATCCAGTGAGAGACCTTTGCTCTGGCATTATGCCATGTGAAAGCAGCTCCTTCAGTGCCAGCCTGGCAGGAACACCATCAGGAACAGTAACAACAACTGCCAGGAGGGTGACAGCATCAACCACTGGTGTATATATTTAATATATTCATATTATCTAATATTTATAATATTTATAATTATATTTTCTAATATATTAAACTAATTTTTTATATTAAGATATCTAGAAGTTCCCTGTGTAGTGTTTCAGAAGAAGGGGCTCAGACTATCACTTGGAATTTTTAATCAAACAGACCACACTCTTCAACACAGTAAATCATTTGTATTTTAGGCACAGAGACATTAATTTGAGAGACAAAATAGATTTATTGCTGTGTAAATACTCCCTCCTTTGATTATAAATTACACTGCTCACAGAACAGATTAATTTTAGCTTGGAAATCTCTGCATTTTATAAATAAGCACAGGCCCATCATTGTTTCAATGAGAAATACAGCACTAAAAGCAATACTCAGAGTAATTAGAATATTGTATAGCCACAATTCTGGTTGCTAGAAGAGCCCAGCCCTATGAGTGAAATTTTCAGGGTTTGATCTCAGCTTACTGAAGGTCAAGGCACAAAGAACTCCAGTTTTAAAGGGATGGTTCCCAGATCAAAGTCAGAAATAAGCAAACTCGCAGATTCATTGCTTTCAATTGTTTGGACAGGCTTCATATTAGCAGGGATGACAACTCAACTAAGTAAACTTCATAAGCAGAACACAACTGAGGGAATGAAATATTTCTCAAGAAGGCTGGGAGTTTGCTCCCAGCTGGCTGTCATGGAATCATGGGATCATTTAGGTTAGAAAAGACCTTTAAGGTTATTGAGTCCTACCATTAACCTAGCACAGATAAGTCCACCAAGAAACTATATCCCCAAGGGCCATCAAATCCACAATCAGACTGCAGCTAATTAGCACAGATCAAGGAGTTATAGCACTAAAAGGGATTACAAGGAACTCTCCTTTGGGACAGCCAGGGAAGTTATACTTTTGAAAGTGTGGCTGAAAGCAGAAGCTTGCAAGGTGTGGATCTCTTCCTTTTTGTGGCAAAGCTGGCAAAAGCAGATTTCAGTGAGAGGCGACAGAGCTGTGGCTTTTCTTGGAGCCCGTTGGTCTCCCCAGAGCAAACATGACAGAAATTTATTTGGTTTTCCCGGTGCTCTCACTGGGAGCATCCCCTCCTCGGAGCTGGAGGGGCCCAACCACCACATCCACATGTTCCTCAGCAGGGCTGGTGTCCCTCTTGGGCCTGGAGCTGCAGCCCCTGTAGCAGCGGGAGGAGTAGTCCCCGAGCCTGCAGACCAGCATCTGGCACTTGAGGTACACCGACGGCTGCCGGCTCATGAACTCGAAGGCGTTAAACTTGAACCGAGCAAAGTGGCTGGAAGGGGAGTAGTAGGTGGCATAGGAAGAATCTCTAGGACACCTAGAAAGGAGCAAGAGAAGGGGATTAGTCTTCACGGATACGCACATGCGCGTTCCTGCAAAATTAAAATTCAAATTATTCGATTTATTATGATAAATTTCCTCGAAATTCAGATTAAAACTGAATTATGTCATAGTTGGGTACTAGGAAAGGAGTGGGATAAAAATGTAACCTTCATAGCATAGTATGGACTTTAAAAATATAGAAATATATAAAATATAAAATAAAATATAAAAACTATATTTTACAGTACTATGAAGCAGCTGGAGGGTTGGCAACTCTTCTTCTTTTTCCAAAAGGAGGACATTTTAAATGATGAAGAGGGAACAACAGACTGTTATTAATGTCAGTGTTATACAAGGCATAAAAAATGAGTCTAATGCTTTACCTGCTTTTACTAAAATATTTAACTCTTAGGACTACAATTCCTACTGCCAGTTTTCACTGTGTCCACTTTTCTCCCACTACTTCAAATTTTGTTCACAGGACAAAAATGGAGTAAGCGAAATGATAGTAAGGTCTAAATATAATTTCTTATTTCCAAGTTCATACTGCAAAATTAAAAAAAAAAATCTAAGACCACTTTTCACAGTCTGTTGGTCATGAGCTCTAACCCCATTCAGATTGGCTGTATCATTTTAAAGAAATATGGATGACAGGCGCGCCTCTAGCTTTGAATGCAGCTCTTACCCATTCCTGACTAAGTAATAGGCCAGCGTGTTAAAATCACGAGGGTCAGGTGCTGCCACACACGTGTCCACAACCACCTTCAGGTTTGGGTCTGAGCTGTGCAGACAGGCTTGCAGGTAGAGGTTTTGGTTGAGGTCGATGTAGTAGGGAGAGGCGCGCACTTGGCGCTGGAATGCCGGGGACTGGTAGAAGGTGATGTTCATGTTGTATCTCCCAAACTGGTACTCGTCCACATCCACGGTGTCCTCAGCAGCGTACACCACCTGCTGCCAGCTCTTCCTCAGCATTTTGCAGCTGACGTGCAAGTTGATGTTCTTCTTCCTCTTGATTATATACCCAGAAGATGCGACCCTGATGGTGTTGGAGTAGTTGATTGTGTCGTTGTTCTCCTGTTTAACGATGCAATTTAAAATCAGGAATCGTGCTTTCGTCATGTGTCACTGTCATGTCTTCTGAAAAATCCCTTCGCCAGGATTTCTTCTCCTGGGAAGATGAGAAGCCTCAGCTTCTCCTGCATTTGCTGCTCTGGAATGTGGTCTGGAGAT
>JAWWEY010000275.1:31352081-31375417 GCA_035582745.1 Loriotus luctuosus | reverse complement strand
TATAATATAATATAATATAATATAATATAATATAATATAATATAATATAATATAATATAATATAATATAATATAATGAAATGATAAATCAGCCTTCTGAGAACATGGAGTCTCACCTCATCCTGGGCACCCCTCACAAACACCACAGTCATGTTCCATCTAAGTTTTGCCAAGCTTAGATATGCAATTGAGTGCCCAAAACAGGAAGTTTACCTCTTGTGTTGTCCCACAGCCGTTGTAGGGGATGTTGAATACAACCTCCTGTGAGGTGACTGTTGGTCTGCAGCGATTGTCATTCAGGGTGACCTTCCGTGCTGAATATCCCTGGGACTGGAGGTAGTCTCTGCTGATCACTACGTGCATGTAGTCTGGCAAGCACTGAATGGCTGGCAGGAGAGGAAGGTACAATATATTTGTGAATTTAGGTATTTGGTAATGATTAGAGGCAGTTTTTTTCTGAATTTAGAAGTCAGGGTGTTCTCACCCCAACCCACTCTATTCCACACCCATCATTCAATTTCCACAATTCGATTTCCAACAATCTTTAAATTTACACAGATATTTATTCTGCACACAAAAACAATAAATAGGCTTGTCTGTTGGGAAACACTGGCCAGGAACTTACTGGTGTTGTGACCTGCTGGAATGGAGGAGTAGTGAGCCTGAAAGCCTCTGAAGGAGAATCTGGAATCGCTGTGGAAGCGAACACTCATCATGTTTGAAGAGGACACGTATGTGGGAAAGGAGCCAGAACAGAATCTCCCAAGAAGAGGGGAAGAGTGGAGAGGTCCATCATAGACTTCAATGTAGTCGTGCTGGCAGGTCCCGCTTTGCATCCTGGTAGGAAAATATCAGCACTTTGTCAAATCCATTTCAGAAACTCTGATTTCACTGCCTAACGTGTGATAAAGTCTTTCATTTCAAGTTTTCTCCATGCAAATTTAATTTGGCTTTTATGCAGCTCTAGCAGAAAATGGTGAGTAAAAAATGCAACATCAATCCAGATTTTGATCTGGCCTTCCAACTGTGGAAGTATCTTTAAAATTGGGAAGTTTGGGTTGTTTCAGATAAGATCTCAAACTTGTCAAGTAAGTTTTGACTTTGATATTTGCCCAGGGAATCAAGGTTTTACTTACACAATATCTCTAAATGTGAGCGTTACACGGAAATTGTTCTCTACTTGTATTTCCCACACGCAGTCAGCGTTGTTTGGATAATTTCCAGGATAGTTGGGACTCTGCAGCACCCCAGAGGGATCTGAGACTGAGCCACCACAAAAATAAGGTGCTGCAGAAAGAAATGGGAAAGAATTTACTTACAGTAACCTCTGCAAAAGTGTACTTGAGCTCTATGTGCCTCACCCATAGCTATTGAAAAGCAGGTCCCCTGCTGACTGCAGGTAGTAGACTATAGGAACTGAGTCAAAACTAATATTTGTTTTTGCTTTAGGTTTGCTTTCATGTTGGATTTGGAATTCCCTCAGGGGTGGATTTCCATCCATGGTGTCAGACTACCCTCTTCAGGCTGGGCTGGTAACACCTGGATGCTTTCTGCCCCTTTTTAGAGTCGAGGTCAATTCTGGGAGGAGTCATGACAGTTGAAATGGAAGCACCTTCCTCAACAGACAGCCTCTCACCTACTGCTTCTCTTTAATCCCCCAATGTCTTTGGAGGGTAAATAAGTTGCAAGTTTTCTAGAAAACAGCAATCTTCTGGTCTCAGACTGAAATAAGCCCTTCAGGCTGCTGTGAAAAGTCGTAAGTACAAACATAGCTGCAAAAAGTTTTAGTGTTCCTGCCAGCATGAATGACATAATTCTTGTCACAGGTAATCCTAAAAGTGTCTTTGTAGGAAGGTGAGCACAACCTCTGAATATAAATGCTACAAGATGTGACATTTAAAGATGAAAATCCATTTCATATTCTGCCTGAAAAAGATCACTCAAACGTGCAGCGATACTGTCATAGAGACAAAAGACAAATTTACAGAAATGTGCAACGGGGAGACAGACAGACCACAAATTAGCAAGATGAGAAGAGCCACAGCAGAGCATTACCTGGTGGAGGTGTTGAGGTGGCCACTGGAGCTGTGGGTGTGAAGGAAGAAGAGAGACATGTGAGAAGTGCAATTCATGAGAAGGGAACTGGGGCCTGGGCATGGCCTCACCTTGAGGCACAGAGTGATAAAATGGGGATCACAGAGAGGCAGGGAACTGGAAACAGGAGATGAGGCACAGAGGGCCATGAGCTCCATAGGAGACAAAGTTGCAAGCACTGCAAATAACCATATTCTAGTTTCTTCTGATCATATCCCAAAACCCAGAGTATATCTAGAAAACAACACTGGTACAACCAATACAGGAATTGAAGGGGTGAAGGCAGATTGATCCCTGGGCATGATACTCCTGGTTGCAATGAGAGGCAATCCCTCTGCAGACTTTCATTAAACCAGCAACGGCTGCAGAGTTCCTGGACTCAAAGCACAGCTGTCCCATTTGCCAGCTCTTCCCCATGCTCTGTTTGCATCCTCACTTTAGTTTGGGGTGGCCAAACAGGAGAGGCCCAGGGCTGGGACACTGCCTGCAGTGCAATGAGCTCTGGTGAGGGAGATGAGGAGCAGTGGGGAGGGCAGTGAGTGACAGTGGACAGGCTTACCTTCTGTGCTGCTCATTGCTGTGCTAGCCACTGTGCTTGTGGTGGTCAGCAGTGCTGGGCTGGACACCTCGGTTGTGGCAGGGGCTGGTGCTGTGGTGGTCATTTCCAGAGGGGTGGGTGTCTCTGTAAGTTGAGGATGTGATGAGTTCAATGGCAATGGCAATGAAATGCAGAGCTGGAGGCCTAATGCCAGGAGAGAGGATGGAGCTCTTTCCTTCCTTTCCCCCATCCTGGCACCAGCCTGACCTGTCCCCAGTCCTGCCCCATTCTCCATAAAGAACGACCCTTCAATCCACAGCTTTGCCCCATCAGTGGATGCCAACAGCAGGAATTGTGGATATCCTGCTGTTCCCTGTCTGTGCAAGAATGGGGATTTTGCATGACGTGGGCTTGAGTCCCAGGCAGCAGAAGAGCCCAGCCTCACCTCTGCCCTGGCCTGACCCAAAACCCTGTTAGAATGATATGCCAAAGAGCCAGAGTTCCCTGCTGGCTGCTCACCTGCACAGATGACACTGGCATCCTCCACGTGCCCGCAGTTGTGCACGCCCCAGCCGTTGTGCCGGCACATCTGCAGGGAGGGCTCGTCCCCGCGGCACTGCACGTCGTCCAGGAAGATGCGGCCGGAGCCCGGGCCAAAGCGAGCGTTGCGTGGGGCATCCAGGGCCTGGCCACAGCCCAGCTGCTGGCACAGCACCTGGGCATCCCTCAGGTCCCACTGGTCGTCACACACGGTGCCCCAGGTGCTGCCGTCGTACAGCTCCACGCGGCCCTCGCAGCCGTTCCTGCCGCCCGACAGCCGCACGCCGGGCCCTGACACACGGCACGGGGACAAGGACAAGGACAGGTTTACACCAGCTCTGCACCCATAGCCCCAAACTTCCCAACTGCTTTTCAGATTTTGCCACAGTGGCCATGAGGTGGAGTAGTGCAGAGCCAAAGGAGATTGGGGTGGTTTGTGGCTGAGGATAGACTGTAGGCATACACACAGCAGTTCTAGCCCTGTCCAGGGACCTGTTGGTGTCCTGTTGGAGATGCCTGGTTGCAGAAGTCATGGATTCACTGAGGCATTTCCAGAAGAAGTCTTTGCGACCCTTTGGGGGAAACCAACCCTGATGGGGACCCTTCAAGCATCCTGGAGTTGTCATGGGCAAAGGGGGTCAACAGCGTTGCACTGAGCAAGATCAGCACTGTTGGACTCCCCTTTTCTCATCTAGTGCCAGGCTGAGCCTCACTTAGAAACTAGACATAACCTGGTTGAGCAGGACCTACCTGTTGTGAGTGGCCATTGAGGAGGAGTGGTTGGATTGGCAGCTGCAAAGAAGAAGAAGAAGAAGAAGTGAACAAAAGCATAGTGAGGCTTCTGGCAGTGTATGGACTTGGATGTGGACATGGTCATGAACATGGACATGAAAATTCAGGTTGTAGGACTAAAGGGGGAAGAGAGCTTGGGTCCTGCCTTTTCCCTCATTCTGGTCATAGACGGACCTGTCCCCAGTCCTGCCCCATCCTCCCCAAAGAACAATTTGCCCCCTCCTTTAGCCTCTAAAGCAGGAAGTGTGGAATAGTCAGTGTGCCCTCTCTGTGCAAAAATGGGGATTTTGCATCACACAGGATTCAGCCCCTGGTGGCAGAAACCCCTGGTGACAGCCTCTGCCCTGGCCCAGCTTGGCTGTTCCCAGAGAGCCCAGAACACACTTAGAGTGATATGCAGAAGGCCACGCACCTGCACAGATGACACTGGCATCCTCCACATGCCTGCAGTTGTGCACACCCCAGATGTTGTGCCGGCACATCTGCAGGGAGGGCTCGTCCCCGCGGCACTGCACGTCGTCCAGGAAGATGTGGCTGGAGCCCGGGCCAAAGTGAGCATTTTGTGGGGCATCCAGGGCCTGGCCACAGCCCAGCTGCTGACAGACAACCCGGGCATCCCTCATGTCCCACTGGTCATCACACACGGTGCCCCAGGTGCTGCCGTCGTACAGCTCCACGCGGCCCTCGCAGCCGTTCCTGCCGCCCGACAGCCGCACGCCGGGCCCTGACACACGGCACGGGGACAAGGATGAGCTCACACCAGCCCAGCACTCTGCTCTGCCCACATGGGCCACTGCAACGGGGCTGCTGCAAGGCCAGGCAGGGCGCTGGGGGGCTGGAATTACCTGTGGAATATGGTGCGGATGTGGTGGGCGCTGGAGCTGCAGATGCAAGGAAGAATTTGGTGTCAGTGACAGAGGTTCCATACAGAGTCATCACAATGTCATGCAGATGAGTGCAGCCTGTTTTCTAGGAGCCCCTGTCCTGTGATTCCTACAACACCCTGCAGAGGATCTCTTATCTGTTTCACTCATCTGAAATCACCGTTTTGACTTTGCTGTTTCACACACTGACCAGTGAGTGAGAGTGGACAGGGTTACCTGGTGTGCTGCCTTCCCCTCTTGGAATCCCTGCTGAGGTGGTTGTCTCTGCTGAGCTGGTTGTCTCTGCTGAGGTTGTCATCTGTGCCATGAGGGTTGTTTCCTCTATCTTCTGCTCTATCATGGGCATCCCTGCTAGGGAGGTAATTCTTACAGTGGCTACAGCATTTGGTATGACAGGCAAGGATGGATCATTAATGCTGGTAGACAGGGTGAAGCTCTGTCCAGTCATTTCCCATAGAGACACCAGCCCAAAGTGCCCTGAGTCCTTCCTCAGCCTCCCAGCTCTGTCACTCCTCTGTCCTGCTCTTTGCTGCCTCTCTCAAACCCTATTCCTGCAGGCCAGGAGAGTCTGCTGTGCTCTCTTTGTGCAAACAGGGCTTTTTCTTGGCACATGCTCAGCTCACCAAGCAACAGAAAGCACCAGTCCACCAGTGGGACACGTGCCAGGGATTAGGATCACTCAGTAAAGAGATCAGGAGCACTAAGGAGACCAATGAGTGAGAGATGACAGGGTTACCTGGTGTGCTCTCCTCTGGCCTCATAGCTATTTTCTCTGAGGTGCCCAACAATGGTGAGGTTGTCATCCTTGTGAATGTGGTTGTCTCTGGTGAGGTGGACATCTCTGCTGGGGTGGACATCACTGCTGGGATGGACGACTCTGGCATGGCACTGGATTGCAATGTGGACATCTCTGGCGTGGCACTGGATGCCATTGTGCTGGTCATCTCTGCTGTGGGTGATGTCTGTGCTGAGGTGGGCATCACTGCTGAGGTGGGCATCACTTCTGAAGTGGACATCTCTGGTGTGCTAGTGGGTGGCAGTGTGCTGGTCGAGTATGCTGGGCTGGGTGTTCCTGCTAAGGAGGTCATTAGTGCAATGGCAATGGACATGAAAAGCAGAGCTGGACAAATAATGGGGGAAGAGAGCATGGAACTCTCTCCCATCATTTTGGGAGTCTGTCTGCACTGCAGTCAGGTCTGGGAAGGAGGTCCAGGGGCACTAAAGAGAACAGTGAGGGACAGTGGACAGGGTTACCTGTTGTGCTCTCCTCCACTGTGCTGGTCATATCAGGCAGTGAGTACGGCAGTGGTGGGGCAGAGGATGACACTTCTGTCTCTGGTAAAGCAGACATCTCTCCCATGGTCATTTGCCATGGGCTGGATGTGACTGCTAGGGTTGTCATTGGCTCTGTGGTGGCCATCTCCACTGGGAAGGATGGCTCTGCTCTGGAGGATGATGGCACCATGGCCGAGGTCTGCAATGGGCTTGTTTCCTCCTCTGTGTTGGTTGTTAATCCAGTTGTGGCCGTCTCCCCAGGGGATGTCATCTCACTTGTGAAGACTGTTGATGCTGACATTGATGTCTCTCTTAGAGACATCATTGGTTCTGTGGGTGTAGGTGTTGTCCCTACTGTGGAGGTTGTCTCCAGTGCTGAATCTGTTGTATATGTCGGTGTTGGCTCTGCTTGTTTTGAATCAGACTCCTCTGTGAAAAAAAAAAGAAAAGCACCCCACACATGAGCACTGTGCAATGAATATGTCTGTGTGGTAGCTACAAGCCCAGATCCTCAAGGATGAAGTGAAATCAAGAGCAATTACTCTGATGGCATGGTCCTTCTTATCTGGGATCACTGGAGACGGTGGAGATGGGTAACAGCCCATTTAAAATTTTTATTGGAAGTGGTATTTCCAGATGGTCAGCAGGGTAAGGTTCAGGGGTGGCATCTGCTCCCAGCCCCTGGACTCCACAGCCCAGGCACAGCCTGAGACTCCACAGGCTCCTAGCATGAAGGGCGGAGCTGTGGGGCTGCTGGCAGCAGCAGGGCTTGGGCCTGTCCCCATTGTGAATGCCCTTCTGCAGGGGATCAGGACATCCCCAGGAACAGTCTGGGCAATGATCTTGGGATGGTGCTTGGTGCAAGGGCAGGAGTGGACCAGGTTGAATCATCTGTTGGATATGTCCAGCCTGTAGAAGGCACTGGAGCTATGAATGCAGGCAAGAAATAAATGGCTTTTAAAAAGGCTCTGAACATATCAGACACAGATTACAGATCTATGTGTGATGTGCTCACAGGTCTGGTAGCAATTTTTATTCTTTCCTTCTAAGTGAAAAACACTGGTGTAGCAAACACTTCCTTCCAGCATAGATTCAGCTCTCCAGGCTCTTACTCTCTAAGGAAACATGGAAAACTGCAATATTGATACAAAACACCTGAACAGTCTGTTGTCATCAGCAATGCTTGGTTCATGATGATCAGTTGTTAATACATGAGAAAATAAGATACAAATAAATTCTCCTAAAAAATAATGGGAAAGTAAAATGAGCACAGCAAGGTGAAAGAGTACTCGGATGGATATTTGCAAAGGAAAAAGGCATTAATGGACCTAAATGAAGGAAGACTTGAAAAATATGGAAACAATTCAAAGTGAATTGTGAGCTATGACAATCTGAGCCGTGATTGTGAAATTATTATTGCCCATAACAAATCACCTAACCCCATTCCTCCCTGAAAAACTTTGGTGATCAGACATAGCTTTGCCTCTTATTTTGAATTGTTTCCTTATTGCCACTGCCAGATGATTAGATGGAACAATTGTCTTGCATATCTGCAATGTATATCAGATCCTTGGGGTTTTTAATTGCTTTGTATGGATGAGGAAGTGCAGGTTTTACATAGTGAGAAAAACACAAATCTATAGGGGGATAGAATATGAGAAAATAAAGATAGTGTAGAAACTAATCTTACCCCTAAGGAGTTGCAGCTGGGCCAATTATCAAAGACCAGGAACAAGCCTGATTTAACAGGCCACAACTGTAACCAGTGAGAAGAAAAGTGCTATAAAAGAGTGGGTTGGTTGGTTGAGATGGGAATTGGAGTTGGTTGGTTACTTTGTGAAGGAGAAAGAGTCAGTGCTCTGAGGAGCTGCTCCATGAGAAACACCAAGAAGGTCTGAAACTTCTGCAATAAGGAGACAACAGTATGGAACTGCAGCAATAAGATGACAACACAAATCCATGCTGGTTCTGCAGGGTCAGTGGAATGAAAAGACAGGATTTAGGGGGGGAAAGAGTGTGTGAGTACCTGAACAGACAACAGAAGCATCTTCGTAGTGGGCACAGTTGTGGATCCTCCACCCCGTGTGATTGCAGCGCAGCAAGGACACCTCGTTCCCACTGCACCTCACGTTGTCCAGCACGATGTCACCCGAGCCCTGCCCGAAGTAGGCACTTCCCAGAGCTGCAATGGCCCTGCCACAGCCCAGCTGCCTGCACACAACCTGGGCGTCAGCGAGGTCCCAGAAGTCGTCACACACTGTCCCCGACCGTCCCCGGTAGTAGATCTCAACACGGCCTTCACACCGGTGCCTTCCGTTCACCAGATGGATGTAGGGAGCTTTGGGAGAGAGGGCATAGGCACAAAACAGTCAGAGAGATGGACTGGAAGGAGCATCTATTCTGCCTTCTTCCCCTGTTGTCCCTAGAAGGTGTTGCCCAGTCCATTATTAAGTGCCTGTGAGGACAGAGGTGATATGTTCCTTTTTTATTCCTTCCCTTCCAGTTCTCAAAATCAGCCACGTGTGTTTTATGCAAGATGCCTGCAGTAAAGTTAGGCAGTAGGCTAAGCGCAAGCGGTTTAAGCAAGAGAAGAAATTTTTGGGACAAGATTAAGGACTGAGAGTCCACATGTCACAAAATCCTTTAGCTTATAATAGTAACTTTAGTGGAAGAATTCCACCAAGCGATCTACAGAATGGATGATGGTCTCAACAGGATTATAAAGATTTCAATAAGAGTTCAGTGGCTTTATTTCTTATATACCAGTAAAATTTATTACATTTGAAATAAAGAAATAACCTACTCTGTATACAGCTGATTACTGCATTCATTCAGGTAAAGCCCATCTGCTTTTCAGTTTTATGTCTTGTTTTAACATTGTGGAGTGACCAGCACGAAAATCATGATTTTAGAAATCCATTTTTGATGAAGAAGTTTATTAAAGGCTTTGCTACCAAGTGTAAGCAAGCAAATAAATGTTTTAACTTTGGATTTGCAGTATTTACACTCTGGTAATCAAAACATGCAGCTGCACTTGTTATATTTCACATTGCTGCCAAGTATATATTTACCTTATTATTAAACACTAAGTCATCCAAAGCAAAATAAATTTCAAAAGCTAACACCTCCAGGATTTCTTCACTGCACCTAATTCTTTGCTGTTGATCCCGAAGTACAGTCAAGATGGTGACCAAACTAAATTTGGCCTGATTTGTATGACTTTCAAAGGGCAAAGCTATAAAAGTGCCCCTTGACTTCTATCTGACTTGTTCCTTCAAATATCTACTTGAACACACACATTTTTGAACCCTGCTCACAGGGTTTTTGAGAGGTGAAACAGCAAACCTGGCAAAAAGTCAGAGTGGGATTAGGAAATTAAGCCAACTTAGGCCAGTTTTATTTGCTTTCATTCAAGGGCTGTCATCACTGTGAAAGCATAACCATCAGTTGGGGATGAAATCGGATAGGCTGAATCCTTCCTCACACTTCAAAGGTATCAAAAAGACAAAAGCCTGTGATTATACAAATACAGCAAATACTCTGCCCTGGGACACAGAGCAGCCAGAGTGAGATGAGTTACCACCACAAAAGCAGGAGACAGAGGGAGAGAATTGATGAGGTGAATGGTGGCAATATAAATTATTATCACGAAGCTTAAATAAGTCATTAGAAAAGTCATCAGCAATTATTCTAAGATGTACACAGAACCATTAACTCAAAGTCACCCAAAAACCACTCAGGAGATAGAAAGTAATCATGAATGTAAAAATTCTATGATCATAAAAAAAGTTGAACTAAAAGTATTTAATCTCTCATAATTTTTAGGTGTCCATCATTTAACCACAGTGCTAGAGTGTGAAAA
Organism: Loriotus luctuosus; assembly: GCA_035582745.1. NCBI lineage: Eukaryota > Metazoa > Chordata > Aves > Passeriformes > Thraupidae > Loriotus > Loriotus luctuosus. The sequence continues at coordinate 31,365,433 of JAWWEY010000275.1, read as the reverse complement.
CCTAACTTTGTGTTATATTTTGTTAAATTGTGCATAATGCCAACAAGAACCAAATGATACAAGCAATATTAAATATATAACATATGCGTGCACACATATACTCTGGAATAAAACACACATGGAAAATAAGTAAAGAAATAAATCTTTCCATGAATTTTACATCAGATTTCTGGAACTGGAAGAATACCTCATTCATGACATACTCACAGACACAATTCTTGCAATGATACAAGGCACTAAGATGAGTAGGACCCTGTGGCAGCAAAATGAACTCCACAAAATGGTTCCAGTCATTTTTATCATCCACTCTGATGATTAGTTCATAATTTTAGTAGAACAAAACTCTGCTCTTTCATCCAATTCCCAATCTTTTGCCTAAACCAATACCAGCCTGAATTTAATTTCTGCTCTTGGAACCAACAAGAGAGAAGGACTCCAAGCAGTCTTTATAATTTTTTTTTTATGTACCCTGGAACAAGTCTAAGTCTTTTACCTGTTTTGGCCTCCAGAACTGCTGGACCCAACAAGAGAAGCCATGTCAAAACCATGGGGGTACCCATCTCACCAGGTGTTGTTGCTAAAGAGGACCTCACAATATATACTCTCTATTTCTGAAGGGGAGTGGCTCTCCAGGTCTCTTTTTCTTCAGCAGAACAATAAAACAACCACAGCCCTCTAATCTGAAACAAACATGTGTTTGATTTGTTATTTAATATTTTGTAACTTCCTGGGTTTTGCAAAAAGACAATATCTCAAGAGTAACATTTTCCATTGCCTGGAAGGAAGTATTTATGCTACCATAGGTTTCACAATCATCTCATTGTACCAAAAAAAAAAAAGAGAGCCCCTGTCCAAAGATACCTTTCAGTTCTGGCTGATGCATGTCAGCATTTTTCTTTCATGAGGAGGTTCCTGGTCAGGTACTGGGTTGGTGGTGGAATCTTGAAACTTAAATGGGTTTCTTCCAGCAAAATAGCAAGAGATCCTTGCCAACTGATGTGGCAGGTCTTCTTGGGGAGCCATAAATGTCTAAAGCTTCAGCAGACTTTAAATAAAATAAGATCAGACCTGGTGGCCCTTTTTAATTCTGACTGGGGGGTCTCTGAAGAACCTTGCAGCTGAAGTCAACAGCTCCAGCCCCAATATAAACCAATTATTTTTGGGGCACATTAAAGTACAAGCCAAAATTCCAGTCAAAATTCACTGATGGACAGATTGCAAGGAAATGTCAGAGAATCAGGAACAACTGATAACTTTTTCTGCAAACACTGTGGAAAAAAATCAGTGGATTTCATGCATAGTGAAGGAAATTACATTGAAACTAATTTTGTTCTAAAATATCATATGATCCTTTGAACCAACAAATTGGAGGAACAAAAGTACTGATTTCTTCAGATTAAGAAAATGTCTTAATATATTCCTTGTTTAATTTTACATAGTGACAATAACAGCTGTATCATTCTTTGAAGAATGAGTCCAACGTTTTTCTACAATATGAAATAATGCTTAATTCTCATTCATCACTCTCTTGCCAGAGTGGTTATTTTCCCCTGTTTCTGTGTTTCTAACAATTTAACAAGAAACTCTGATGATCATCCAAACACTGGAGAGTCAGAGCATTGTTCTCCATCTCATCCCTACCTCCACAGCCATCATGTCTTGCACGGAATTATCACCAGTTAAAATTGTTGCCACATATCAATTTATTGCCTCCAGGGACAGCCATCAGGCAGGAAGACCAAAGCCCAGGGGGAAAAGAGAATGATCTAAAACTTCTTTCCACACAGGCCAATATCACTGGAATGGAAGAAGGAAGTGAAAAATATAAGAGGCCAAAGATAACTTTGGAAGCCTTGAAAGTGAACATTCAGAATGGTAAATATGTTTCTTCTTTATCCAAACAACCACATTTGCACATGAATGAGGATGTGTACACAACACCTGGTATTCACTATTCATATTCTGGTTTTGACACCCTGACAAGAATGAAAAGTCCAGTTTATTTGAGTGGCCAATCAAACACTGCAATTAGTGAAGCAAGAGTGAGTGATGGGTCACAGTTCTTCTCCAAACCCTTGTAATAACTGAAAAAGGGTAAGGAGGAAGGGGAACACAAAAGGAATTCCCAGGTGGTTCAAGTGTAAAAAAAAACCTTAAGCTGCCCAGGTAAAAGATCAATATTGATTGTTTGATTGATCAGTTCTTCACTACCTTCTTCATAAATAAATTATTCATTTCAAAAATCTAGATATTTCTAGAGATCTTTATTATCAGACAATCTCTGCACAATGGAAATATATAAATAATTTGTTTCAATTAACCTTCATTAGTGAGTGCAAATGCCATACAGTATTTCACCCTTCCCCCTGACTAGATAAATCTCTTGCAGTAACACATTTTTGTTCTTAAGATCATCTTCTGGCAGCTTGAGGTATTTCCCAGCACATCACTCTGAACGAAGCTACACTGAGCCTTGAAAACACCTTTTCTTCTGCTGACAATTGTGAGGGCACTTGGCAAACACACTGGGTTTTTAAAGGTAAGAATGGAAACCAGTGAAAGGACAAACAAGATTAATCAGCTTTCACCCATGACCATAGGAAAGTATCTACACTGGAATAAGGATATCCACAGCCTTCTCCACAAAGGAGTGATAGTCTGAATCCAGACAGGAAGGTTTGTGGCAGAGACATCATTTCCCAAGCACGTGACCCTTTCCTCATCATCAAACCCAGTTTTCTTGAATCCTGCATTTCTATAATGCTTGTGGATCAAGGGAGATAGCAAGAAATAAGGAGGAATCTGAAATATCTACCACCTGAACAGTTTGGCAACACTTTCTGCAGCAATATTTGATATGGAAACCAGTGAACTTGGTAATTCTATCTTGCATTTTTATCCAGCCTTGGTATTTCTCCAGCTGGGAGCCCTGGCACAGATATGCTATGTGAAAATTCAGCTCTGAACAGCACAGGGGTGGTGAGGGTTGGAGACACCAGGATCTAGGTCTGGGGTCTTTCTGCTTGTCTGTGAAAATAATACTGAGAGAATAGAAGTGTAAAAAAGTGCCTGCAAGATGGTGTGGTAGCAACACCACAGCAGCAGGAACAGGGGAAGGAATACAGCAGGTCTGGGAAGAGAGAGGGGAAGGTCCTGTTCTACAGAGTAGGAAAGCCCAGGTCCGGGAGAGTCCTTGCTGTGCTGAGCAGATGGCTGCACTCCTCTGAGGCCAGACAATCTCTGGTCCAGAGAACAGGTGAAGGCAGGCCAGCCTTCTGAGGTGCTCTGCCCTCCAAAGGTGGCTGCAGGCAGAGGGAGGAGGAGGACACTAAATCCTTGTTCCTCAAGCATGGAAAAAGCCTCTCCCTTTCTGTGTGCAGTGCCAGCCCCTATCTGAGTGATCCCTTCTTTACATCACAGAGAGGTGATGAGAGCCCTGCCTGGAACCATGAGGAGAGGGCGGCTTGAAGAACAAATGGTCCAGGCTGTGGGGCTGGTTCCTGTCAGAGCTGCCCTCATCATCCTGGTCAGGTCAGGATGTCACCCAGGAGCACAGCTCACCTTCCTCACACGTCACCACTTTGGCTCACCTTGCACATCTGACACTGCTCAGTTCCAAATGAACTTGCCTCTTTCACAGCTGGCTGGAAAACAGGAACGTCTCAAGAAGGGCATTTCTCAATCAATACCAGTGACCTTTCCACCTGTATTAAGCAGCTTCTTCCAAATAATTTCTTCCTTTTTTATTGTTTTTCTATTTTGTTTTCACATGGGGTAGGAGAGAGATCACACTTCCTTATGGGAACTTAAGTACATTTTCTCCTTCCCACCCATTCCAGGTGTAGAAATGTGTGAGAGCAAGAGCAGGAATCATTGCTTGGCAAAGTCACTTTGTCAGAAGCCACGTTCTCAAATCAGCAATGTGTTAGCCATGAGGTCACACATACAAGGGGGATGTTTGCAAGTACGCCAAAAAAAAAAAAGTATTGCTCAAAAAACCATTTTCTTTCCTGTTGTTTTTAATTACACATTTATGTAATGGGATTATATTCATCTTCCATACAAAATCATATAAATGGCCTACATTTATGCAGAGAAATATGGATTTGGGAAGAACCAATCTGCCCAAAGTCAAGAATGCTGTACAGCAATAATTCTTCATATGCAACCCCTGAGCATATTTGTTTATGGCTCATTATTGAGATTTTTTTACTGCAAAGAAACATTTTTCTTGTACTACTTCCCAGTGTATCTGTGGTGCTACACAGGTGTTTCATCTGCATATCAGCAAGGGCCAAATAAATCAGTTCTTGTTTCTCAAGTCACATATTTCAGTCTTCTCAGGCAGACACTCAATGAGGAGCTCAACAGAAAAGCTTTGAAACGTCCGGCACTGAAGGTGTTTATTTGGATGCTGGGATGAAAGAATCAATCCTTCTTTACACCTCAGGTTTTAAAATCAGGTTGCTTTATAAATTCAGTTCATGGTAACATCAGCTGTAATGTTGATTCTTCAAACATGGTCTGGATGGTGGAATAGCCAAGTAAGAGCTGCCCTTCACACTGATTGCAAACCCAAATAATGAAGCAGGTGGCTGGTGAAAGTGTCCCTCCACCTCCATGCCTGGAGCTGCCTCTCACAGTTTCTGGTATGGGATGCCCTCCTGCAGTTTCCTCTTCCAAAGAAATCCTCCCAGTGTAAGAGCAGCAGCTACCAGCACCATGGTGGTCACAGCCAGAGGAACGTGGGAGCTGGCTGCAGGCTCTGAGCTCAAGGTCTCCCCTTTTGCCTGGATGTCAGAGGCCAGCCCTGTGCATAAAAGAGTCAGAGAAAAACTTACTGTTTTGATTTTTTCCCTGAGCTAGTTAATTCCAAAGATAATTAGGCAAAGAGATTTTGAGTTAAAAGGCTCTAATCTGGATCTGATCAGAAAACCACAAATTATTTCACAAATTATTCTGTGACTATGCAAAACAAGTAAAGATTGTGGCAAGAGATTAAAGAGAAACTAGGAGTCTGTAATGATTGCACTCAAAGACTTTAAGATGTTGCTTTCTGGTAGTGGAAACAGCAGATACAGGACACTGAGAAAAGGCATTTCCAAGAGGACCTAGACATTGATTGTAAATAAATAACAGACTTGCAAATTAGGCACAGACAGCTTTGGAAAATTAATATAAATCAGAGTAGTTACATCTCATCCCTCTTCCCATAGAACTTAATCACTTGATATGTGCAGAACAAAGAATGGATCTAGGCTATGATAGAAAGAGCTTATAAATCTAATAGAACTATTTTATGTAAATAAAAAATAATAATCCCCTATAAGCATTATAGCCAAATTGTAAATAAACCAGCAAAAGCACATTTCAGAGCTCGATTTCCTGTCTGAACTGAAATGCAAACAGACAGTAACACACAGAGTCTTACGTTATTCAAGATATTTGAACTTACCAATGTTCCTGCTCTCAGCGTGAGCTTCCCGAAGCTGCACGGGTCCAACAACAACATTCACTTGCTCGTGGGAAGAATCTGCATTCCTCCTGAACCTGCTAACACAGCCTTGGTAGCAGCGGGAGGGGAAGTCGTGGTACCTGCACACGAGCAGCTCGCAGCGCAGGAACACTGACGGGAATCGGTTCACAAACGAGAAGGCGTTAAACCCAAACCGAGCTATATCGCTCCGTGGCGAGGGGTAGAGAGAGTAGGTAGAGTCACTAGCACACCTGGAAGGACATGAAATCAACAGATTAGCTATTAACTCACAGCTTCTCATGAGCAGAAGCACTATTACAGCCTCTCTTAGCGTTAAACCCAAACCGAGCGATGTCGCCGTGTGGTGAGGGGAAGAGAGTGTGGCTAGCACACCTGGGAGGACATAAAATCAACATCAGGACATAAAATCAACAAGATTAGCTATTAACTCACAGCTCCTCATGAGCAGAAACACTATTATACCCTCTCTTTGCAATAAGTTTCAAGGTTAAGTATAAAACCAGGAAGTAAAAGAAAAATCAAAAGGCTTTAAAAATCGTGCTTTTAGAAAGAAGAGAAAGTACTAAATGTGCACAGCACAGAAATTTCATAGCTTAACAAGTTCTGTGTAAACATGAATAGCTGAAAAATGGTTCTGCTGGTTTCTGTGTTTCAGGTGATAGCCTGTTATGCATTTGCAAACAGGATTAACTGTATGAAAAGAGGCCCCTGAGAATTGTTGCAGAAAGAGAAAGTTCTCCTTTCTTCTCTGGAAGCATAAACCTAATTTTAATATATATTTTTTTAAAATAAACATTCTCTTTAGGGCTTCAATGCGCTTTGGTATAAATTTAAGCAAAGTGGTTTAGGTTTCTAGAATAGTAAGAAAAGGCTAAGGAATTTCTCTTCTTTTTGAGTAGACAGTTTTGTACTCCAGTTATCATGCTGTAAAACTCATGATGTACAGAAATGTAGAGCCATGGACACTCCTCCTTCTCATATATCTATTTCAGAAACAAAGTCAGACCTCAATTTCCTCACTGACTCCTTGAGTGAAATCTCAGTGCTTGACTGCAACTTCTGAATGACGTTTGGTTGCCATTCTGAATTTTAAACTCAGGCTTTGACAAAAAGTTGTTCTTAGAAGAACATTTGCCCTGAGAATTACAATCAACGTACACTGGTCCTAAATCACCTAATTTCACAAGTTAAGTTCTTTTAGAACAACACGTACAGATGCTTTTAAAGTAATTTTTTACAAAGTTCTTACCCACTCTTGCTCAATTCATAGACCAGTGTTCTAAAATCACTAGAATTAGGTGATGCCACACAGGTGTCCACAAACAGGGTCAGATTTTGGTCAGAGCTGTGAAGAGAAGCTTGGAGGAACAAATTCTGATTCATGTCAACATAGTAAGGGAAGTCATGCACTGGCCACTGGAAAGATGAGGAGTTGTAGAAGGTCAGGCTCACTTCGTATCTGCCGTACTGGGTTTTGTTGACATCGATGACATCATCAGCAATGTACATGACCTGAACCCAGGTGTCCCGCAGCATTTTGCAGCTGATGTGCAAGTGAAGGTCCTTCTGCCTCTTGATGACTTGGCCAGGAGCAGGCACTTTAATCACGTTGGAGTAGGTGATTGTTTCGTTGTTGCCCTGTTTGACACATTAAATGAGTCAAATTACCACATGGGGTCACGTTCACTGCGAGCATTATGAACTCATGTATGTGCCAGGTCCTGGCAGTCAGAAAGGAACTGTCACACTGAAAAATCCCAAGCATCCAGGATGGGATTGCTCACTTAACTCTCCCCTCTGCTTTTGTTCACTAGAACATAATTCTGAAATAGGTACAGGGAAGGATGTAAGTACCCTGGGAAGGATAAGTATAAATATTTAACCAAATTCAGCCTTCAGAAACACATGCTCCTTTTCTGTGTTTTGCATGCCTGTGGCCAACAACACCCTTTGCAAGCGATGACAATTTTCTAAATGTCTATTAAATTCCCATGCCCAGAGCTGTCCCAAGTATCTTGACACCAACCTGTCTACTTGTACTACAGTTGCTGTATGAAATGTTGAATATAACCTCAGTTGATGTAATTTTTGGTCTACACTGAGGGTCTGCCAGGCTGATGCTCCCCACTGAGTAGCCCTGGGACTCGAGATAGTGTCTGTCTACCACTGCATACATGTAGGTTGGCAAGCACAGAAGGGCTAGAGGGAAAAAAAAAGAATTGTTAGTGATTTTGGGTACTTGATAATGCTTTCATATTGGAAGTCCAACAAATGCAATCACCGCTGCCATTTAGAGAAGAGAATTCATAAGGCAAACCGCTTATTTTTACACTTGAGACTTAGATATGAGTAAGCAATAGGACAGTATTGGAACAGGTCACCCAGAGTAGTAGCTTTCAATATTTCATCCTTGAATATTTCTAGACACTCAGCCAGACCAGTTCTTAATGGATCTGACCTGGTGTTGGTAGTAGCTCTGTTTTGAACAGACTCCAAAAGTCCCTTCTAACCAACATTTCTATGACTCTGTGAAAGTTTGTCCAGAAAGGTAAAAAAAATACATATGAATTATGATGTGGTACAAAGAATATGAGTTTAGAAAATAACAGAAAACATCTAAAGGTAAATAAATTGAATCTTTTTAAAGAAGAAAAAGTAGTTATTTTCTGAAAGTGAGTAGTCAATAATCAGTCACAAGACTCAAACAGGAATATCATCTATGTGAGATTCCTTCAACAACATTAACAAATACTTACTTAGTAAAAAAACAGTGTATAAAAGCTTTTGAGCAAAGAAAACATTACTAAGAGAACAGAATTACAAATAGAATGGAAATTTACTGGTGTTCCGGTCTGCTGGAAGGGACTGATACTGAGCCCTAAAACTTCCCCTGGAATATCTGGAGTCACTGTAAAACCTCACAGACATGAAGTTTGAAGATGAGGTGTATGTGAGATGAGAACTAGAGCAAATTCTTCCAAGTAGAGGAGAAGATTTTGGTGGCCCATCATAGATCTCAATATAGTCATTCTGGCATCCACCTTGCAACCTGAGGAAGAAATGAGAATACATTAAAAAATGCATTTGCTAGACTTTGGGGTTTAAATGCTGAACAAACAGTATAGCAGGATTCTGCACTCACACATTTCCCATGTATATTTAGCATTCACTTATAGGATTGGAAATGTGCCCAGGAATTGTGGATGCCCTTGAGATTTGGAATTTTTTTATTGCCCAAGGATAAAGTGGTTTACTTACTGAATGTTATCAAATGTGAGCGTAATGAGGAAATTGTTTGTTACTTGTATTTGCCACAAACAATCTGCTTTATCTGAAGGGTTCAAAGAAGGACTCTGAAATGTTCCGGAGGACTTAAAAAATATATCACCACAAATAATTTTTTGACCTGAAAAAGGAAAGGAAAAAAAAGAAATTCAGGGATAGAAGTGATTAATTTAGATTTCCTTCGGATCAAATAAAAATATGCTCTATATACAGAAACTGTGGCAACACAAGGTTAAATCTCAAAAGAAACATGATGATTGTGCTCCTCTCAGGCTACAAGAGTGATGAACTCTTCAGAGAACTATGACCTGTGCTTGCAGTTATTAACTCTGTATGCTTCAGGCACAAGTGTATGAAATAAAGTAAGAGATGAAATAAAATCAGAGAATGAACAAAAGAAAATGTCCCATGTAATCAACATACTTTAAAATCCACCCCCTGCCATAGAATCACTCAAACACAAAAGATTAATGCATATCCAAAAGATTGATGAATAGCATATAAAGAATTAAAACGGGAGAGGACTTTTCCCAATGTATTATACTATGCAAATGAAAGAGCTCACATCTGCCAAACAGTAATTATGACACTTCAAGAGTAATGGATTGGAGAAATGGGAAAAAACATATAAAAATACAAACCTGGAGGATTTGTAACAAGGGCTGTGCTTGTGGCAGGTGTATGTGATAAAGAAAATGAAGCAGGTGAGGCACTGAGGATGAGGGAGAATGGCAAGGTTTCCTACCACCCCTGGGGATGTTGGTGCCACCCTGACACTGGGCAATGGAGATTCTGGGGGTCTCAGCAGAATGTTCTCCCATGGTTCATCAACCAAAACCAAAATCCCACACTCATCCCCAAAAAAATTTGAAGCCCAATCAAAACAGACCACAAGCAGGAATCTTCCCTTGAGAAGGCCTTGACAGTGCTCTATAAATTTCAGGGCCCCACAACTCTTAGTCTCAGCTGTATTCTGCTGTACTTCTCCCAGCCTCTGCTCTCCCTTGGAGGAGAGTAACCCCAACCTCTGAGGCACTAATTGTTTCTGCAAAAAGCAGCAGCCAGAAAACACAGGAGAAATTCAGACCCACCTGAAGGAAGGGAGATGACGGGGCTGTCTGTAGTTATGTTTGCAGCATCTGTAGGGGAGGAAAGGAAAGAGGCAGGTGAGGCCTGTTGGATGGAGATCCATGCCTGCCTTTCTCCCACTGCTGGGCACATTGCAGCCAGCTTGGCACACGGGCAATGGAGAGCCTGGGAGTGTCAGCAAAACGGTCTTTCATGGTGGGATCAACAAAAAAACCAATCCCCAACACACACCCACATCCAGCCAAGAGGGAACACTTTCTGAAAGAGTCCCAGCATGCGGGCAGTCAAACCAGTGGTACCTGAGCACACAACACCAGCATCTTCACTGTGGCCACATTTGTGGACACCCCAGCCATTGTGGCCACACTTCAAGAGGGACGACTCTGACCCTGTGCAGTTCACATCATCCAGGTAGATGCTGCCACTGCCTTGTCCAAAGGAGGCCCCTGATGTTGCAGAAACAGCAGCTCCACATCCCAGCTGCCTGCACACCACCTGGGCATCTCTCAGGTCCCAGCCATCATCACAGACGGTGCCCCGGCCCCCAATGTGTGAAATCTCCACGCGACCCTCGCAGCGGTTCCTGCCGTTCACCAGGCTGATGGTGGAGGCATCTGGGAAAGAAGGAGATACAGATCCTCTAGCACAAAGGCACATCTTCTTGCCAGGGTGATGCCTTTGTCAACCTAGAAATGAAACAACACAGTTTTGGGGATAATTTTTGCATAAGAAGTAATATAAAAGTGGATCTTTGCTGCAGGCCTCCAGGGAAGATATGCAAAAATATCCACAGAAGCCACAAAATATCCACAAATGGTGATGCAACTCCCCCCTGTCCAAGTTCCTTCAAAGTCCTCTCTGCCTTCAAATGGGACTATACTTTGTGGATGAAAATGTGTCTGAAGAGCTGCTTTTTGGCCTCGTTAGCCAGGAAGAACCATGATAGCATGGGGATCCTGGAATGAGTTTTGACTTCCTGCCTAGGAAAATGCTGTAGCTAATTACAACAAGAAGCTACAAAGCTACAAACACATGTGTAAAGGATACAGAGAATATATAAAGGAAAAAAAGATAAAAACCAAGATCACATCAGGGTCTTGGAATCAGTCTATGAGTTTCAGGCCACCACAACTCCCAGTGCTGGCTGGGTTAACTGCTTTTCCTGGCTTCTCCTCTCCCAGAAGAAAACTAAACACCAAACTCTGAGGCACTAATTCTTTCTGCAAAAAGCAGCAGCCAGAAAACACAGGAGAAATTCAGACCCACTGTAGGAGCCAGGAAGGTGGTGCTGGGAGTGGTTGTGCCTGTATTTGTGGCAGCTGTAGGGGAGGAAAGGAAAGAGGCAGGTGAGGCCTGTTGGATGAAGATCCATGCCTGCCTTTCTGCCACTGCTGGGCACATTGCTGCCAGCTTGGCACATAGGCAATGGAGAGCCTGGGGGTGTCAGCAGAATGGTCTCTCACGGTCGGATCAACCAAAAACACGACCCTGCGCTCATCCCCAACAAATCACCTAATTCCAACTAACCAAGACAACCTTCTGAAAAAAGTCACAGTATGCAAGAAGTCAAACCAGTGGTACCTGAGCACACAACACCAGCATCTTCATTGTGGCCACAATTGTGGTTGCCCCAGCCACGGTGACTGCACTGGAAGAGAGATAACTCCCATCCTGTGCAGTTCACGTTGTCCAGGTAGATGCTGCCACTGCCTTGTCCAAAGGAGGCCCCTGATGTTGCAGAAACAGCAGCTCCACATCCCAGCTGCCTGCACACCACCTGGGCATCTCTCATGTCCCAGCCATCATCACAGACAGTGCCATGGCCCCCTGAGTGTGAAATCTCCACGTGACCCTCGCAGCGGCTCCTGCCGTTCACCAGGCTGATGGTGGCATCTGGGAAAGAAGGAGGTATGGAAAACTTGGGAAGAGATTTTAGCACAAAGGTACCTTCTCTTGCCAGGGCCTTGGAATCACTCTATGAATTTCAGGCCACAGTGTCTCCCATTTTTGGCTGTATTAATCTGCTTTTCCTGGGTTCTCCTCTCTCAGGGAGAAGACTAAACATAAACCTCTGCCCCACTAACTATTCAGCCAAGAGAAGTCACCAGAAAAACGTGGACAAATTCAGACTCACCTGAAGGAGTGGCCAACTTGAACTTGGGTGGATCTTTGGCTGTGGCACCTGTAGGCAAGATAGAAGAAGCAGCAAGTGAGCTCCTGGTGAATGAAGGAGCATGGCCAGGTTACTCCCAAGACTGGGGATGTTGGTGCCACCATGGAACACGGGAGATGGAGAGCTTGAGGGTGTCAGCACAGTGGTCCTTCAATGTGGGATCAACCAAAAACATAATCCCACACTCATTCCCAACACACACCAAATTGCAGGCAACAAAAACCACAAGCAGGTGCCTTCCCTTGCCAGAGCTTTGGCAATGCTCTATGGATTTCAAGCTACCACGACTCCCAGTCTCAACTGCATTCTGCTGTGCTTTTCCAAGGCTCTGCTCTGCCTTAGAGAAGACTAAACCCCAACCTCTGAGGCACTAAATGTTTCTGCAGAAAACAGTGGCCAGAAAACCCAGGAGAAACTCAGATTCACCTGAAGGAGCAGAGACAGTGAGGCTGGCTGTGGCATTGGTGGCATCTGCAGGGGAGGAAAGGAAAGAAGCAATTAGGGCTCTGTTGGATGAAGTAGGGTGGCCGGGTTTGTCCCAGTGCTGGGCATGGTGCTGCCATCCTGTCATATGGCAGATGGAGAGTTTGGGGGTGTCAGCAGGGTGGTTTTTTAGGGTGGTATCAGCCAGAAACATAACCATAATCTCATTGCCAAATTCCAGCCAGCAAAGACCACAAGCAGGCACCTTCCCAAGGTCCCTTGCTGGGACCTTGGCCATCTACAAGTTCCAGGCCACCAGGGGTGCCACCTTTGGCTTCAGTTATGATGTGCTTTTCCTGGGCTCTGCTGTCCCATGGAGGTAACCAAACCCCAGACTCTGTGGGAATTACTGGCTCCTCAAAAGCACTGGCCAGAAATTTCAGAGATTCAGACCCACCTGGAGGAATGGAGGGCATTAACATGGATTTGTCAATGGTTGTGGCATATAGAAAGATGGAAGATGAAGCAGGTGAGTCCCTGGTGGGTGAAGAATCACGATCAAGTTCCTTCCAGTGGTGGGGATGTTGGTCCAACCCTGCCAAATTGGAGATGGAGAGCAATGTGTCAATCTCAAGGCTGATCTTTTGTGGAAGGAGTAAGGAAACCAAGAATTTCTGGACATGTATTCAAAGCACTTTTTTCCTATAAAATGGGTCTTAATTTTTTTGGTCGCCCTGAGATGCTGTGGATTTCCCTTCACTGGCCACTTTCCAGGTCAGACATGTCTCTGAGCATCTGTTTTAAACTGTCTCTGCTTCTTTTTGGAGGTTTAAGCCAGAAGATTATTAAAATTGCCTTGTAACCCAAATCACTCTATAATTCTGT
>JAWWEY010000275.1:31335454-31351981 GCA_035582745.1 Loriotus luctuosus | reverse complement strand
AGGGCATTAACATGGATGTGTCAATGGTTGTGGCATATAGAAAGATGGAAGATGAAGCAGGTGAGTCCCTGGTGGGTGAAGAATCATGATCAAGTTCCTTCCAGTGGTGGAGATGTTGGTCCAACCCTGCCAAATTGGAGATGGACAGCAAAGTGTCAATCTCAAGGCTGATCTTTTGTGAAAGGAGTAAGGAAACCAAGAATTTTTAGACATGTATTCAAAACACTTTTTCCCTGTAAAATGAGTCTTAATTTTTTTGGTCGCCCTGAGATGTTGTGGATTTTCCTTCACTGGCCACTTTCCAGGTCAGACATGGCTCTGAGCATCTGTTTTAAACTGTCTCTGCTTCTTTTTGGGGGTTTAAGCCAGAAGATTATTAAAATTGCCTTGTAACCCAAATCACTCCATAATTCTTGACTCTATGAGTGCATTACTTTCAGATTCTTGTTGTACATGGCTGCTTTCTGTGACTTAATTTACAATACATCTGATAAACAAATCCATATCAGTTTTCCCTAGAGAGCTGCATCTTCTGGGATGCAGGGCAAAGATCTGGTGTCTGCAAAATAAGACATAATTAGTAATGCATATCCCACAAGGGCGTGGTAGCCTCACAAAATTATCCTTAATAAAAGGATGCAAACAGAGACAACTGAAGGCAAATCTCCCAACTAGCAAACCTGTTCTTCATACATGCATGCTTGGATTAATGTTTGGTCAGACTAAAGAGAATAATTTGGATTTTGACTAATATTTTAATTTTTTAGTCACAATTCTTACTGTGTATTTGCTAGGAATACACAGAATTTGCTGGGAGATCAATAAACCAAGCATTAAAGTGATAACCTAATAAAGAGAAATACTCAAAGTTTACAGGAAGAGGTGCCTGGGCATGGGTAATACAGAATATGTTTGGACCTCCCTTAAATCTGTGCTTCTAACCACAGTACTTTCAGTTGTTTGTATACACAGGTTTATCTGTAAAATTAAATGAGTAATAAAAATCCCCAAAACAAGAACAAAGAAAACTTACATAAATGTATTTGTGATTTTAATGCAAGAAGAAATCAGTGACATGCTTAGTTAGGCTCAATGATCTGATACAGCATTATACAAGTGCTGTGTCTTTCTCAAGCCTTTTTTGTCTGAGTAGAACACACAAAGTATTTGGTAATTCCCAGATATATAGAAAGAAACATTGTACAGTGAGACAGATATCAGACCCTTTTGATTTCTTTGCTCTACGATTTCATTGTTTTAAATGTCTCTTATTCTGATTTCCTTGTATTAGTTTTCATTTCTCTCTTTCTCTTTGTATAATTCAAGCATTTTGAACTGTCTTTTGAAAAGCAGGGGGCAAAATTAGCAATGCACACTCTATCACCGATATTCCCATGGATATAATGGGTTTTTTTTCTTATTTATAGCTGCAAAAAACAGTGAACAAAGAGGTCTCTAAGAGGAAATTCTTAGCAGGAGCATAGGACTTCAGATATCTTCTGTGAAAGAGGAGTGAGAGTCATACCTTTTTTATTAATTTGTTGGCTTTTTGTTGTTTTAGCTTTTTAAAAATACTGATAGTGCTTAGAAAGTCCTAGGCGATGCTAAATGTTGGTTTCTGAGGAAACCAAACATTGTTTTGTATTTTTACACATGCAGGCTGCATCGTTATAGTCTCCAGATTTTTATTCCATTTGCCTGAAAGTCCCAAGTTAGTAAAATGCACACACCTGGGGCTTCCTGACATCCTCCAATACAGCAACTCTGTCTTTCTGTTGCAGTCCCATTAAATGATATAAAGCTAAATAAGTATTTCCCGTTAAATTGTATAAAGCTAAATAAGTATTGGGTGGTTCCATGTGCATTTGCTAGGTGGAATTTGAAGTACTGTAAAGCAGATATCCATTACAGCCAAAGAAAATATAATCCCTCATAATTCCACACTGGAAGCTGTAGATTTATAAGAACAAGGTCTCCCAGTCTGTCATGTTAGATTTCTTTTTAAATTTGATTCAAACTTAGCTGCAAGACACTACTGCAAAACAATGATAATTTCATCACACTAAATTCACTTAAAAAAAAAAATACTTAATTGTAGTATCAATTGGTTTGTATTTTTAATAAGACAACCTGATGTTATCTAATTTCAATCTGCCTTCCAATCTTTCCAAAGGGTTGATTAAACTGGTCTGTGAGTGCCATGGATAGACCCAGAGTAGCAAAGTAAGACACCCTTTTTCCTACCTTTTTGGGATGAATAATTTTTGTGTAGATTAGGTGAGGTGGCATCCAGGAGTGCTGCATTTAGCAGGAATAACCACAGCAAGTCCCTGGTGGCACCCATCTCATCAAGAGGTCCCAGTAAAACTGAGCATTAGATTTTATACCCTGCGCTGCTAAAAACTGGGGCTCCCAAGGTCAGCCTGGCCCATGCTCTGATTTATTATGCAATATTTTTTATGATTACCTGATCTTTGCAGAAGGATTACATAGGAGTGGTAAAGTTTCCATTTCCTAGATAAATTGTGTTACTAGGAAGAAAAGTAACTCCATGCCAGCCAAACCCAAGATATTCCTTTATTATACATTATCTTCAACTGTATGTGCTGGTCTAGAGCTACCTTTGGATCCAGACTGGTGAATATATTGTTTCTTTTCCTCAACGATCCCAATTTTATTTATTTATTCTTAACAGGTAATTGCTTGATTATGCAAACCATATGGTATTGCAGGATGAAGCAGCAAATTCACAGTAGATTTTCTGATAAATTCTTCAGCAGAGAGTCTTGGTCTTATAAATGATTACATTTTAGTTCTCCATTTGAAACTGCAGCTTTGTTTCCCTACTGTTTGTACACTCACACACACACAAAAAAAGGGATTAAGTCAGGAATAAAAAATAAATTCATGCCATTTTTTGTAACATACCCTAAGTGGACCTCACCTGCAGGCCGCAGGCCTCTGTTGAGCTTGCTCTGCTTTGCCAGGGCCTTCCCTCAAACTGCACCTATGGTCCTCAGATACATCTGTCAGCAGGACTCCCTTCAATCCCTTCAATCACAAAGTTTATAAAACAGAAAAGAGGGATGAACTGAAATCAAAAGTCCTGTTGAGCTGGTTTCTTTGGTTGGTCTGTGTGAAATCTTAATGGAGTTTAGGATGACTTGGGGGCACAACAGCCCACAGTCCTGTCTGCTGGGGTCATTTTATTGCATTTCTACTCTTTCTGCGCACCTGATGAGCAGAAATAGAGCTCAGCTAGAAACAGGCCAGTTGTTGGTCTGATATTCTTTTCATTACACCCCATCCAGGCTGTATCTCTGTTTATTTTGGCTACCAGACCAGCTACAACCAAACTGCAATAGTTGGACATAACTCAATATTCTTGCTGGTGTGTTTCAACCCTCCTTGTGTAGAAAAGCACATCTTGGGTCTAGAACAAGGGGAATAAAGAGTGCTCTTCCTGCAAAGGTTCACAGTGCTCAAATTGAGGAAAGAAAGACAAAAGACCAGAGTCCAGAAACAGAATCAGAAGCTGTTAAAGCTGTAACTGAGAAGAGCAAACAAACTGGAGGACAATGGTAAATACAACTGATTGTACTCACATGTTAATAAAGAAATGGAAGCCTGAGCATTGCTATTCACAGCTCCACTGCTCCTGACTGCCTGACAAGAGCAAAAACAATGCCATGTGCTCAGTGGAGTGATCACACAGTCCTTGGGAGGGGCTCACGAGGTCAATCCTGCTTTAAGATTCATGAAAAATGAGCCAGACTTGTCTCAGTGGTGCCTGGTGGCAGGTTGGGAAGCAATGGGCATGAACTGAGGTACAATAAACTCAACATTAGGAAAGAGAATTCCACTGTGAGACTGGACAAGCAGTGGAATAGGGTGCCCAGCAATTTTATAGGTTCCTCAAGATATTATTCAAGATATTCACACCAAATGGACAGTCCTGAGCAGCTTGTTTTCGTTAATTCTGCTTTGAGCAAGGGGATGGGCTTGAGGGTCTCCAGATTGTCCAGCCATAGCTGCTTTGATGCACTGTGAACAGAAAATTTATGGATGATATCAATTTCAACGACAGAGAAGGACTAAATGTTAAATTTATGAACAATAATTAAATCTGCTAGCAAGGTTCATGAACACATAAACATGTCAGGCTACTTCCCGGGTCTCACCAGTGCATTTCTGGCACTTCCAGTAAGTGTTTTTCAACTTATATGAGGACCTATGCCTTAATAACAGACACCTTTGATTTGCAGAGGGTAAAATTCCAATGAAATCTACAAACCATGCCTCAGATTATCTGTTTTATCTATTGCACACACTGAGATTAGAGCAGCAGGAAGTTTTGTGAAAAACAAAGTAATATAAAAGTCCACAAAAAATGTGAGTTATGACACTACAATCCTGGTAGCAGAACATATATATATATATATATATATATATATATATATATGTGTGTGTATATATATATATGTGTATATATATATATATATATGTGTGTGTGTATATATATATATGTATATATCACATCATGAATAAATGAATTTTTTGCCTTGGCTCTTGACCATTGATTAGTGAGATAAAATACACAGGATAAAATTTGTCTTACTGTGATCAAAAGCCTTGAGACACAAGAAACTTTAAGACATTTGCCTAAGAATATCAGCCTCAATTAATGCATAACCTGTTTTTTCAGAGGTCAGTTGTTTGCTGGAGCAAGTGTTTATTAAATTATATTGCTGTAGTTGGATTAAAAACCAAATGTTTTCTATGCAATTTCAATCAAAAATGAAGTAACTGTTGAATTTTTCAATCACAGTTGTCATTTTTAGTGGTTCTTAGAGCTGTTAAACACTATAGAAAGCTCATTGATCAATCATTTTCTTTCAGTTTAACAAAGGAACAAGAAGACTTTCTTACAATAACACTCTGTGCTGGTTTCCTGTCATATGCTTCTTGCAGGAGGGAGCTTGAACAAAATCAGTCTCTCTGTATCTGCCTGGGAATGCTGTGCAGGACTTCAATTCCCATATCTGTCCCTATTAATTTTGTGTTGCACCAGATGGGCCATACCCCACAAGGGGAGCACCCAGCACTCAGACTTTTACTCTCAGTCTCCTTTGCTTCGTCCCCACAAAAGGAAAAATGTTCAATTTTAAGTCTAAGAAAGAGCAAAAATAAATATCAGATGTTTTATAAAAAGCCAAATGCAGGTGAAATCTATCTGTACAGCACCCATGCATGTGTCTGACATTTGGGTGGTGTCCTGGGTTTCACGTCCTCAAAACCCCTTGTATGAACAGACCTGCACTTCCCTTGGGACATGGCACATGTGCATGTTTGTCACATGGTGAATGAATGTCCCCAACAGCCAGAACTGCCTGTATTTGAAGGGATTCTGGGACACAGTGTGAGAATAACCTTGGTGGATGCTCCTTATTGGGCCATATCTGCTCCTGCCTTAATGACCCTACAGCTGAATTCTTTCCTACTGTTTTATTCCTGATCCTCAAACCTGCCTCTTGACCTCCACCCCCTTTTTATACTCCTCTATTCAAATCACCCTCAGTTCTTTCAAGTGTTTTTATCTGTAGTGTTCATTTAATGTTTCAGTTTCCTTTCTGAGTTTTACTAAGAGAAAAAACACCTGATTGGGGGAGGCTGGGACAAGTGGCTCCTGGAAGAGGCAGTGTGAACACAGAAAGCAACTTGGCTCCAAGACTTCCAGCTCTCTTCATTTGTTCACCTTCTTGTCCTGACCTTGCCTTTAGGCCAGCAGGACCAGGAGGAAGGAAATGACGCTGCCAGTTGCCAAAGGGAGTGGCCCAAGGAAAGTCAGCTCTCCACGTGCAAAAATGCCTAAATGCAGGAAAAAACACTGGTGCTCAAAAGAGAGAATCTACCAGAGGTGGTGTGCTGCTGCTGGGGGCTTTGTGGTAGACATCTAAACCTAAGGGAAGTACAGAGGAAAGGAATATGCATTATTGTAGGGGGATACAGATTGGGCAAATGAAGGTGGTATAGAATGTAATCTCATCCCCTAAGGAGTTGCAGCTGAACCGATTACTAAAGACTAGGAGCAGGCCTGATGTTAACAGGCCACACCTGTAGCAAATCAGAACAGTGTTATAAAAGAGTGGATGGGTGGGATCTGGAGTCAGATGACTGCTGCAAGGGCCAGGAATGGTCAGAGCTTAGAGGAGCTGCCTATGAGAAACATTGAGGAGGTATGAAATTCTGAGGATATGGAACCCTTACACTATAATGATAATAGAACTCTTGATATATAAGACAACATGTTTCTGTCTGTGTGAAAGATATTTTCAAAGCAAGAAACAGAAAAGGAATCAGTCATTTAGCAGTTCTACAGTAATTACTTCTCATCACTATTCTGTTTATAATCTCTTGCTCAACTTTTATGATACTTTAAAGCTGGTAAAAACTGATAAACTTCAAAGTCCTTCTCCAAAAAGATAAAACTGACCTTATATACACCATTCTGTCTAAATACTTTTACCTGTTTTTTACCTTTCCAGTAATGTGTTTCTATGTCTGCCTTTAGCCAGCCTCATTATTTCTTCCTTTTTCTCACAGTTTGACAAGAATTAAGGTTTGCTGAAGCCTTTTAATAACCCATGAGCTTTGAAAATCCATTTGAAACTAATTCTTTGGCCCCAATATTACATCTTTGTCAAGGATTTCTGTTCATCCTATATACCTCCCAAAAATTATCAAAATTAAGAAGAAATCATCTTAAAGCAATATTCCCTTCTGCTTAAACACAGAATTGCAAAAAAAAAAAAAAGCTGAATTTAACTACTTTAAAAATAATAAACTGTGTTTACTTGCAATGTTAGTGGATTAAAAGAAAACTTGTTGCTGAATTTCTGTATGTGTAGTGTTTAAGGACGTTCAAAAGCTAATACAGTAAGAATTCCTTTTTGTGATATGATTATGGTACCAGGTCTCGCAGTACTTGTGTTTCTATTTATGTGCAGAGAAACATCCGTGGTCCTAAGTGAAAGAAAAACCACATTAAATTTACATAATATTCTTTGTCCTAAAGAAGCCAACTGCACTAAAGGTCGTGATTCGCAAATGTGTAAGTCTACATTTCTAGCCAAGAGTGGATTTGATAATTTCCCCACTCAGCCCAGCTTCTGCAAAACCTTCCCAGAAATTCCCTGGACAGCAGATGTCTATGTGTACTGCCCCATGCTTTGTCTCTTCTAGGAATTTTTTCTTTCAAAGCTCAAAAACCAGAAAAAAACCCCAAAGAGCCAT
The DNA here is from genome assembly GCA_035582745.1 of Loriotus luctuosus. Lineage (NCBI taxonomy): Eukaryota > Metazoa > Chordata > Aves > Passeriformes > Thraupidae > Loriotus > Loriotus luctuosus. Next base: position 31,344,688 of record JAWWEY010000275.1, on the reverse strand, counting down.
AATGAAAAGGGCAGGATTACTGGTTTTGTATTTTTTTCTGATCAAGACCCCAGTAATTTGTACCTTTTGTATTAAAAAATGTGTCTTGATTTATCATTTAAAGTAAAACTAGATTTTTGTTTGTATCTATCACAAATCTTTAAACTTATTAATACTTTTTACATTCTTCCTTGCACTAACCAAAGATCTGGAAGCATCAAGCAGTTTATCTTAGGAATGTGCTGCTGTAATAATTAAAATCTGTGCTAAAAATACATTACCAATAAACAAAATTAATTTCTTCCTATCTGCAGTCCAGTACTCAGTGCAACACAATCTAGTTTTCAGAGCTGCAAGTTTTATTTTCCTTGAATCACACAGGTAGCAAGATAGAAAACAAAGTGTATTATGCGCCATTTCCTTTCACATTTTCATTTTTTCCCCACCTAACTGGGTAGATAATTTCTGCCAGTGTGCTTTTTATGATGTAAGGGATGCTCTACATCTGACCATGTGAGGCAGCAGGATTTACTGAATGAGTGAACAATGACAACTGTAAATACATCTCACCTTACCCCCACTTTACAAGGCATTCTATAACAGGGAAAAGAAGTTAGTTAATTTTGCCACAGTAAAGGAATCCAGTTTTACACATATATTGCTGTATTAAATATTGCATGATGGCAAATATGCATTGACATTTAACTGTGAGCCAAGAGAAACCATTAAAATAAAATATTTGAATTAGCAAATGTTTTAATAAGTTACGTGCATAACTTTTCTACTATGACTAGTCTCCCAAATTCTTTGTAAACCACGGGGGCAGCTAAGTGTTTGCCCTAACCTCTGCATGATCAGGCCTCCAGCACACTTCTGGAAATCCATCCTGAAGATATTTGCTGAACTACTCACTGCTCGAGTGAGGCTCTCAGTTTATAAATTTCACAATGATGGTGCATATTGAGGGCAAACATTCCTCAGCCCCCACACTGGAAACCTCCCCAAAATCAAGCCAGAAACCTGTGCCACACCCTCCTGCACAGTGCACAGCCTGGAACAACAAGCAGCAGGTTTTGTTCTTTACCATTCAAAGCCAGAGATGACGTCTGCCCAGTGGGCTCCATGCTGCGTTTGCTGTTCTATAAGTAACCAAGAATTTGTGGCCCAGAATTTGGGTGCACCATAAGTCATGGGCAGGCACTGGCTGTCCAAACCTGCTGGAACAAGCTGGTAAGACTTGCTGGCCTAAGCCAAGAATTTCAGCAAACATTTCGTTGTTAGAGAAGATGAATTTTGTATTGGTCTATTTATCTAAATACAATGGAAAGAACAAAAAGGGGAAGGGCAGTGGAGACATCTTAAAATGAGAGGATGTAAAAATATTTTTATGGCATTCATTGGTATTGAGATACATTAAACTGACTTCAAGCTCAACAAATATGGTTCCAGAACAGATCAGATCCATGGAAATGTTCAAAGTACTCTGGAAAGATTCTGCATCGTGTTTGCAAGTTAGAATTTCATATATCTCATCTCTTACTGTATCCTATCCTCATCCCTGACCTAGATGCTTTTCTTGAGGATTTCACAGTGCTGCAGCTCTGGCTTTGGTGCTCCCTGGTCCACGTGAATACAACACAATGGATCTACTCTGTCCTTCATAAGGATGGGTGAGTCATCCCTTCAAAAAGAAAAAGACAATAGCCATTGACTTATTCCATTGTTCTCTTTGTAGCTGCCACCCTACACTGTAGCAAGATTGGTGTAGTTTTGAACCAAGAACTTGAGCTAAGAATAATAATAATGTGGGCTTTTACTGAAGTGACCAGAAATAAATGTTAGTACAGCCCTTTTCAAATAAGATTTGGTGGAACACTTCAGGGAAGTGTGGTTAAAAAATAAAATATGAGAGTAGATGCCATTTATTAATAATCATAATTTGCATTAACTAAGAGCACTTTAATGACTGCACCATTTGCCCTAAACTTAAGATTTAACATAGAACTGGAGACTTATTATACATAGCCAAGGAATGGTGAGGAGAACATCAGGCCTTAATGCAAATACCTCTTTGGGGACATTGATATATTTTCTATTCATTCACCAGTATTTAATAGAGGGGGAAATTATAGAGTTGTGTGGGGTTTTGCTGCAATTTTGTAGGTTGTGGTTGCATGATAACAGAAGGTTATCAGAAACCATGAGCTACTCCACTAACTTAAGTCACAAATACAAAACCCTTGTGTGTCATTAATCTTCCATCCAGTTCAATCTTCAGTCCATGATATCTCCCAGCCCTCTTCCCCTTCAGGAGCCTTCCACTGAAAAATTTCCTCCTGCTGTGGTGCAATTACTTCATCACTGTTGCACACGAAAAGTGAAAGGCATTGGAGTCTTATCTAAAGTTTTTCCCTTGGGAAGCTTTGAACACATTTCCAGCTCCCATTCCTTGTGTGGTCCAGACCCTTCCCCAGCTCCTTTGCCCTTCTCTGGACACACTCCAGCACCTCAATGATATTTTGCAGTGAGGGGCCCAAAACTGAACCTGGGATTTGAGGTGCCCCAGCAGCAGTGCTGGCTCCCTGTACATGCCACATGGTGGCACTCAGGATTAGGGGTTACAGGCACAGGGTGTTGTGCTGTGCTGATGTCACAGCAGATCTGGCTGTATTTTTCACTGGTAGAACCAAGATATCCATCTTGAGAAGAGGGATTTTATGGTTCATGTGCTGTGATTAAATAAGAGAGCCTAATATTGCAGGGTGCCAATCTGAGGGTTGTTAAACTTTCCCTGGTCTTTTCGCTTTTTCAGCTCTGGGAGAGATGAAAAGACCTGGACATGCTTAATTCCCTCATTGTGCTATGTCCCAAACCTTAAAAAATGCTGGAAAATATTGTTCTAGATTAACAGATTTCTTGCACTCTAATACATCCAGACTTAGGTGTGTATTAATAGAACTTGTTTATAGAACCTAAACTGCAATTTCAACATTCTAGTTTTACCACTAAGAAAGCAAACAATGAACAAAAAGCTTAAAGATCACAAATTTCACTCCCCATAGAACTGCTAAGGGAGCATTTTTGTCGTATGGGGATGACTGATGTGAAGTGGGATTAACAGGCAGGAGTCAGAGAGCACATTCCTAATATTTATTCTAGAGCTTCTGGCAACCTAGCAGCATGGTTTCTTCCAGAATTCAATTGGCATTTAAAGATGCTATCTGTCAAAGGAGACAGTTTTACTCAGACCCCAGTTCATCCATTATCTCAGGTTTCCAAAGCTGTATTGGGCCAGCAACAACAATCACACTTTCTGGGTCAGAGCTGGCCTCTCTCTTGGACCTTCGCAGACAGCCTTGGTAGCATCTGGAGGAATAATCATAGGCCCTGCACACCACCAGCTCACACTGCAGGTAAACCTCTGGGTTGCTCTGAATGAACTGGAAGGCATTGAATGTAAACCTGAGGGTGTGGCTGAAGGGTGAGTAATATGTAGCATAGGTGGGATCTTTGGCACACCTAAAAAGAAACAAAAAAAACCCCTCTCATGAATACACACTGCAGTCAGTCATTTACATGCAATAAAACACACAACATGAAAAGTGATTTTTAAGCATAATGGAAACAGTTCAGAAAGCTGCAGTCAGAAAAACAAGTCAGAAAACCAAAATGCCTTTTTTTGGCAGAATTGAACCACATTGCCTTTCCTCAGCCTGTCGTGTGTCTGATACCTGGTGTTTGTATGATTTTGTGAAGGTAAATTAACCTCACCTGAGGCATTTCACTATTACCTTATAATAATTAATATTTAAAATTATTAATAAAAATAATTTTAATAACTTGTAATGTAAGAATTAATAATAAAAATAAAAACTAAACTATGATAATTACAAATTAATAATAATAATAATAATCCATTGTGAACTGGCCATATCCATTTAGTCTACTTGTTATTTTAAGCTGCGGGTAATGTGTGTGTGTTATATTTTGGGTCAATCCATCTCCCTTTTCCCAGTAAACCCTGAATGCTCTTATTCATTAATTAATTAGAAGCTGTCATTAATGTGTGCTATATTCACGCTATTCCATTAAATTAAAAAATAAAAATTAATAGGAGATGCAGGAATTTGAAGGCAGTTTTATCTGTAATTGCAATTCATAAGAACTCACCCATTCTCAATTATAGTATAGGATTTTGTTGTAAAATTGTGGCTGGGAGTGGGAGCTGCCACACAAGTGTCCAGAAATAATTTCAGGGATGGGTCAGAGCTGTGCAGGGAAGCTTCCAGGAACAAATTCTGGTTGATGCCAACACGGTAGGGTGAGTCATACACTGGCCTTGAGAAGCTTGAGGAGTGATAAAATGTGAGGTTGACATCGTATCTCTCATACTGAGTTTCGTTGACTTCAAAGTTGTCATCCGCGACGTACATCGTTTTTGCCCACGTGTTCTGGAGCATCTTGCAGTTGACATGCAAGAGAAGATTTCTATTTCTTGTGATTAATGTACCAGAAGAGGAGCCTCTGATAATGTTGGAATAGTTGATTGTGTCGTTGTTTCCCTGTTTGGCACATAAAATATAAAATTAATTCATATATTCAGGTACCCTACTATACATTCTGAACTTTGCTGTATTCTTACAGTGATGTGCACTGTAAAAACATTATTTCCCAGAAAGTCTGATGTGGAAAAGTCTGAGTCTAGTAATTTCTGTTCTCAAGATAAAAATCTGTAATCTTCATGTGATATTCAGTGCCCACAATTTTGGCCTAGGAAACTACTCACAATAAATGCAGACATAACAGAATTAAATACGACCTGTACAACATGAAGTACGTGAAGGTTCAGGTCCAGCACATTATTTAGGCTGAAATCTGGCTACAATATCATTAGTCATGCTTAGTGAAAGCTTTGAAACCTTTGTAGCTATCACACTCAGCCTGGGACCTTGAAAATGCCAAGTATTTGTATCCTTCCACATCTTATTCCTTTGGAGATGGATAACAGGTAGTAAGGGAATGCTCTGTTAGCAGAGGCAGGAAATGCAAGTGCAAATATCCTTCAGGAGAGGGGGAGACAACCCATAATCACCAGAACAATTCCAGTCCCTGCAGGTCACAGGTAGCTTTCAATTTGTGCTGGTTTTCAAAGCAAATTCTCCTGTTTGAATTTTTATATCCTCCTGTTTTTGCCCGCTTTGTTGAAACATTCAGTCCTACCTCTCTGACAGTGCCACAGCGAGTGTACGGAATGTCGAATGTCACAGAATTTGATGTGATGTTGGGTGTGCAAAAGGGGTCATTCAGGGTCAGGTTCCAAGCAGAGTATCCATGGGACTGAAGGAAGTATCTGCTCACAACCACGTGCATGTAGTCTGGCAAACACAGCAGTGCTAGTGGATGGCAAAGAAAATATGTTACAGGCTCAGTGAAGTACCAAAAAAGGTTGTAAGCAGTGGATTAAATAAACACTATGTTTTGCAGAAGCAGCTGATACAGCAGAAGGAGCTCAGAATCCAAACAATGGACTTGAACCTCCACGAAAACGCTACAGATCTAACTCAAATTTTAAAAATCTAATTTAAAACATTAACAAGAATAACAACCAGCGAACTAGAAAACAATTGAAAAGCATGTTTCTGCTTTAAAGATGAACTTACTGGTGCTGTCATCAGCAGGAGTGGAGTAATAGTTGGCCTGAAAGCCTCTGTAGGTGTATCGGGAGTTGCTGTGGAAGCGGACACTCAGCAGGTTGGAGGATGATGTGTACGTGGGGTAATAACCAGAACAAATCTTCCCAAGGAGAGGAGAGCTGTGCAGGGGCCCATCATAGATTTCCACGTAGTCAGAGAGGCATCTGCCACCTTCCATCCTGGCAAGCAACGTAACTATTTAGTTTTATGCTTCTTTGGTTTTTGTTTGCTGGTTGGTTTGGGTTTTTAGTCAGATTAGCTCTTTATAGCAGAAGAATACATTTGATTGGTATGACTGTCAAATCTTTGGAACAGAATCCACAGCTTCCAATTTCTGTCTCAGTAGATACCAGCCACGTTTTTGACTAAATAAGCAAAAATGAACACATTTTCCCTTTCCAGATATACTAAAAGCTTTGATAAAGATCCTTGAAATCAAGTAGGTTTTTGCTTAGGAAGTCCAAGTTGTCAGTCCCATACATTCATCTTCCCAAGTAATAAATCTTACTTACTGAATATCTGTAAATGAAAGTACGACACGGAAGTTGCTTTCTACTTGTATTTCCCACACACAGTCAGCATTGTTTGGATAATTTCTGGGGTAAAATGGACTCTGTAGGGTACCAGATGAAGAGGAGAGCAAGCCACCACAAGAATAATTTTCTGCAGAGAAAAATACAAGAAGAAAAAGATATGTATGCACCTTTAGGGTTGCGTTTGGAGTACGTCTGTGTGAAGTTTATGTCTAAATGTAGAGATAGTGACCTCTATCAGCTGCAGTAGCCTCTCCACTAGGTTCATATACATCTGAATGCAGGTTAGGAGATGCCAACCACACTGAATAGATTTTATAATGCTGATCTGCAGTGCCTGCACTAGGCAGGACACAAATATTTTCCACAGCACTGGACAGTTTTGAGGCTGGAATTGTGGAGATCAGCTGTTCCTTGAAAGAGGAACCCCCTATTACAATTGCTAATGACCAAAGGGAGGAGGAAAAAAAAAATTATTTTAAAAGAAAAAAGTTGATAAATATCCAATTCATAAACTTACCCAAGTCGTCCAAACCTACCTGGGGGTGGTGACACAGTAGAAGTATTGGGAGCTGTAGGGAGAGAGCAGCAGGTGTTAAGAAACACAAAATACACTCAGCATTTTGCCTAAGAGAAACAGCCCTCTGGGGGTCACCCCTCCCCAGAAGGGCTCCTGAAGGCACACTGCACCACCAGACCCACAATCACTGCCTGGACACACAGCAGGTCCCTGTGTGGCTCCAAGCCCTCCCTCTCCACCCACCAGCCCAGGGTGCAGCTGGTGTTCTGTGTGTCCAACAGCTCCCATCAGCAGGGCCTTGATCTCCTCTGTGAAAGGTGAGCAGGGTGGGATGGAGTGGCCCCTCAGCATGTTTGTGGTGACACCAAACTGGGAGGAGGGGACAGTCAATCAGAAATTGCTGCTGCCATTCAGAGGGAGTGTGGCACTGCAAACAGAGCAGCAGCCAGCCTCAGCTGCCAAAAGGAGTTCTCTGCCCTGTGGCTGAGCACTTCAGCTCCCTTTATTTTGGAAAAACAAGAAGCAGCCTTTGGCCTCTGCAGCAACAGGTGTGCCAGGGCTGATGAACTCCTCTGCCTACAGCATAGAGCAGGAAAATTGATGATAGCTCAGTGGCAGCACTGGGGGAGGTGGAGAGAGTCCCATTCTTGCCCATCAGGCAAAGAAACAGTGTCTGGCAGCAGCTTTATGGCCATCCTCTCCTGAAAAACACCTTGAGCCAGGATGCCTCTAAGTGACCCTTCTAAGAGGGTCAATGTCGCAGACATTGTTTTTGTGAAAAATCCTTTCCTTAGGATTTTTCCTTCTGACAATCTGTGACCTCAGAGATAGACATAAACAATAGGTTATCTGCTGCTGTGGAATGCAACAGGTATGTCTAGATTGGCCCAGTTTAGATGTTTGGAGTTGGTGGCCAATCCAGGACTGAGCTCTCTTGGAGACAGTCCAGGAGAGCGAAGTTTGTTATTGATTCTTTACTTTTCTATTCTTAGGTAGCTTAGCAGCTTCTGGAAACTCTCCTTTCCTTTTCTTTTTACCATAGTTATAATAGATGTATATATAATAAAATAATAAATGAAGCCTTCTTTTCATGGAGTCAAGGATCTCGTCTCTTCCTTCACCCCGAAACCCTTGTGGCAACCACCACAGTACAACTAGGGAAAAGTGCTCAATTCTGCACAGCTGTCCTTTGTCTGAATTGTCCCCTAAAGACTTGGGTCACACTGTGATCCCTGGAACTTTAATGTACCACTCCAATCATTTCTGTCTCAGAGAAATCATGGGAAATTGTCCATCCAAAGCATGCGGACAGTAAGATGGATAAATTGTTGTGACTTACGTGGTACCAGTTGACACAGAGACTACAGGGCAGTGACCAGCTTCTGTCAGGCTGGGTTCCCTTGAGTTTCAGCCAGCAATGAGGAGTTAAAACTACTCCCAGGCCTTCAGGAAGGCCATTTAGTGTGAGGATGTAGCTTCGCCCTAGGCACTGGAAAGCTTCCTTTCAGAAGCAAAGAACTGGGCCCAGTATTTCTCACAGAAATGCACTGAAGTACACGAGGCTTTTACAGCAAATCTACTTCCTCACATCAAACTTAGAACTGAAAATGAAGGTTTTCTGGACCATGGTATTGCAGGCTGTAGATCAGAGAGAGGATCCACAAAGACACCAGTAATTTACACATGCCAGGCTGTCAGTCTCTACTCAGAATAAAACACAGGAATGAAGCTGCTCAGGGCACCTGAGGAGGCTACACTTCTAACATTATTTCATCAGTTGCTGTAATATTCAATTGTTTTCCAGCACACTCCATCTTCAGCAGATGAGCTGTCCTGGTTGCAGAGAAGGGTGGTGCAGCTCAGCACCAGCCCAGTGTGGCACAGCATGCTCGTTGAGAATAATGAGAGATCTTTTTAGGCAAAGGTTTTCAAGGTACTTGGAGACCCCCCTTCCATCATCAACACAAAGAGAACCAGCTGCAGATAGGTAACAATAAGAAATTATTTACTGTTCCCATTTTATATTTGGCCTAATTTAACAGCAAATATACAAACACAGCAGTACCATGCACTCAGGCACCACCCCTTCCATGGGCAACCTCTTCATTTCATAACCAACTTTTGTCCCATTGACCTCATTTAAAGACATAGAAACAGCCAGGAAGAGAGCTACAGTCTCAGTGCAGTTCTAGCCCCTCACTGAAGTTATCAAACAGTCTGCTAGAAGAGGACAGAACCCGCAGAAAAATAAATTACATTCCAAAAGGAGAAAAATAACAAATAAATAATAATAAATACAACACTGTCTGAATTCTTGCAGCACCAGCATAATTTTGCTTCGGTCAGAGCTTAAAAGCCTCACCTCAAAAGCTACTTTCATCTTTCAGAAAATACATTTTAAAGAAAACCAACAAACTAACAAACCTTATATAGCGCTGTCCAGCCCTTCATCCCACAACCCCCCCAGAGATTTAACCCCCCATGGTACTTGCAGGGAGCTGTCTGTCAG
>JAWWEY010000275.1:31302641-31324712 GCA_035582745.1 Loriotus luctuosus | reverse complement strand
AGCTGTAGGCACAGCTCTGTCACCCACCACCCTGGACTGCTGTAACCTCTTGGATGGAATAAACTGCATTTTGGAGAGCTGCCCGGAGTCCCACATCTCTCAATTCAGCTCTTACAATCTATGACATTCCAGAGCAGTGACCATGCTCCAGCCAGAAGTAGAGTTGAAAAATAGGGAGAAAAAAGGCTCAGCACAAATTCAGGCTGAATTCAGCCAAGAATTTCATTTGACCAAAATACTAAAGTGTAAAAAGTTTCTGTTCTGGAGCTGTCATAACAAGATGTTTCAAGTAAAGTCATAGAAAATTGAACCAATCTATTATTTAAAGCTTGAAGAGCTTGAGACACAGCTCCTTTAAACCAGTGAAAGATTGCAGCTGAAACATTTATTGGGCAACCAGCTCTGCTCTTTTTGAGTTGCTCTCCCATGTTTGGAAGAGATGTTGAACTCTTGAGGAAATTGGGATTATCTGGGAAAAGCACTAGGCAGATGAAAGGACACTTGTGCCTTGTCTCATTTTGTGCTGCTGTTGGTTGCACCTCATCTGCTTCCAACACTCCTCTCTCTCCCAGACCTCCACTGCTCCAACCCACCCCAATTAACGAGCACCAACTTCTTGGAATGCAACAAAATTTGTTTACCAAATATAAGTATGAGATAAGAGAAATCTTTGACCTTACAGTAAGGGGACATGATGCAGAACAGGAACTCTTTGATCCCTGTTTGCTTTCTGCTAGCAAATACCCCAATATTTTACACACCATATCAGAGCACAACATATTCCTCTGTATGAACATAAAGCCACCACTCCTTAAACCAACACACTCAGGCCTGCAGCTGTTAAGATCAATAAAGGATCAACAGCAATGGAAAAATAAATGAAAAGTATAATTTTTGAGAATTTCCTTGTCATTAGGATGTCTTAATACCCAAGATCTACACAAACAGCTACTGCAACAGAGACAATAATGAGAACTAGAGCAGGGACCAGGACTGAGGTTTCCACACTTCCAAACAACCTTTAAAATTGCAGAAAGCTGCTCCTTACCCTGTAATTCTCCATGCCTGGCTCCACAGAGGTAGAAGCAGAGACCTCTCCCACCCAGGCCACCTGGCAATCAAGTGTTTAGGTTGCTTTTCTGGGATGAGAGTGATGGATTTGACCTGGAGCATTTATTTGATGAACAGAATAACTCTTAAGCCATTTTAAGATGGGAACCACCCCTGCTCAGAGAGAAAATATCTTCTGCTTTCCTCTCTCAAGTACCCTCCTCTGGCACTCTGGTATCTGCCACCATTTCTGACCTTTTTGACAGTTGCTAAATGTCCTAGTCACAATAATTAAATTTAAATACCTCCAAGGTTTGTGGCAACTGATGCCAGCAAGAGATAAGGGAAGGGCTGTTCAGCTTTCATCCATCCCAGATCTCCCCTGGATCTTGCCTTATGTTTGTTGAACAAATTTGATCTGTTACCCAACCAACCGCAGAAACTGAAAAATGCACTGCTGTGATTTGCAGGAGGTGGGTGGGTCTGAAAGATTTTATTGTTTGCTGAACCAAGAAAGGAAAATAATTAGTGGAATGATCCATTAAACCACAATCCCATGAAATTTCACTGAAGAGTAAAAATGTCACCATAAACTTCAGGATAACCAGAAGCACTTGACAGCTTTCACAGCTCAAAAATTTACATTTACTTGTAACTAAGAGCTCCAGACCCAAAGTTGGTGTTCATGCTCACAACCTGTCATGTATTTACCCCCAAAATGATAAAATAGTTTGTTTTGTCATAAGTTTAACACTGCTATCAAACAAATATTGACAACCTTCCCACGTAGTCACCCCCTGCATAAAGAAACAGTGCTATGTATTATTAACACATACTTTTGCCTATAGAGCTTGGCCAGCTTCCTAAACAATCTATCCCACCTGGTTTTGAGTTTAGGACAATGGTTTCATTAATTCAGCTGGGCTGATTGCTGCTGGTTATAAAACCTTGCAGTGCTGCCTCCTATTCCCAATATGGCCTGTAATTGCATCAAACACTTCTACCACCCTGACAAAATAAATAAGACCACAGCCAGACTAAAAAATTTCAAAGCCAATGGCATTTGTATTAAGAAGGAGAGATTGCATCCATAAAGTCATTTAAAAGTCAAAAAGGAAAGGACAAAAATGTCCTTCATGATGGGAACAGCTGTTTGACCAGCACAAACACAGGACTGAGTTCTGCAGTTGTATTTGGAGGCAAAACTGACTTCCAACACCAAATGCCAGAAATTCAGACATTTAAGGCAGGTTCCTGGGATCATCCCACTCAGAGATCCAAGCAGGTCCCTGCTCTGAGGGACCAGGCAGGAGCTGCAGCCTGGCACTGATGCTCCAGTGGAGACAGCCCCAGGCTCTCCCTGCCCTTCCACAGGAGCTTTGGGATCACATCAAGGCTCTTTTCTCCCTTAGGTTTCTGTGCCATTTCCCATTCCTTGTTCTTCAGAGCCACTGCCCAGTGTCTGGAAATCATTTTCTGTGGCCATTGTTGTAAATAAAACAATTCTATTTCTTTGCTGAAGCAGATTCTCCTGGAAGCACAACTTCCCTGCTGTGGCTGAGGTTTGGCAAGGATCTGATCCAGAAACAGAAAATACCCTAAAGCAGATCCCAAACAGATTGCAAGACTGCTAGAATTACAACCTTCACTTTATAAAATACATACAGGCAGCTCATCACAATAATGAAGTGCCAGGCAAAACCTGGAGGCAAAATCCTCTCAGAAAATCACATTTCTTATCAACAGCCAGGCCTGCCACCTTCCTCAGTGCACCAGCCATCTGCTCAGCATCCTGCTGAATTCCTTCATTTTCAATGACACCTGAAACCACAGGGCACCTTTTCCATATTCCCATTCAGGATCTGCCACAGAATGGTTCAAAAACAGAAAAAGGAAAAATTCCTGTCATAATAAACACAAGGCTGTGTCACTGCTGTGTCACTGTGTAAGCTCAGAACTGACTGTCCATCTCGTTGGCTTTCTGAGCAGTGCCCACTTCCATAGGAGACCCTAAATCCACTTCTCTTGGGCATGGGTTCACCTTAGAAATCCTCTATTCACCTTTCTGAGTCCCTGTTGCTCAGGAGAAATTCAGGCAAAGAAAACAGACTTAAGGAAATCAATTGTCATAGATCAGATTTTAATGTGGGCATCCCAAAATCCAGAAGCTAACCTCATCTGAAAGACTGCATTTTTGTCCAAAATATTAATTTTGTTAGTGCAAATGTTTGGTAGGTTTCTGTAATTTTTCTCCTCTAATGAGTGCAAGTTTCAGGTTTTAGTAATAACAACATTGTTAATGAAATGTAATTTGTGTACGTCATTTTGGATCAAGGGTTTTGCACAGGCAATTATTATATTTGAAAGTAATAAATAATGATTGATTCTAAATAGCAGGATCTACAATTACATAACAGGTGGTTAATAGCATGTTAGTCACATTGAAGTCATATTAAATTGATGTAAAGATTTGCCTGTGGTAGGTAACACCTGGATAGATGGCATCTGGATTGGGGTAAATGAAATAATCAACCCTTTCAATTTTAGGAATAAAGCTCCTATCACTTCTGTTTAAGCAAGTCTGAAGCAGTTCAGTGATGATGAGAAAGTACCTGATATCTTATTCAATCTTCAGGCTGCAATTTCAAACCCTCCCAGCCTGAAACCAGAGTTTAAGTGAATATAATCCTATATATAACATCACTCCATACTAGTTACAGACAGATGAAGGGCTGTATCTTCTGAGTCTCTTTACTCTTTCCATCTGCTGCAAGTGATGGCCAGGCTGGGCACCTCAAAAAGGAGCTGGACCAACTGAAAAGATGTGTCCAGTAATGAGGACAAGGATAGAAAATGCAACCTGAAGGAGAATAAAACAATCCCTAAGGACAATTGTCCTCTGTCTTCAGGACAATTGTGCCAAGAGTGGAGCTGCAGTATCCAGGATTTGGGTAACAAAGCAAATGACACTGTGAGCATCTGTGGGTTGGGGTTTGCTCTTTTTGTTTCTTTTTCTCCTGGGCAGAGACCTTTGGCTTTTTATTGAAAAGGAAGAAAAATATTGTCTATTCTCCAGGCAATAAAGGCAGCCCTTTGCAGGAGTGAAAAGGTTTTCACCTTTCAGTGCTCACAGGAGCTCACTGCACAGGCTGGAACTGATCCCAGTGGAGCTTTTCCTTTTGCACAGCCCTACCTTCTCTGTGGAAGTGCTTTTTTGTTAAACAAACAAACATTAAAACCCTTTAGCTGAGGATAAATAAAAGCAAAATTATTAGACTGCAAAACAAACCCGAGATGTGTGTCATAGCTTCAGTCTATCATTATCCTTCACATAGCTGTTCATGCAAATATAACATTTTCATGGCTGTAAACCCTTCTCTGTTACATGAGTAAAATATTGATTTCCCACTAACCACACTGGTGAGATGAAGCATTCTTTTGCCAACTCCTCTTCTAAAGGAAGCTTTTCTTTCAGGATCCTGACCTCCAAGTCAAATGCTGATTGAAATGTGAGGAAATGTAATTTATTCCTCTGTTAATTACAGTTGGGTTTTAGTACAGGTTTGTTTTGCACCAGAGTGGCAGCTAGAGCTCCTTTTCTGTTCTATTTCCCTGTTTCTGGTTGATTTGCAGATTGCTGGGTTGATTTCTTTTTCTTACAAGTGCAAAGAACTTTCAAACAGTCACAGCAGGCTGAAACACTCTGCTTTTCCAAATCAGACAGTCGACTCTCCTTCCTTGCCAGACACATGAACTTACCAGAGATGAGATGCAGACAAAAGCTACTTTTTCCTTGCCAGAACTGCCCAGTTCTTTGGAAACTGGAATAAATTTTTATGAGAACAGCTTTCAGCACTTCTTTCTGACCAGACACCAAGTTCAGGCTTCCATGGGCATCTTCTTTTCCCCCTGCATCCCCCTCCTCCTGCAGGAGGTCACCCAAGTCACAGTGACACGTCCTGACTCAGCTTCCACAGAGGCTGGATGAGTTTTTAGCTTCAATTCGCCCTCTCGTGGTCTTACCTGTCCACAGGTTCCTATGAACAGGTTTCCACAGAAGCTGTGGCTGCCCCTGGATCCCTAGCATTGCCCAAGGCCAGGCTGGACAGGACTTGGAGCAGCCTGGGACAGTGGAAGGTGTCCCTGCCCCTGGGACTAGATGGTCTTTAAGGTCCCTTCCAAGCCAAGTCATTCTCTAATTCTATGAAAAATACCTTTTTTCCTGGAGGACAGCAGCTGTGGGATCATGCCCAAGGGCTGCTGCTTCTCTCTCAGCTTTCAGGGACTTTGGGAAAGGGGTTGTCCAGGCAGACACAGCAAATCCTACAGTCACTGCATGGACAGAGCCTGAATCACCATCAGTAACACCCCACAAATGCATTTTCCTCTGTGGAGGGGTGATTTGCACTATTAACTCCATTTCAGAGGGGAAAGGAAGATTACACTGCACTGCTGTTAACACACTTCATGTCCCTCAACTATCCACATGGCAAACTTTCTGAAAATCACTGTGGTCTCTGCGTAAACACTGAACAGAAAAGGAATGAACAGAAAAAATATTTAATTTTCTTCTCCAGCATGTTATGCAGTATTTTCAAGCTCCTAAATTGAATTCATTACCACATTAAGTAAATTTGACTCGTATGCTTGAGCTCTGACTCATTTTCCTTGTAATCAGCTGCTAATTATTACCCACTTCCTCAGAAAGTTTATGGGGACAGATGCTGCAGTACCATGACTACTAAACAAAACCCTGAAAATTGGAGGAAAACTTCCCAGCAGATGTAGATAGCTTAAATTGATGTTTCTTTCTTTACTTTCTCTGCCCAGTTAGTCAATTTACATATGCACTGGTTTTAGCAGCAGTTTTATGCAATAAACAATCCTTAACTGATCTCGTTATTGCATATTTACAGAGGAATGGTACAAAGAGGCTGAACTGGCTTAAATCCTGGGGCCAGAGTGTCCAGCTCTGACTTCCCTGCCAGCATCTTGCACAAGAGATGGGGTTTGGGGATTGAGGGGACCTGAAAAGGACTCACACAGTGACCCACCATCACACAGAGCTGAATTCTCACTGCTCTCATCATTCCCTGCTCTGGGCTGGTGACTTCTGCCTCCGTCACTTCTGTTTCTCCTGGGTATTTGCAGCTGCAGCTTTAATCAGTTTAATTGATAATCAGTACAGTTAGTTCTGCAGTGCTTTTCTGACATACACTAAGAACCTGTCTATAATCTAATCATGCCTTACTAACATCCCTCTCACCATAGTTTGGAAAGATCAGGTTTTAAAAATATCCTCAGTTACCTTAGCATGAATACAAAATAGTTCTAGGTAAGGAGGGGAAAAATAAAAGAAAAAAAAGAAGTTCTCTGGCAATGAAATGACAGGATTTTACTTCTTGGCATCTAAGGCACAGAAACCAGACAATTGTTAGTCATGACCATTTTTTATAGCTCAAGACCTTTCCCTTATGGAATAAGTGTACTTGCATTTCAAAATCACCTCCAAGTGTAGCAGACATAGCCATCTACTCAGCATCACACACAGCAACCCCAGTTTCCATTTCAGAGGCTCCAAAATACTGAAAATCAAGCCAGAATGTCCAATTTCCCTGATATAGCATCCAACACTTCATAAAACTTCCAGGAAACTGATATTTAAACAAACTGTGCCAAAACTATTCTGTACAAAGTATTTTCAAGTGCATTTTGGAAAGAGCTGAAGTCTACTGAAGCAACAAAGAATAGAAACCATTCCAGATCTACAACTCCAAAATACATCAAAAATGCATGGTAATCAATTGTATTTAAAGAAAAACTTTGCTTCCACATCTCTGCTAATCAGTAATCATAGTTCAAATATTTAATAATCATTTGGAGAATACTTTGTAAGAAACCATCTGGGTAGCTGCATGGTTGGATACAAGAAAAGTTAATGCTAAATATTTTCCATATGATATTCATGTGGTCACCAATATCCACTGCACAGAAATTAATTACAAATTAAGAAAAGGTAAGTCAGAAAACCACTTTCAAACTGAATGGCTGCAATGTGAGACCATCTCACATCCCACTGGATGGAGCTCAGGCCTAGAATTCTGTTTAAATATTTCACTAATCCCAGTGACCCAGGAAAACCATTTGCAGAATTTCATTTGCTTCTTTCCTAATGCCCACACAAAGAAAATTAATGAGTTTGCATATTAAGAGACCACAACAACAAGCAATAGCAACAAAGAGAATCAATCAGCTCTGCAAATTGTGCAAGCGCTTGTTTTGAAATAAAAAGGCAGATGAAAAATAACTTTGGTTTTAAACACAATTTCCTGGCTTTGAGGCTTTAGTTTAATTTTTTGCTAGTTGGGTTAGGTGGATACTAGAGAAGGCAGGTGATTTTGAAACTCATTTTTGCTGAGAGCTGTGTGTCACCACTCTGTGTTACACAAGGCACAAATGGACTGCAAAATATATCAGCACTTCAGCTGTGAGCTGGAACACTGATCAACATCAGCAAGATGAACTTGCAGTGCAAAGATGCCACAGAACACTTTTGCAAGATCATTCCTTGCGTTTTTTGAGCTAGAAAGGATTGCAGACTGGCAGTGCTTGGGCAGATTTTCACACATGTGATTTTCCACAGCCAAGGCACAAGGTGGTAATGAGGTGTTCCATCCTGCCAGGAGTCAATACTGCACTGAAAGGCACACTGCAATTAATTAATGCCACACACTGTGTAAAATTACAGTGATCCAGGTAATAAGGGCAGGCAGTGGCAGCTGGGGATGGAGAGGCTCCTCCAATTGGGAAAAACTGGAACAGAGCTGAAATACAGCTGGGAGGAGAAGGAGCACTGCCAGGAATCCAGCTCTCGAGGATTTATTGCTGCATTTGGGTGGAATACAGCCCTTTCTTTAAAAACTATAAACTGCCAGCTACCCAGCTGGAGAGGTTTACTAAAACATTCTTTTTCTAAAAGAAGAGCCTGTTGAGGAATGACAGTCACCAAAACTTGTCTACAGCCCTTGGATTTATTCTCTGAAATACATGTTACAACAGAGGAAAGAAAAGGCTGCTTAGCCTATTATTTACCCAATGAGTAATTACCTTGTAATTAGGCGTAGCTGATTGTTCTCCTTCACAGCAAGACAAACCCACTCACCACCCCCAAGCTTCAAGGGCATCAATAAACATATGTATGAAGATTAATTCCTGTTAGAGGAATGCCCTATATCCCAGAGTCAAAACCAGGTCCATACACACAGCAGCACTCCAGATTTGGATAAACCAGGCCTGTTTTAAAGAGCTTAAGGCCAGGTCTAAATGGTTACAGACATCCTGATATCTGAACCAGAATGGCATGAGATCTATGATCCACCAATGTGGCAATTTCTGCAGTGGGCAAACAGATTCCAGGCATTGGTGGGAGTTGTAATTAAAACAGTAAGGAAAATGCATTAACATCTGGAAGACATAGGCAATATGACAAATTCAACCCAGCCTTGCTGAGGAGAACAGATTGCACAAAAGCACAAACACAAGGCACATACTGAAAAATAAGTCATGTGATTAAATGATGATTAAAAGGAGACCACCAGGCAGATGTGCCATGCAAAGAAAACCACTCCATAAGGGGAAGCAAAATGAGTCACTCACAAGAGGTACTGTTGAATTCTTTTAATAACACTAGGAAAATATCATAGTATTAAAGTCCTGCATGGGGTCCTCGGGAGGTTATTTGGGTTGGGATTCCTTTTGTGTTTATAAATCAAACTTGATTTCCCAATTGTGTTTCTTTTTAGGCTGACTACTCCTTTACAATGGCATTTCCAGTTAAAACACAGCTAACCTATAAATACCTGAATGCCACAGCACACATTGTGTGCGTGGGTTGTGTTTTGTTTAAGTCTTAGAGGAAATGACAGGAAATCTACTCAACACAGGGAAGCAAACGTCGATTCGTTAAGCAGAGGGATGTAAAAGCCAGTAAAGAATACATTGCATACATAATACAGAAGGAAAAAAAAATTATCATCTGGAGTATGTGAAATTACACTGATTTTGCACCTTAAACCTAGTAGAAGTTACTCTGTTGGCCAATACTAATCCACTGAACAAGCAGAATGTTGGTCAGAAGTCTAACAGTTTTCCTGTACCAGCACAGAGAGAATACAAGCAGTCCATTGCTGTTAAAAGAAAACATGAAATCCAGCTCATGTTTCTGGTTAGGGGTCGATTTCCTCGGGGACTACTGTGAGCATCACATCTTCGTTGCCCCTGCGCACGACCATGTGCAAGGTACTGTCCTTTTTAATGATGTCACTGACATCACTGGCTGAGCTTATGGACTGCCCATTGATGCTGATAATCACATCGTTGTCCTTCAGGCCACCACTGAAAACACAAAGCAGCAATGTGTTATTAGAATTGCAGTTTTATTTTTAGGGGGAAAATAAAAAAAGATTTCTGGATTATTATTATCATTATTACTTCCCACCCAATGGCGGCTCTGCAGACATGGCAGGCATGAGGAAAGCAATCAGGATTTATATTTGTGAAGCAGTGAAGGTTACAATGAAGTGCAGAAACCTCAGGATCTGAAGGATGTACAAGTTTGATGAATCCCATATTTCGCTGCCTTCAAAGGAATTTGCTGTTGCAAATAGCAGTTAATTCTGCAATAAAGATCCTAGGTGTTGATATCTGTCTTTTAAAATAATTGCAACAAAGCAGATTGATTTTAGAGGGGAGATTGCCCAAGTTTTTGTTCCTGAACACAAAGAGAAGCAACCCAAGTGGCACTGTGTGCTAATGAGGGATTTCAGCCCCTGTTCTCCATGCAGAGCTTACTGGCAGCCACTTCACCCACCCTTCACATTTTAAACCTGAGCAGGGTAACACATGTAGCTATGTAGTTTGATCAAAAAACTAAAAAATCAGATGTCACCAAAAATCAGATGTGTCCTTCCTCTGCTGCCCATAACAGCCAAAATCCCTTTTTCTGACCTCCAAATCTGAACCTTCCTGACTCAAAGCAAGCCAGGGCAGAACCAGGGCTGTGTCTCTCCCCAGGCTTGGCTGGAGCTGCTGCCAGCACCAAGAAATGGCTGGTGAGGGATGCCACAGACCACAACATCTTGCCCAGTCTTGCACAACGATCTGGCTCCAAGGGATGGAAAAATCAACCAAGACAGATCAGACATGATTCAACCCTTCAGAAGCATAATCCTTCACAAAACCACAGACCACTCATCGGCCTCTTCCACCCACAGAAGGCGCCTGACACGAGTGTCTCCTGCAAGCAGGGTGCCCTTGGCCAATGTTTGCAGCAAATCTGGTTGGCTACAGGAGGAATGGCTGAAAACACATCCCTGGAGGAGGCCATTGCATGGTTTTTCATGCAGCCTCTCCATGTGACTCACATCCAGGATGGGTCACTGCAGTTCTGCTCCTGTGCCCCACCAGCACATCTATGCCACTGTGATATTTCTGAAAAATCAAAATCCCTGCCCCAGGATTTCTTCTCCAGGGAAGATGAGAAGCCTCAGCTTCTCCATGTTTTGCTCCTCTGGAATGGGGTCTGGAGGTTGTTTATCCAAACATGTGAATTGTTTTTAATTAATGACCAATCACCATCAGCTGTGTCAGGCTCTGAGGAGTCAGGAGCTTTCATTATCGTTCTTGTTTAGCCTTCTGATGTATCCTTTCTCTTTCTTTAGTATAGTTTTAGTATATAATTTCTTTCAATATAATATAAGATCATAAAATAATTTATCAGCCTGCTAAGAACACAGAGTCAAATTCTCATCTCTCACCTCATCCTGGGGACCTCACAAACACCACACATCTACACAGCACGTGCAGGACAGACCAGCAGAAGAAGGAAACCTCTGGGCTAGGGACTGGGAATGGGGGGACAGAGCTACCATGGGATGCATTTTGACTGCCAGGCCATCCTTTGGATGGAGCACCTTGATTTGGGTCTCCCTTCATATTAGGATACATTGCCTCACATTTCTTCACCCTCTCCAAAGTCCCTCTCCCACTCTCTGCTACCACCCACACTCCTAAAATGACTTTTCTGCACCTTCAGACTGAACCTGAACACCAAAGCAGCAACTCCAGCCCCGCACTGGAGCAGCCAAATCATTGCTACACATTCCTTCACACTGCAGACACTAACAAGGATCATCTACAAACACAGCAGTTGTTCAGAAAGCACACTAGACAGCTATCTCTGTTTATCCTACACCAAAAATGCCCAAAAAGGCACCATCCAACCATCCCTGCAGTCTTCCTGAAAGGCAGGTTATGCCTGCCCCAAGCAGCTCCCGGCCTACATGCCTTCGGTGCCACATAAGGCTCTTTGCTGCCACAAAGATTTACTCCTCTCTCAAAAGATCCCTAGTTTCAGAAAATGAATAAGGTTTCCCATTTCCTGCCCTGGATTACTGAGCAGTTTCCTATCAGGCAAACTCCTGAGAGAAAAGTGTCTCCAGCAGAAGCCAGCCAGAGCAGTGCCAGTGACCACAGACAGCCCTGCTGCCAGGCAGTGGCACCAACCAGCAGGGCCAGCTTCTGAGCAAATCCTGAGTAACAGGAACAAAAAAAGTCAGTTGTCCAAACCCAAAAACTCTTCCAGTAATGTGACTGCTGACAAAGCTCTCACATGGAAGAGTTTCTGCTGCCAAGAGAGGATTTCAGCCCCAGGGTGTGCCAGGGGAGCTGGTGGGTTTGGACAGCACTCAGGTGGACATTTCTTCCAAAGTGGACCCAAAAACTTCTCAGTTGCCCTCCTGCAGTGACCAGCAGGGCCATGGAGAGTATGCAGGAACAAAAGTCTCTATTCAGCACTGGCACTGGTACAGCAGATGCCTTGGAAGCAACTGCTGAGAAAAAGGAAAAAGGAGTTTTCACACCCCCTGAATGCCTTCCCTTTGGGCCTGGAAGGCTGACAGGGCTTCCCTGCAATGCCGTGATACAGTTACAGGATTGCCCATCAGGGACCAGAACGAAACCACAAACCCATTCCAGCAGACAAGCTAACAGCAATCAGATGGTCACAGCCCTGTTAATTAGCATAATGAAGAAAGCCAGTTAAGCAGGGAGCAGCCTCCATCGTTACCCCCTCAAGTCAGTGGCAGTGGTTTTGAGAAAAAAGCACTTCAACCTACGCTTCAGCTGGTGTTTCTGGAATGACTTCAATGACATAGGCCCCAGAGACAACATCAGGGAAGTCTTTATGGCGATCCTTCAGCTCTCTAGCTTTGCTGAAAAATGAAGAAATAGCAAAAAAAAATATTTTGTCAAGACAGGAAAAAACCCCCCCACGCATTTTGCTGAAGTCACTCAACAGGAGCTGAGGTGTTTTACACACATTGGTATGCCACTTCAGCATCCATTTTAACCCTTAGATGCACATTTCAGGAATTACACTTTTCTTGCATGCATGCAGATTTTTAATGTCTATTTCTGGTAAAGGCAATAATTTCAATAGATACAGACAATCAGAGTTCAAACATTTCAAAGCTTTAGAACTAGCAGATTGTAGAATCACAAATTGGTTTGGGCTGGAAGGGACCTTAAAGCCCATCCAGTCCTCACCCCTGCCATGGGCAGGGATACTTTATACTAACCCAGGATGCTCCAAGCCCTGTCCCAACCTGGCCTTGGACACTGCCAGGGATCCAGGGGCAGCCACAGCTGCTCTGGGCACCCTGTGCCAGGGCCTCCCACCCTCACAGGGAAGATTTTTTCCTAATATCTCATCTAAACCCACTCTCTGTCAGTTTGAAGCCATTCCCCCTCATGCTGTCACTCCAGGCCCTTTGTAAATAGTCCCCCTCCATCTTTCTGTCAGGCTCCCTTCAGGTCACAATTGGGTCAAGGCCAAAGCTTCTCTGCTCCAGGCTGAACAATCCCAATTCTCTCAGCCTTTCCTCATGGCAGAGCTGCTCCACCCCTCTAATCATCTGTGGGGCCTCCTCTGGACTGGCTCCAGCAGGTCCAGAACCTTCCTGTGCTGGGGACCCCAGAGCTGGATGCAGAACTCCAGGTGGGATCTCCTCAGAGCAGATTAGAGGGACAGAATCACCTCCTGCAATCCTGAGCACCTAAAAAACCCCAACCCCGTGTGTTTCAATGCTTTGTTCTACCAGTGGATCCTGCACAAGGGAAAACTTCTGGTTATTTTTACAGGACATGGCATTACCTGCTCATGAGTCTCTTATAGCCAGAGCATGAATAAGCAAGTCCACACAAAAGCTTCATTTGACATTAAGTGAAGACTTTAATGAAAATAACTTTTCTATAAAGTTATGTAGGAACGCACGTGGCTGACGGAAGCCATGAAAACATACAACAACATGGACACAACCCCAGGACAGAGCCACAGTCACCAGCTACTCTCTTCTGAAGCATTAAGGAGAAGAAAAAGCCAGGAGTTGTTTAAAGGCTAGCTCACAGGAGAGTCTAGAGGAGAGTCCCACCAGGTGGCAGCCGCAGAGGAAGAGGTGGCCAGGGCTGGCTGGCTTTGTCACCAGCACACATCCAAATCCACGTCCCCAGCTGGATCCAAATGCATGCAGAGCCCACGCTGGGGAAAGGTGAGGAGCCACCCTGGGTACTTACCTGGCAGTTAGTGACATCATTCGTATGCCAATGTATTTCTTTTTGGTTACAGCTTTTCCTGCAAAAAGGAAAATGGGTCGTGATCAGATGCCCTGACCCAAAGAGCCCCACAGGCTGTTGGTTTTCAAAACTTTATCTTCCACTTGTTCAGACTGTCACTATACGAAACAACACGAGCACACATACTGCTGCTCTCAAGGTGGAAAAAGGGAAGTTTATTTTCTGGCTCCAACATTTATAGAATGTTCCAAAGGTGACAGTGGATTGGAGGGTGACAGTGCCACCTCTCCAATGACACTGGACAAACCAACAGTGCATCAAATTTCTCTTCTATAAAAGAATGCAAAACAATGAGTTATTTACAGAACGTGCATGAGAAAGTTTGTTACAAGAATGTAAGCATCAGAAGGCTTAGAAAAACTTCAAAAATCAGGGTGACATTGTCAGAAGTGCTGCTGAATTAAGGCAGGCAGTACCCACTGCTCCTCTTGCCTGCCAAGCCATCCCTCAGCCCAGAATGTTCCCAGGCTGGCCAGCATCACTTCCCCTTGGTGAATCCATGGCTGCTCCTGGTGTCCTCCTTGCCCTCCTCATGCCTGGAAATCATTCCCAGGTTATTTCCCCACCATCTCTCCAGGGGCTGAGGTGAGGCTGTCCTGCCTGTCGTTCCTTTGGTCCTCCTGCCTGTCCCTTCAGGAAACAGGAGTGGCACTGGATTTCCTCCAGTTCTGCTGCTTGGTGTGTTTGCCCTCTAGGTGTTCTGCAGTCAGCCTAGGCAGATTTTTATTTCTAAGGAAATAAAGAAGAAATAAATGGTTTTCTGCAAAGTAAGGTGCTGCTTTAGTAGAATGAAATCCAGCAAAGGGGGGGGAGAGGCAACTGGAACTTGAAGAACTTGAGCCATCATTCATTCACCTAATCCTCACTGTGTTAAAGCTGCAGCAAACCTTTTACAGTGATAAAGAGCAGCTTTAACACTTGATTATAAAAGAGAAAGGCCCTCCTAATATTAATAAAACAGCATGTCAGGGTCCCAGCTTGCACATGTAAACCCCAGATGCTGGACACTGATTTTCCTTGCCCTGAATGATGATATCTGTTTTTCACAGTGGGACAGGAGCAGCTGAGAGCAGGGATTGGCTTTTGTGCAGCACACAGGAAACACCACAAGGCACCCCTGCCACAGCCAAGGTCTGTCAGACCCAGAGTGCTGCAGCTGCAGCAGCTTTGCTTCACAGCCTCACCCTGTGAGATGGAGAGACCCTCTGGATGTGCTTCACTGCCAGGGAGAGGGCAGGAGGCTCCTGCAGCTTGGTAGGATGGAAAAGCTTCCCCTGACTCTTGCCAGTCTGGGGCTTCAGAATCACCCCTTTCAGATCAGTGGAGAGTTTTCCAAACTGTGTAAAGCTCCTAAAAATAGGGTAATGCTTCCTAGTTGTTAAAAATAAAACCTTTTTGAGAATGAGCCTTGGATTCTGCAATTCTGTGGAAACACAAGAAAAAAGTTGCAGAGGTCACAGAGACAATAGACACCTGAATCACACAGGTATCATGATACAGAATATCATACAGGTATCATGATACAGAATTCTATATCATACAGACAATAGACACCTGAATCACACAGGTATCATGATACAGACTCATTCTGTATCATACACACCTGAAATCCCCTTAACAGCATTCATTTTCCAGGCTGTATGACTGCAATTATGATGTTACAATTATGATGTTACAAGGGGAACGGTGGGAGTTAGGAAAACTGGAATTTTCTCCCCACCACTGGTTGTTTGTGTGTTGTAGGAGAAGGGTTAAGGTGTATCTGAGGCTGTTCTCTGTGTGGTGGGTAAGGCACATTGAGGATACATCCCTGCAAAAGAGGCTAAAGAGCACACATCATGCTGGATGAGGAGCAGGGCTTCTCTCCCGAGGGAGAATTCATTCCTCTTTTGTGAGGCAGGATGCTGAAATCAGCTGATGTAAAGTCTAATGTGCATAGATAAGAAGATGGAAGATTAAGAAATGTTAAAGGAAAAGGAGTAAAAATGAGATTTTTGTCTTGATCTTCTTTTCATGCCCTTCAAAACACAGTCAGGTGCTTGGAGTCTGAGATACAGTGGTTGGCCATTTTGGTGGCAGCTGTCATTGAGAAGATAAATATTAATCAATATTTGTATTACTTAGAATAAAACTGGGAGTAGAGGACTGATAAGGGAAGGGGCAGGATTCATAAAGTCAGAACCTACAGCAGAGTGATGCTGTGCTCTTCTTTCCTTCAAGAAACCAAGCAATAGAAGTTGTTTTCTTGCTCTGTTCATTATTTTCCAACACTTTCATTTCCCTCCTACACCAAGTGCTGCGAGCTCCTCTGGCTTTCCCCACCATAATTTTGGTTTGAATCCTTGTGTGATTCAGTGTGGCCACTGGGGAAACATTGCTTTAATGATTTGGTATTTAAGTGCTCAGTGTTCCTTGCCTCACAGAGGAGTGGCAGCGCTGACAAAGTGCAGGCTGCCCATGGGGAGCTCTGGATCACTGCAGAGACGAGTTGCTATGGTAATACATTACAGAGCAATGAGGGATTTGGGAAGATGCTTCTGACAGTTTGAGGTAAAGGATCATCATTTCCTTGCAGCTTGCAAAAAGTGTCATCATTGGAATTTCACTTGCCTTATTTTTCTTTTCCCTTTGCTTGCGTGAGGTGACATTTCTGCACAGCCCCGAGCACGCTGCAGAACAAAAAGGAAAAGGCTCTGTCCTCGTGTAGGCAAGAGCTGAAATAAAACCAGAGGGAAGAGGTCACTTCTGAGGCAATTAATGAAGAATATGGTTGAATGACTGCACAGGTTCTCTGTGTGTCCTTGCCTCTCTCTGCCTTGAATACACAAATCTTCATTTTATAGGCATGAGTGATGCATGAAAGGCAAATATGGAACTTGGGAAAAGTAGTCTCTAGTCATAAGATATATTGTAAGATAGAGTAAATATTCCTGAGAATAAGGGCCAAAAAGAAGAAAGCAAAGAAAAAATTAACAGATCCCCCCCCACCCCAACTTATTTCTCCAGTGTGCATGGAATTAGACAAAAAGAGGCAGTAATGACACAACTTGAAAAATAACAGCAATATTTTCATTTGAAAACGGAACAGTAACATGAACAGGTGTATTTTCTATTTTCAACTTTCTCTTCAGATATTTGTCTAAGTATTAACACCTATATTCTATCTATGCATGAAGACAGAAATGGGATTTTTGTGTAAGTAGTAAAGTATTTCTCTCCAGGACCAAGACAGTGGTTCTTGGGTCAGGTATTTATATACTCAATGTTTACATAATAATACTTTTGGAACAATTGCACCTCTATCTCTGAGAGGTGTGTAAGAACTCTCCAGAATCTAATTAATGCTGAGACATTCCTATTTTGTACCTTTGGATAGAAATTTGTCTGTGCTGCACACCAGAGGAGTATTTCACTGGAATATTTGGCATTTGGAATATTTCATTTTTGCTTTCAGTAGTTTTGAATTCCACCAAACATAAAGAGGTTTCTCTAGGGCAGGTGCAGGCACAAGAATTACATTTTAGTGTGTGTAAGAAGTTGTTTCTGTGGTGATAATTTTAATTCATCTTCTGGATAGAGACCAAAAGATGTGGCTTTCCAGTTCTCAGCCATCCACGGGTTTACAACTCTGGATGTTAAAGCATCCCTGGGCTGTAGGACAGGTTTTGTTTGTTGGGTGTTTTTGGTTGGCTTGTTTTTGTTTGTTTTCAAAAAATGACCCAGCATTGGTTTTTAGAACCCCCAGTCTCAATGCCTGAATTCTATTAGCTTTTAAAAGGACTCATCTTCCTGAGGGCCTTAAACAGTCATGGAAAAGACAACCCATACATCAAACACAGCAAAGGTACTGAAGTACCCCATTCCCAACCTCAGGTAGAGTCCTTCTGTTAATTCAGATATCAAATTAAGGGTGACTGTTCAGCATCTCAGCTCCAGGCAAGATTAGGAGCTTGAGCTAAGAGCAGATATCTGCTGTTAGGGGAGAACCAACCTAAGCTGTGTTGTGTAACAAATCATTTCCCCCTATTAGATTTGTCACAAATGCATGAGGAATGGTAATTCCTTGATCTAATATCTAAGCCTTTGGGAGCAATGTGTTTGAATGATGTCATTACATCATGTTTGGAGCTGTTAATGTGATTACCTGGAAGCACTGGAGAGACACAAGGCTTGAGGAGACTGCAGAGGGGTTTGGCTGTGCTTGTTCTCCAGCACTAAGACCTGCCCTGAGAGCCTGTGTGGCTGAAATCCCTTCCTTTGCTAGGACTGTTTTTCATTCTTGCTGTTTTTGACACTTGTGGCAAATGCTGCTGCAGCTTAAAAATCATGAGAGGGTGAGTCAAGGGGTTGAGCAAGGAATGCACCTAAGATAGTGAAAACTATATATTTTTTTTTTTAATTAAGAGCTTAAAGGAATTGAGGGGTTAAGTTAGAAATGGATTTAGCAAAGATTATGCTGTGATTAGAGCTTAACAAGGAAATTAATTGATGCCAGGTGGGATAACTGAAACAAGGCTGGGAATGACTGGTGATACATGAGGTATTGTAAGAGTGCAGGAGCCATAAATACAACTGGGCTCTAAGAGTGAGAGGAGGTTTGGACTGTGACCAGCAGGCCAAGGAGCTCTGCCAACTTGACATGGGTAAAGAGCTTACTATGAGGAAGAGGCCTTACTTCCTCTTCAGAGCCCACCAACCCAATTAAAGAGGAGAATTGTGCAGCCATAATGGGCAGTCAGCTAATTATAATATGAGGTGAGAGCTAATGTTTATGTAATAGGTGTTGTAGAAACCATCTGAATAGGTAAAACCTTCTTGTATAAATAGAGGAGGAGTTTGTGACTCTTTGCATATCTTTGGGAGGTTACTCTCTGTGTGTCCAGGGCTGTAATTAATACACCTTCTTTCCAGTTTTAATTAGTTGAAGGGTTGTCTGTCTGTGCTTCAAGGCGAAGAACCCAAGTATCAAAGTAAAAGATTTTCAGGCTGCAGAACATTCTTGGTGACCACGAAGGGACAGAAGGCATCTGGAAAAATCCCTGGAGCAGAGGAACACCCAGTTCCTGTGTCCCCCTCTCCTGCCACCTGCAACCAAAGCAAAGAGCTCACCTTTAGGGGGACAGAAAGAGCCTGTGGGAATCTTCCATTAGCACAATTACTGACCACCTAATTTAGATCACTGGTACCCTGTAGGGTTCCCTGTCTTTTGGATATGATTTCCACAAATTTACCTGCTGAAGGAGTTAAACAGACCCTCCTTTGAGAGCCCAGCTATTCCTCAGACCTGGGTGCTAAATGCTATCAGCTCTTAGAAACCTGACTTTTAATGAACTTCAACAGATGAAGGTGCTGAGAAGTCTGTGCTTTATTTCTATTGGCTTTAAAGGCAACGAGCTCCAATTCTTAAGATCTTTGTTTCTAAGGATGTTCTTGGATAGTCTCAGTAGAAGCCCAGTGGTGCATTTTCACCTGTGCAGGACTCTTTACCCTTTTATTTTCTTTCTATAAATGAATACATTTCTAGTCTATACTTTGTGGCTTGCTGTAGAATAGTCTTACGGGAGATGACCTGGAAAATAAAAGAAATGAAAAACAGATTGTGGCTTTTAAGAACTATCTATGGACTCAAAATACAGGGAAATTGTGATTTGGGAACTCTTTTCATTGCTTTTTCTTTTGGCAGCATAAGATTTAGCAGCATTAGCAAACCTGTGTATGAAGTCTGAATATTTCTGTTCCCTCCTGAGGGTAGTGAGCACTTTTTTCCCACCCTCCCTATGTCATATGGGGTTTGTATGCTGTTTCTTCTCTACATAGAACCCTCTTGATCAAAGAATAAAGAAAAAAAACAACAAAAAAAGGGAGACATTTATAGGCACTCCATCTTTTTAAGCCTTGTGAAAAGTGAAACAGGCAGGCTTTCAAGGTGCATTCAGTATTCATCAGGCTGCAGAAAAATAGAACAATATGGGGCCTTAAAGATAGTGGGGAAGTGTGGGGGTTTAAATCATAATTGAATTCAGACTGTATGGATCAAGGAAGGCAGAAGAGAAAGGTATGAACCCACTAAAGCAGAGGTGGGGATAGAAGTTCCTTTGCTTTGTGCTTCTTTCCAGGCTACAGTGGCAGGAGGCTTGCACTGACTGCAGCAAAGAGCCGGCTAATGACAATCACATTTTATTTTTACAGGGAGAAATTCTTAATAGAGACAGTGCTGCTGTGACCAAGGGCTCCGTGAGCTCAGAGAACTCCCTAAACATTCCTAAACAAGCCTTTTCAGGTTCTTCCTCACCTTGAGAACTCTGCAGAAAAGTTCCTTGTGAGGATAAATACAGAGGTTACCAGAAATTCACAAATGCTGAGGGGACAGGGACAGACACAGGAAACTTAAGGGGAAAGTGCCTTTCCTGTCCAGGAATCTGTTTTTAGAAAAAAAACCTTTTTCCCTAAAGTTAGAAGTGGTTTATCCATGGTTTCTATTCCAGAGCTCCAGATTCCTTTTACAGTTCTGTGTGTCAGGCCCAGGAAAGCCTTGAGAGGTGGAGGCAGCTCACAATGGCAGCTGCATCCCTGATGTGAAGCACTACTTTTCATTACACATGGAAATTCTTTCAGAGAGCTCTCTTAGAGCTCAGGAGATGTAATGTTTCATGTGCATTGATTTATTTATTTTAAAAACACACATTGTAAGTCCTTGATAGCTCAAGGCGGAAGGACCAGACCACACAGAGAACTCCCCAGGAGCTGCAGACTCTGCTGTGCCCCAGGCTGAGCCCAGGAGCCACATCAGGCTTCTGGGGCTCCTGGGGATGTCTTGTTGAGACATGATTTGATTTTTCATTGCTGGCTTGTTAAAAAAACATTGCTTTTCAGAAAAGTTTTGGTAGTGAAGAACCTTTGTTGAGATTCCAGCAGGATTTTTTAACTTTAAAGCTTGTTTTGTGATTTGGGTAATTTGGAAAATGAGAGCAATCCTGACATTTTCACCCAGCTGCTTTAGAATAACAACCCTGATTCCTGAAATATTTTAGGAAATATTTTTCAAGAGTCAGAAAACCATTTTGCAGACAGCCTTTGAATTCAGAAAATGTAAAAGCTTCTTCTAGGAAGAATTGCTAAGATGAATTAGAAATTTAAAATAGTTAATGGCAGGCTTGAAAGATACTGAAGGCATGCAAGATGCAGAGATGCACATAGCAAACATTTGTTAGGCTTTGTAAAGTGAAAGAATAAAATAAAAATACTTAAGACATCTTGTCAACTTGGGCTTCTGCATATTTTTGTGTATGTTTTGTAGGATTCATATCTCTTTACAAGTCAAAGTTTCTCCCGTTTACTTTTAATTTAACAACATTGCATGGGCAATTAAAATTCACTGAAATCGCCCCAAACTACTTTTGATTTACTTATGTGATGGATGGTATTTGATTTGTGTGTTTATTTTGCATCAGGGTGGTTAATGGCTTAGAAATAAATGTTGTTCTTTCTGGAGAACAGAGAGTTTTCTTTTGCCCTTGAGAACAACTTCACTCACTTGGGGTTATGTGGTGAAACAAGAGAATCTGTAGGTGTCATTACCACAGAGCAAGGAGCAATCAGGAATTGCTGCCTCAGAGGTGACAGAAAGAACCTTCCTGGAGCTTGAGAAGGGGTTGCTAAAGTTCTCTGTGAATTGGAAAGCCAAAGAATTGCTGGGCTAAATCAGCCCTGAAAAATGAGGTTTGTGAGGGCACTGGTGAGGAGGTTGCTTGGACTGAGTAATAATGAAAGCAGAATCTCCCTGAGAGCTCTGGCAAACCCAGGGTCTTGTCTAAACCGATCCAGGGGCTTACAAGAACCTTAACTAAGGGATAATCTTGAATTTCTTAGAGAAGGGAAAAGATTTGCTCTCTGGCAGCTGGATAATGGCACAGGGAAATGTCATTGATTTGGAAAAATACCTCAGCAGCACCAGAAAAATGTGAGGTGTCTTCTGAAGAGCCTTGGGAGGTTATCCTGGTGCACAGGATAATTACCAGGCACAGAGAGAGCAAATGGGTGGAATTATTGGATTTGCTGGGAAATGTCCCAACGGAGGCAGGAATGATGAGTCTGACTCCATGTTCTCAGAAGGCTAATTTATTATTTTATGATACTATAATATATTAAAGAATACTATACTGTACTAAAGAATACAGAAAGGATACTTAATCAATGCTAAAAAGATAATAATGAAAACTCCTGACTCTTTCCAGAGTCCCAACACAGCTTGGCACTGATTGGCCAAAGAGTGAAAACAACTCACAGCAGAATCCAATGGAACAATCACCTGTGGGTAAACAATCTCCAAAC
>JAWWEY010000275.1:31282585-31295263 GCA_035582745.1 Loriotus luctuosus | reverse complement strand
TCTTCTATTCTTTTAGTATAGTTTTAATATAATATATATCATAAAATAATAAACCAGCCTTCTGAAACATGGAGTCAGATCCTCATCTCTTCCCTCATCCTTGGACCCCTGTGAACACTGTCACAGGAAAAGCCCTCTGAGATTATGGAGTCCAACCACTCACCCAGCACTGCCAAGGCCACCACTAACCCAGTGTCCCAAAGTGCTGCATCCACATGGCTTTTATATCCCTCCAGGAATGGGGATTCCAACACTGCCCCTTCTATGAGGAAATTTATCCCAAAATCCACCCTGAGGCTGCCCTGGCCCAGCCTGAGGCCGTTCCCCCTGCTCCTGTCCCTGTTCCCTGGAGCAGAGCCCGACCCCTCGGGCTGTCTCCTCCTGGCAGGAGCTGTGCAGAGCCATAAGGGCCCCCTGAGCCTCCTTTGCTCCAGGCTGAGCCCCTTCCCAGCTCCCTCAGAGCCTCCAGAGCCTTCCCCAGCTCTGTTCCCTTCCCTGGACACCCTCAGCCCCCTCCATGTCCTCCTTGCAGTGAAGGGCCCAAAACCACCCCAGGATTCAAGGTGCAGCCCCAGCAGGGCCAGTCCAGATGTTCCCCTGGTGTCCTTTAACAGCACAATTTGAGTCAGATAAAATAAGTGAAATCTGGAAAAACAGCCCCAAAACTAAGAGAGGAGGAGGCACAAAACCACCAACCAGGCACAGCCACTGCCACAGAGAAATGGAAACCCAGAGACAGCCAGCCACAAGCAGGAGGTGTTTTGGTTTGAACTTTTTCAGCCATGAAATAAGTGAATGTGTCCTCATGCTGGCACAGAAAGCAAGTAAATCCCTCCTCTGTTCTGTAATCCCCTTCATTTGTGGATGGAAAGTCAGGAATTTGCAGGAAGCACTTTGCAGTTCAATAAACGGATGAAGAGGAGACAAAAGTTCTGAGTTCAGTTTGTGTTAAACAGCGACAGATCTCCTTCATGCTTCTTATTTTTAGGTGGGAAAGGCACAGATGAACACTAATTCAGCTGTGAGTGTAACTCTGGCAAAACATGTAACTGTCCTGGGAATTGCATTTCTGTTCTGACTAATTCAACTTTCAGAATACGTTATGGCAAAACAAAACCACCAGTCATGAGCACATAAAAATATAGAATATCATCTACAATCTAGAAACTGCTTGACAGAGAGTCAAAGAAAACAAAAAACCCAGGCTGAACACATTACAAGCCTCCAAAAGTATTTCATCTATAGTTAGAAAAGCAAAACTGAGTCTCCTTATCTAAATATGGAGCATGGGAAGCTTGTAGGAAAAAAAAAAAGAAGAAAAGGATGAAGTGTTGTTTTGATATGTCACCAGCTTTTCAATTGCCTGGCAAGAGATTGCTGTTCTCCCTTAAAAATAAAACACAAATGAAATTACAATTAAATAAAATAAAAATAGTAATTAAAAATACACTGGTGCTGGCAGACCCACCCTGGAGATGTATTTTGCTGCATGGGAAGCTGGACCAGCACGTTGTCCCCACAGTGAGGGCTACTAGAAGCTGAAGATGGCAGGAAACCACTGCTGCCTAAACTGATGAATAAACTGGAGTTAAGATCCAAGCTTTTTACAAGATATTTCATTCCTATGGGTCCTGAACACTTCTGGAAGCAATATGTGGGCTTCCTCAGCCTCTCAAGAGGAAGCAGTGTATTACCCAGCCACAGATTTCAAAGCGAAATAGCATTTCAGAAAAGCCACTTCCATCTGGTGCCCAAGTAGTTTGTTTCTTCAAAATGTGGGCTATTAAAACATTGATGCATAAACAGGAAAGTTTGCTTTCCTGCCTCCTCCAGTTTGTACACACAGGGGAAAATCAAATCCCCTCTGACCACAAAGATACACACACTCTCTGCCTCAGGAAACCACCAGGGCAACGAGGGCAGGAGGGCTTGTTGATTTAAAAGTGTCAAACAGAGTGTTTATTAGTGAGATGCAGGAGAAACCTTAAGCTGAGGGTTTCAGCTGAAGGGCTGAAATGTCACCACAAATTAGAGATGGGTCACAACCCCACTGCTGCTGCACCATGCAAATGCCAAATCCTGTCTGGGGTGAAGAACCAGGAGCTGGCCACACTGAGGAGCAAAAATGTTCAGGACCTGGCCTGTGCTCCCTGTGTGATTTCAGGGTCAGTGTCTCATGGCTGGTTTCTGAACACGCAGAAAGAAAGAAACACCTCCAAATAAAGCCATTCACCCTGCTCCCTCCATTATTTTTGTGGACAGAGCTCGATTTCCAGGGCTGAAAAAGGGTCTCCAGGCAAAAGCCACCTCCACCTTCCACTACTTTGGGCTTCCAGTTCCCATCTGGGTTGGGTTCTTTTATAATTCTGCCCCCCATTAACCCTGATGTTGTCCATTAAACCACCCTGAAATTTCCTCCCCTCCTGCCAGTGTTTATTTGTCAGCAGCTGTATCACACATTCTGATTTAACAAGGTAGTTATTTGCCTTGAGATGAATCCCACAATGCAGCTCTGCCAGCAAAAAAGCATCTGCTCCCTTTGGGGTGTTGTGCAACACTTTTGATGGGTTTCACACTCGCTGCAGTATCACACGTGCCACGCAGGACAGATTATTTATTTCACCAGTCCCTGCCTATGCTGCCAAAATCCAACTTTTTCTAGGGAACTCTTATAAATTTTGCATGTTCATATCCAAATTGTCTGCAACTGCACTGCTCCTTTCTAGTGATGTGGTCTCCTCCTTGCATTTGGAAGGATATTTAGGTTGGATTCATGGCTACCACATTGATTCCAATCTTACTTCCTGCTTTCAACACTCCAGCAAACTGCTCAGTGTCACCACAGACACGAGAAACACTGGTGCTCTCTTTTATAGACTGCAAAAACAAGCACATTTCAGGGTTGGAACAACTGCTCCAAGGTTTCTGTTCCTCATTGACTGCAAGATGTTTTTCTAAGGAGAAGAATTTAATCAGGGAAAAGGTTCATCCTCACTGCTGCCCAGATTTTAGCACCCTCTTTTATTTCCTACTCCACTCAGCAAAGCCAAATTAGTTCTGGTAATGTCTCTGACCAGATGTTCACACCTTAAGAGGGAAACAGCATTCAGGCTGCTGCAAAGTCTGAGCAGCTGTAGCAATACCAACTGACAGCCTGATCCCAGCTCTGCTCCTAATCACAGAGCATTCTTCACCCTTCAGATCCTGCCTTAACATGCCACACATAAAAAAGAAGAAAAAACCCTTCTTCATCTTTGATGTCACCTTCAAATAATTTATTCCAATTTAAGAACTTCGCCTCTTACTTCAGAAAAATTCTTAAGGATGGTTTCCATGCCATATCCAGATTTTTAAGGGGTCATTTGTACCACCCCCTTGACTTCTTTAGCCAGCAAATACATTTCAAATCCAACAAATTATTACCCCTGTGATTTTAAAAAGTCTTTCATGCATCTGAATGACTGCAAGGCATTCCAGCACAAAAAGGAAAGCTCAAACACTGAATTTGAAAGGATATATAAAAATGCCCCATAAAAGTTCAATCTGAGAATCAATTTCTCAGCTGACCACGTTTCCATTTTAACTTTTTTTTGTTAACACATAAAACGTTGTTTTTAATTCTCAAATGGAAAGCAACACCTGTCCTGTGACCAGAGGTGCCTCAGGCCTCACCTTGGACTGGGATTTCCCAGTGCCACGTTACCAGAGCTGGCTGGAAATCTGGGCCTCCCATCCCTTTAAATTTCCCCCCAGCCTTCTCAAAATTACCCTGAGCTGCAATGGGAGAAGCCAGGAGGAGAACACCACCCAAGGCACTGCCTTGTACAGCTGATAAGATGCTTCCAAGGGCAACTCAGACCAGTTCCAGCCCTGTTGAGCAGTGCTTTCCACCACAAGTCCATCTGGATGAATTATCTTTTTCCAAACTGCTTCCAGGTTCTCCCTTCCCACAAGCAGCTTCCCAGGACAACTAGGAGCCATCTCCTCCTTGATAATGTTATATATTAAATAACATTCAAACCCATAACATTCAATAATATTCAAGCCCATGCCGGCTATTTTGAGTCCTCAAACTGACCATCACACAGTTCAGTGTCTCCTCTCTGCTTCCTCTCTCCTCTGGAGCTCAGGTTCCTGCTGCTCCAAGCCCTCTCCTTCTCATCATGTCTGCTCTGCCCTCCACCTTGTACTTCCAATTTTAAAGCACTTCTCCAGCTGCCCTTCACTCCCTGTCCCATCCTGCTCATCCCAATGCTGCCAGTGCTCGTGCTGGGGATCTTTCCCTTTGTTTCTTACTGCTTTTTCTTATTTAAAGATAAAAATGAGAAAACAAGCGACGCCATGAAAACAGAGAAAAAAACAACACTGCAAAAACATGATTGGTACTGTTTGGTTTTTCTGCCTGGTTGCTGTTCAGAAGCTTTTAAAAAAGAAGAAGATTTGAAGTTGTAAAGGTGGCAAGGGAGCAGCAGGAGCACTCCATCCCTCGGGTCATCCAAGAGTTGTGCGTTAGGCGCCTGGCTTAGTCATGAACTCTGGCACAAACACTCCTGACCTCGCTGGGGAATAGCCCTGAACTCAAACAACACTGCAAGATCTACACATTGGTGAGTCATGTGTTTCAAATGAAGCATTCCTGCCCCTTAAACTTGGAGGTCATCAACTGACAGACCAAAGCAGGGGAGCCAACGTGAGCAGCACCCCAAAGAGCCACGTCCAGCTCATTGCAGCTCCTTTACACAGCATTTCCACACAATTTCCTTCTTGCTGCGTGTGCAGAACCTCCTGACAGCTTTGCTGCTGTGGCAGGAGGCACAGCAACGCTGACAGAGGAACATTTGATATGGAGGGAGATCATAGATGGGAAGCTGCTCAGAAAACCACTTGCAGTGTAAGAGCATCTTTCCAAGCTGGTTTTAATTTCCATGCTCAAGACGCTCCCCAAGGTATTTTCCACATTAGTATCTGCATCAGCAAGGGACAAATGTGTCCTCTAAAAACCATTTGTGACTTCAATATTGGCACTCAAGACAGAGTAGCACAAGCAAAACACCCCCATTTCTCCTCTGAGAAAGATTTATATCAGATAAAGTGTGTGCAAACCAGCCAGCAAACTGGAGCGTTGTTTTTTATTTTGAGGATGCATAAATAAGTGCAATGTAATACTTTCACTACACTGAAGGTGACAAAATTACCACTGCCACCCACAAACTTGGCTTTTAAAAATGTGTATCCACCTAGATCATACATTCTCAAAACCCCAACCCAGTAAACAACTTGTTTTTCCTTCCAACCTGAAAATCAGCGACACTTTTTGGAAAGGAGGATGTCAAATTAGAGGAACAAAATGTGTCTTGCTTTAACGACTCACCTGAGAATCTATTTTAATTAGTGCAATGTCTGATTTTTCATCAACATCTTTAATTTTGGCTTCGTAGGTCTCCCCGTTTTTCAGCTCCACCTTCACCCTGTTCTTGTTGGTGACCACGTGGGCGTTGGTGACAATCAGCCCATCCTCAGAGACAATGAACCCCGAGCCACTGGCTACAGGAACCTCCCTCTTGGAAAAAGGAAGCCTGAAAGACAAGGGAAATAAAACATTTATTGCTGCAAAAAAAGATGAAAGGTCACAAATAACTCCAAATAACACACAGCCAAAAGGAGTTTGGTGAGCTCCTAATGTTTTAAGATATCTGCTGTTACTCTCATTAAGAAGATAAAGCACATCCATTACTTTAGCTGATTATTTTTCCATGACTCTTAAATTATCTTTAATTCTTAAGCATGACAAATATTTATTATCTCAAAACCTCTTTGCTATTTGATGCCATCAATCAACATTTCTGTCACACTGGCAGCTGTTTTCAAGAATTAAATAAAAAAGAAAAAAAAAATAACCAAAACCAAGACTGGGCATCTTGTTTACTTGCGAAATAATTCAATGTGAACCACAGCAGGGGCGATCTTCTCCACCACATCTGCAATAAAGTTGTATTTGTGCCTCAGGCTGTTGGGATGTTCTTGGCCTGAAATAGAAACAGAGGACGTGTCATGAGTTCTTCAAGTGACTGCAGGAGGGCCATTGCAAAACACCTGAATTAAAAAAAGCTCTGAGTGGGTCTCTTTCCCTTCCTTAAAAGTCGTCTGCAGCATGACCTCGGCCCTAGATTCCCTCCCTGCTTCTCTGCACAGAGGTGGAGAGCTCCATCCTTAGGGAAAATGAGCCATGGAAGCTGCTGGTGTGGAGTGCACCCCACTGGGCCATGGGGCTCATCCCTCTGGTGCCCAGGGATGGGGCACTGGAGGAGCACAGGGTCCACATTCCCTGTCTGTGAAAGGGATTTTGTACTCAGATGCCTCCCTTGCTGCCCTCCTTTTCTGGATGGTCTACTTAGCCTGGATGGTCTTCCCGGATTAAACAAGCCAGCTCTGTTCCTCTGCCAAAATACGCCTTCTTGGAGGGTTTTGAAGTCTCAGGCTGCTGCGTTTGTAAAATGCTGAGGACACAGAGGTCCTGACCCCAGTGTGAGCCCTCAGCAGCTGCTGAGAAAGTTTAACTTGGCTACAAGGTTGGGCTTCCTTTCCCACCAGTGTCCCCACACAGCCTGACCCAGCAGCCCCTGCCTGGCACCCATGTGTGGAAGAACCCTCCACATGCTCCACAAAGCCCCACTCGAGGCATCCTTCCCCATCCTTCCCCACCCTGAGCTCCATCAGCTCCAGGGATCCCACCCTGCTCTGGAGCCACCCCCAGGGCTGTGAAATAGATGGGACAACACAATGGTTCCACAAAGCTCTGCGTTCCTGGGCAGTGCTGCAACAAAAGCTCATGGTCACCGGGTATTCAGCAGGGGCCAGTGGGATTTTCAAATGCCTCTGGATACCCAATTCCCATTGGGGCCAACAGAAAACCTGTCTGCACCAAGTTTAAAAATCTCTGGGGAAAACTCACAGTTCCGACACAGCTTCCCCTTCTCAAGCAGTTCAGGGGTAAAAACATTGCTTTTTAAAATTGGGAGCAGCTATGCAAATTGGGAACACCCCGAAATGTTATTTTGTATTCCTTCAGAGGCGAGAAACACCCTTTGTTTTCATTTCAGTTTTATCTGGTGCATCCATCTCCTGCTATACAGGCACAAGCCAAGCCTGTTATAGGCTTTCAGAGGAGCATTAATGGGTTGTGCTGCTCCCATCCATCTTTGCCATTTGGCTTCTAAATCCATGCAGAGATTAAAGCAATAAGCAGCTTGTGGGTGCTCTAAGTGCCTTTGACGGTGTAAGAGGACGATTTATTTGCAGAATCACGGAAGGACTATCCCATAAACCTATCCCAATACCAAAACCCCGAATGCCCTTTGCTGTTGGAAAAACCAGAGAGGAAAGCCATGCAAATTTTCAAGCACACAGTGGAGGCAATAATGGTTTGGGAATAAAATGCTCCTGCTTTTAACACTAACCAGACACTGGTTTGGTTCAGGGGTGAGCATGTTCCAGGTGAACTCCCAATGCCAACAGCACACACTGTCCCTCAGGAGAGGGGGGCATGCTCCACCCAAACACCGTCTGTCACTCAGGGATAGGTTTTTTTCCCTTATTTATACCCTGTGAAACATCTCAAGGGCTTTCAAAGGCAGCCAGTCACAAGCAGCAGCCGTAGCAGCAGCCACAAAATCCGCTGTGCTGTTTCAGAAGTGTTTATCTGTTTTATGAAGCAGCAACATTGATCAGGAAACTTTTGTCCTCACCTCACTGTTTCCCTCAAGAGTATTCAGTGTTTTCTGAATTACACATGAGCTGTTGCCCTTGGGCTTTTATCCCACAGAGGGCATTCCTCTGATTGAGAAATATCAATATACCAAATTATTTATATTCCCTACTAGAAATATTTAGTATCAAACAAGTCACTGCTGTAAAGCTGACAGTTCTCACAGGGGCAGTTCTGGGAAGTTGCTACAATAAGAAATGCAGCCTGGAATTATCCACTTGCATTAAATAGGTGCTTGGACAGATTATCAGGTGGGATTAACGTGGTGCTGGGCTAAACCTCCACAGGGCACTGCTGCAGCCACGGATCTGCTTTTTGATCACTGCTTATAAAATGATTTCATCTCAGCTGCAATGCTGTAGACATCCAAAGGTCACATCCTGCCCTTGGGAAAAAAAAAAAAGCTCCACGGATGAGGGAACTACACAGGCAAAGCACAGCTTTTTTTTCATGCCTTCAATCTTTTTTGCTTTTAGCTATTGAAGAAGAAAAAGGATGCCCAGGCTGTACATGGTGAGACTGCTAATACCTCATCTCAGAGCTGCCTTCCCTTGGAACTGGAGCCTACAAAAGCCAGGATTTCAGAGGCAACAGTATTTTGTCCATGATCCACCCCCTCATGCAGTCCCAAACTACACTGCAGAGCGAAAAAAAAAAGTTCAGAATTTCCTACTTTTGCAAGTTAGATAATAAATACTAATTCATGGCATACTGACCCAAAAAGCTCCCAGCAGCTGGCCACGCCTGCCTATTGCTTATGTATTAGGAATTCCTGCATTGTGTAACACAGTTTTGCAACTGCTCTTGAACCACTGCCCATTTAAATGGAAAACATACCTTTTTAAAGCAAAAAAACAACAGTCAAAGCTCTGATCCTGATGAATTCATTGATGAATGTTAATGGAAAAGTTCCTGTAAACTGGTCCTTACCGTGAACACAAAATCTGAATGCTGTAGTAAAAGTATTGATACTTTGAA
Source organism: Loriotus luctuosus (assembly GCA_035582745.1). Classification (NCBI taxonomy): domain Eukaryota; kingdom Metazoa; phylum Chordata; class Aves; order Passeriformes; family Thraupidae; genus Loriotus; species Loriotus luctuosus. The sequence continues at coordinate 31,286,520 of JAWWEY010000275.1, read as the reverse complement.
AATTCTTTTGTCACTGAGATAAAGAATAATGGAGGGCAAAAAAAAAAAAAACAGATTTCTCTTTGGGATTACTGAGCTGCTCATGGGGAGCTGAGAGCTGCACTGATCTTTCCTGCAAGAAACCACCTCTGTGTGTGAAATTTTACCTAACATTTGAACCCAGGCACAAAGAACCACGTGGAAGCTTAAATAGCCATAAAAACACCAACATTACAAATTTAATATGGGCAGATGCTCACTCCTCAACCACCACAGGGCAGTTTCCAGCAGTGAAACTGAGAACTTCACCAGGTATACTTTCCTCTTCTCTCTTACACATCTATTTTCCAGCTGCACCAATAGCTCAAGGCCTTTTGGTAGCAAATATATGTTTTTTGTTTTGGTTTTGGTGGGATTTTTTTCTGGGGGTGGTGTTGTTTTGGTTTGTTTCTAAATCACTGAGAGCTGGGTTTGAATAAAGCTCAAGTTCCTAAATACCTTCAGGCTCTGATGTTCAAATCTTCCCAGACTGCTCCTCTTTCTATTTATATGCTGTGATTATTGTGTTTTGTAATGTTTTTATTGAACTATTGCACAATGCCCTAAAATGCCCACGAGCACGGCTAAGAAACCTTTATTAATCACATTATAAAGATGATTGTTGTGAATTCAGTTAATGGCAAAAAAAAAAAAAAAGAAAAAAACCCAAATATAAATAGGTTATAGCATGAAAAATTCCCAAGGCAACTAAATTCTTCAAGGACTTCAAAGGTATGCTGGCTGCCAGCCCTGAAATGAGAAGGCAAATCTGTGCCAACTGGCATTAACAGGGCTAATAATCAGTAAACAGACTGCTAGGAAAGCAAGACAGAGTACCTGGCCATGAAAAAAAGCACACCCAGCTGTAAACAACTGAAGTAATTTGGTTTCATAAAGAGGAGCCAAAAAGCAAATGAAGATCTGGGTTCTGGTTAGGTCATTACTCAAAGTGGCATCGAGGCAATGATGCTCACAGCTCACACACGCTGCTCTTGGTGGTTATTTTGAGCTGAACTGAGGAGATGCTTTGCAGATAGAAATCTCACCAAAGTAACATCTCCCCTTCTGCTGGGAGAGCTGTCTGCTGCCCTGGAAGGGCTGATCTTGGCATAGAGAAGAGAGCAGGTCTTCAAACAAAGTTTTGGGCACATCTCAGTCAGACATGGGGCTTTTCCCCACCCAGTTTTCCCCTTTTCCCTTTTTCAAAAAGGGGGTTCGTCTCTCCTTCCCACTGACTGAAGTGAGGAGCAAAATAATTATCCCATTTAACAGGACTTTTTGTCTTAGACATGGTGAAAGGGGAAAAAAGGCACGTCCCAGAAAGTCTCTGTGCCACCCTCACCGAAGGGCTGCAGTTCCTGGGATTACTAAAGATATTAAACTGCCCAGGCTGCTGAAAATAGGGGAGATGATTTCCTCCTGCAGTCACCACTTGTTTAGACACACACAGGGGTTTGAAAGCACGGCTTGGGATTCTCTGCAGAACGAAACCAAAAGAGCTGCAAGAGCTGCAGCACTCCCGAAAGCTCCGGGCTGCCAGAACCGGTGACTACTGACACAAACCACAGACCAAGTTTTGCTTGGAGAACTTCCACCCTTCCCAAATAAAACTCCAGCCACTGGTGTTTGTACAAACTTCCATTCATGCCATAAAAACCTCCAAACCTACGACTGTGGAGACAAAAAAAAATCCAGCAAAGGTGCTCAGCTCACTGAAAACAGGGGGATCAGCAAGCCCCGTTGGAGAGAAGCAAGGAAAAAGTGTGGGAATCTGCTGCCACACTTTCTTTTTTTAAATTGCAGAAAGCTGCAAGCCTAAATATTCCACTTCCTATTCAAGGATAAGTTGTGTAATTCACCAGAAAAAGGGTATTACGCAATGACAACACTAAGTAAATAAGGAACAACACTCGACGTGTCACAGGCAATTTGCTCAAGAGCAACTCTTAGGTCATTGGAGGGAATTTTGAGAGGTCTAAACCACAGCACCTTGTTAATACAGATGCTATTGCATCAGTTATTTTTCCCCTGTATAATCCATGCAGAAACTCAAGACACCTCACAGATTTCTGGGAGGAAAGTCTGCATTACTGTGATGTCCCTAAAAGCAAAAATACTTTCATAGCCCTAAATAATGGTAAAATAAAATGCTTGAAATCTCTCCAAACAGTAAACTGCACAAATCTGGTCTTAATTTAAAATATTTCCTGCAGCAAGAACCACTGCAAGATTAAAGTGAGGACTTTAAGTGAAATTGCTATTTGGCATAAATGCACACGTGCAAAGGGAAACTAAAGTCCATTTTCATCACCATAATATTTAGATGATCAATTCCTTCTTGGCAGTGTTCAACAAGGACTTTGTATTTTCCCTGCTAATCCAAAAGCAGAAACTCATTCATTTTAATCACTGATTTTAAACAAACCCCAAAGAGCTGCCAAGCTAAACAAAACAGGGAATCTACACAAAGTTCAGAGAACAGAACAGCTCCCAAATTAATGGTAACACAGGACAGATTTCAGAGCAATGTGTGGTCACTCATAGAACAAAGAAACGTTTGAGTAACAAAATAAAGGTAAAAAACTTCATGTTTTAATTGATATTCTACTCATTCACTTCTGGCCACAAATTAATTCTTGCCCTGAGAAGAGCTTGGAAGGGAGAGGTATTGAGAATCCAGTTGTAGGAATAAGTAAAAGCAAATGTTGGCAACACAAGAATGCTACCAATATCTGATGTCCCATCCCTGGAAGTGTCCAAGAACAGGCAGAACAGGGCTTGGAGCATCCTGGGACAGTGGCAGGTGTCCCTGCCCATGGCAGGGGGTGGAATGGGATGAGCTTTAAGGTCCCTTCCAAGCCAGACCACTCTGTGATAAAAAGAATTATCAAGTTATACGGAGAGAATGACAAAAAGAGTTCTTGTGTATTCATAAAACAACAACAAGAAGTATTTGAAGATAAAGAAATTGCAAAGCAAAGCCTTCAGAGAACTTTGGTCCAACCTCTCCAGTCCAGCTTCTTTCTTAGTGGGAATCAGACCTCTTTGGCATCCAGCACCAAGGCTGTTCAGGATGGTCTTGCCACTGAAAATGGTCAATGGGCAAATTCCTCATGTAACATGCCCACAGCTTTCTTTTAGGAAATTCCTATATAATTTCAGATTTACACTTTCATTTTTAGCCAAACAGGGACTTCTCCTACCACTTATCTACAAGGCAGAGTAAGTGGGAAGTTAATCAGGCACAGAACATCTTTGTTACAGCTCAGCTGCTGAATTACTGTAGATCACAGGATTGGAAGGTTCTGCAGAGAAGGAATGCCCTGGATGGTGCATCCTGGTCCAAGCTGTGCTACTCAGTCTCCATGCAACTTGCAAAAAGCAATTTGTGCTTTAGTGCCTTAGATTTAGCTCTAAAATGGGCATAACCCTATTTTATCTGATTGGAACAATCTCAGGCCTTAGCAACCCTTGCAGAACCTCACAGGGAGAAAATATGTATATAAAAACTCTCAGGAATGCCAGAAATTCCTTTATAAACCAAGTGCACTGGCTTGAGTGCAAAACAGGCTCAGAATTATAGCAGCAAGGAGCAAAAACCATCAGACTTTTGAGCTGATGAGGCTCAAAGGCAACTGGGTGTCAGGCAGGAATCCAGAGAGGAGAGACAGCTCCATCTAAAACAACAGGAAACTGCAATTCCTTCTGTAAACAGCAGTGGTGAGGTGGGAGAAAACCCAGCTTGGGCGTAAACAGGGAAGGGAAGGAAAAAGAAAGGAAAGGCAAAAGAAAGGAAAAAGAAAGGCAAGGAAAGGAAAGGAAAGGGAAATGGGAAAGGGAAAGGGAAGGGAAAAGGAAAAGGAAAAGGAAAAGGAAAAGGAAAAGGAAAAGGAAAAGGAAAAGGAAAAGGACAAGGA
>JAWWEY010000275.1:31266131-31278011 GCA_035582745.1 Loriotus luctuosus | reverse complement strand
TAAAATAATAAATCAGCCTTCTGAAACATGGAGTCAGATCCTCATCTCTTCCCTCATCCTAAGCCCCCTGTGAACACGGTCACCCCCAACCTCCACAGGTTTCCCAGCTGAGTTTCTCTCCCTGCCCTGGTTATTATCCCTTCCTGCCAGGCTGAGCAGTGCCAGGCACAGGGTGCAGGCAGGTCCCTCTCCTGCCCATCCCCTGTGCCCTCAGCTCCCTCTCAGGCTGCTCTAGAAGGACTCAGTTAATGACAAATGGCTTATTGACCACAGAGGTCCTTTTCTCTTGCCAGATAATGGCACTGAGACACTTGGATGCCTGGTGCATTTCAAAACACAACGTCAGGTACTTTGCAAGAAACAAGAAACTGAGTGTTTTGTTTTTTTTTTTGCTTCCCCCTCGCTGACTGTAGAATGTGAAATCAGGTGATGGAGCAGCAAATCCTGTGTCTCAGCGATACACAGCTTTCTAGAGTGAGCTACCCCTCACCTCTGCCTTCTCCCCAGGCAGTCCAGCTGTAATGTCCTGCTAAATCCAAGCCATGAGAGCCCCCACCAAACCCCAGATGTGACATCATGGTGAGAGCATGCCTGGGACAGATGTCAGAGCCACCTGTGACAGATGCCAGCGAGCTGAGGGCTGCTGAGCTCACTGAGATACCACATTAGACATGGTAAACCCAACAAAAACATGAAAACATATAAAACCAGCTCAAAACCAGGCAGAAAGTAGTTAGAAATGGAGAGCAACCACAAGGAATGTTCTTCATCCTCTGGTTGATGAGGAAAGGACTAATCCAGGTTAGTTTATATTTTACAGTGTGGAGAGAAGGGCACACTGTCCCAAAATGCCTGCCAACACTTGTGGGAAAAACGAGGAAGGGAGTAAAGCCTGGTTTAAGTTGTGTGCTGAGCCCTCTTCCCTCGGTCAGCAGGAGGGATTTAAGGCCACCAAAAACATATTTGCAGAAGAAAAAGAAAACATCCTCCCAGCATGCTGAACCTCACCACTGAACATCGAGGTCTCGTGGCAGTGACCTCGCTGCTGGGCGTGGGATGCTCTGACACAGCCACAGCTTCTGCCCAGGGGGCATTCACCTTCTCTGTGCCTCTGTATTTGGTATCAGCACACAGGGAGCTGCAGCAGCACGGACTCTGCAGGCCTGAGCATCCCCTGATGGAAAGGGAATTTTGTATTTGGTATCAGCACACACAGAGCTGCAGCAGCACGGGCTCTGCAGGCCTGAGCATCCTCTGATGGAAAAGGGAGATTTCTTCATTGGCAGCTGCAGCTCAGGAGCCCTGCTCAGGCTGGGGCACAGCAGGAGGGGTGGCACTGGTTATGCTGCCACAGCACAGCTGGACACTGCTGGAAAGGGCTGGAGCTTTTTAAGGCTCATTTTGCAAAGCGAATCATCCCCCTTATGCACACAGATCCACAGCAACCTGCTCCTGCCTCGGCTGCTTCCCTTTAAACACTGCTGGTATGTGAAGAGATTCCCTGAGAATCACTGATGGACAAAAAAGCAGCACTGGGAGTGAACTAAAGGAGATGAAAATTGAAAATGAGAGAAAGTTTTACTTTATTTTAAGCAATATACACAGCATTGTACTTGACCAGCTACTGAAATAGTGTGAAGTTTAAAAACAACAACAAAAAGCACTTTCCAAACACTTTCTCTATGTTCCCATTCCTTTGTTTCCCAAGGCTGTTGCATTGTATTGACCAAATTATTTACGTGGGTGTGTTACTATGAAAAAAATGGCTGGAGATAACTCAATCTTTAGGTAGAAAAAGCACTCCTGATGATGAACTCAAAATAAAATTAAAAATTAACTACATTAAGGAGCCAAATATTATGCAATGCTTTTTCAAAACATCGATTCAGGCACTTTACAGCCTACTCTCCATCCCTTTCTATTTCAGGTTCTCTACATATGAAAAAAAGAGCTTTGCTGGTAGCAATGTTTGCTCTCATCCAGGGATAAACACGTGGTGCTGGTTGGCTTCTCCAGCACTTTCTTTTTGTTCCAGAGGTGCAACAGGGCAAAATGATTGTCTGGAATTACTCCTGATGGATCCACAACAGCAGCAGAGCTTTCCCAGACAGGGACTCTGTGCAGCCCGTGCATTTTCTGTACCCCCCACCAGAGGCACGTATTGCTCCCAGCTCAAACACAGCCCCAATTCTGCAAACGTCCAGCAGAAAAGGCTGAGAAAACAATATTGGTTTCATGGATCGAGAATAAAAATCACGAGGCATTGTCTTACACTGGGCATCAGGAAACTGTGGGGTGAAAAGTTTGATTGTCTCCAGTGACAGCAAATGCCAGCAGCGTGCCACGGAGCACAACACAGCTCTGACACCGAGGGGACAACCAGGGGTACAAAAAATTGATTGTGTTGACACCAGAGCTGGGAGCTCGATCTGTAGGCTGAACACACAGCCACCATACATCAGAATGTTTTTCTGCAGGAGAGATGATGGCCAAGTGTAGAAAAAAGATGTGTTTTAAAAGAAAAGAAGTCCAGAAATGATAAAACTTATACCAAAATAATTACTCCTCACTAAAACAGCGCTGAATTACTAAAAAGTGACTACCACTTCAGAAATAAAGGTTAAATTCAGGCTAATTTTTACACGTTATCCCCTAATGGTGCTGAACGGCTCGGAAGCGATACAGAGCCTCGGCTTACGAGGTTTAATCCAGCCCGTATTAGGGGCTGCGTTTTGTGACGATCATCCCCCGCTTATCCCAGCTCGGCTTTGCCCCGCTCGGTGTCACATCCTGCTCCTACCACACCGAACACTTCTCCGGGCTGCTCAGCCGCCGTTTCGTAACCCGGCAATGCCTCTTTACACCGTTTACAACAAATTTGCATCCGTCCTGCACTGAGTACTCGCATTACATTGGGTCTCACTGCGCTGACAACTAAAGAATGCTGAAGGAGAAACGCCACGCGTTGTTACTTATCGGCGTCCATCTCCATCCTCAAAAAACCTCAACAAAAACAAACACGAAACTCTAGGCTGAGCTTAACACGCTGTTAACAGGCTTCTCCCTTTCCAGCAAGTATTTTATTAATCGGAGCGCATTTACTAAGCCGGGTCAAGGCAGGCAGCAGCCTGCTCTGCCCAGCCCTTTGCTCCATCACATCCGAGCGGCTCCTGCATTCCTGCCTTTATTCCCCGGGGCATTTCCCTGTGACAAAGCGCCGGGACGGGACCGCGCTCGGCTTACTCCTCCAAACTTTGCTGGGCTCCGCAGCCGCACCCGCTTATGAGGTTTTGCACCAGTTTGCCCCAGTTTCGAGCCGGGCATCATCCCTCGGTGGGGTGGGAGATAAATTTAAATCGGCTACAGGGTTTTTCACCCCCCTGCACTTGGCAGCCGCTGCCAAACCGGTTTCGCGCTGAGCTGGAGCGGCCGGGCTGAGCAAGCCCCATCTCCGGCTCCTCCCGGGGAACCGCATCCCGACCGGGGCATGAGGATGCTGGGGCCGAACCTCCGGGCATCCCCCGCGCCCCGGGCCATCCCCCCGCGCATCCCCCGCGCATCCTCACCCTGCCCGCAGGCTCCGCGCTGGATGGCGATGATGGGCGGCTGCCGGAGGCTCTCTGCGCGGCGGCTGGCGGCCCGCAGCTGGCAGTGGCTGGCGTAGGTGACCGCATCGCTGCCGCACACGGGCTCGCTGCTGGTGCACTGGCAGCGCCCCGCGGCCGCCCGCTTGCGCACGGTGGCCGAGACGGGCACGGCCCCGGGCGGCAGCACGCACTGCAGCCCCTCTCCGCAGGGCGGCCCCGCGCCCCCGCACGCCTCGCCCTCCTCGGCCCCGCACACCCGGCAGCAGCCGCAGGCGTCGGGCACGGGCCCGCCGGGACAGGCTGCGGGCAGCGCCGGGCACCGGGAGCGATCGCAGCGCTCGGGGCAGGCGGGCGGCGGCGCGGCCAGCAGCGACGGCAGCGCCGAGGGCAGCAGGGCCGCCAGCAGCAGCGTCCAGCCCCGCAGCAGCGGCATCGCGGCGGCTCCGGGGCGGCGAGAGCGGGGAGAGCGCGGTGAGCGCGCCGGGGGCCGGGCGGCCGCTTTAAGGGAGACGCGGCGGGGCGGGACCGGAGCGCGGGCACGGCCCCCCCCGGGCTGGGACACCCCCACACCGTCCCCCCGGGACAGCGACATCTCCCGGGACAGCGACAGCCCCCCTTGGGACAGAGACAGCCCCCCTCGGGACAGCGACAGCCCCCCTCGGGACAGAGACAGCCCCCCTCGGGACAGCCCCACCCCGGACCGAGATATCCCCCCGGGCAGAGACATCTCCCGCCGGGACAGTGATATCCTCTCGGGATAGCGACACCCCCCCGGGACAGAGACTCCCCGAGGGGAAAAACTACCCACAGTGGGAAAGCTCCAGGTTCTGTCATCCTCTCTCCATGGAAGGTTGTGTCTCTTTGTATCTCCAACTTTGACAGTGGTTGTTCTAGAGAGGAAAGGTGTACAATTGTTTTTTTCACATGTCAGACAGGGACATCCCCCCGAAACAGCCCCCCCCGGACCGAGACATCCCCCCGGGACAGCCGGAGGTCCGGCGCTGCGGGGAAACTCGGCGGTGAAAGCCCCGAAATCGCGGCCGGTTTGATTAAGATCGGGGGAAAGGCTGATAAGGCGCTCCTGCGAACGGGGCAGGGGGATGTGAACGCTTCCCCACCTCGGGAATTACGGGAAAACAATCCGAAGTAAGCGCCGATAAAGCTTCCGGCTGATAAGGGGATGGGGTGGAAGCAGTGAAGGGATACATCCATTCTATGGAAATGTACGCAAATATCAGACAATTTATACCAATATCAACTCCCCGCCGGGAATGGCCGGAATTCCCGTGAGATTCCCAGCTGGGAAGGGCGCGGGAGGTGCTGGCCGGTACCCCAGGGGTGGGAGGAAAGGATGGGAGGAAGGGATGGGAGGAAGGGACGGGAGGAAGGGATGGGAGGAAGGATGCTCCCGAGCCTTCTGCTCGGCCCCGCGCTTCGCCCGACACGCTCAGAGCCGCAGGGCGAGGTGGATACCAGCAATTAGCAGAAGGTTAATCAACCGAAATAATAATAGGGAAAAAAAAAATAGGAAGAAAAAAGTAGTTTTCCATCATCTCAGGCAGGCTGATCTCATTCGTCCGGCAGCTGGGCACCGGCCAGAGCCTATGGACAGCGGCCTCTCTGCCATCTGCTCTTCGGGCACATACAAGGAGGTTTAATTACAACCAAGTGCCCTCCGAGGGACAGGGCATCCCTGCCAAAGCTGAGAGGGAACGGTTTAACAGAGCTGGAAACTCAGCAAAGCCTTTTTTTTTTTTAATTACAAGCCGATTAAACTTTTGAACTGACTCCCAATCTATAATTATTTCAGTGTACCTTTATCAGGCGCCGATAACCAAGGAGCTAATCAACTTTACAACCCATTAGGCGAGAGGAAATGCTGTTAACAGTTAGATGAGCTGCGACCAAGGAGTTGAATTTGTCAGCAACTACATTAGCACAAAATAATTCAAAATGTTTTCTCCTAAGAAAAGTTTAACAACGAGCCATTTGAGCAACCACCAGAATTCCAATTGTTCCAGGGAACACCATAAAAACTTATCAAACCACGTGCAAAACTGACTAAACTGTTGGTTAGTACCTGAAGCTTGGAAACCAAGAATATTCCAGTGTTCCCAGTTAAAGTTTCAGTGTAAACTCTTTATATCTGCAGTTTTCCAATGACTTCTACGCTCTGCAAGAAAAGAGATTTCAGGAAAATCTTCTAAATTCAGAAGCGACCAAAGCAGTAAAATCGAACAATTCACAGAAAATTGTCTTAATATTAAAATAATTTGTGCTAACAAGTCTAAGAAAAAGCTCGAAAATATTTACAAGTTATAAATCTTTGAAATGTTTGTACATATGTATACATATATGTACCCCCCCATATATATATGGAGGATATATATATATATATGTATGTATATATGGATAGATATCATGGCACAGTGTTTCCAATTAATTAATTATCCATTGCTTATCGACTACTTTTAATAGGCTTTGGGGTTTTAAAAGCTTGGGGTTTTTTTGTTTGCTTTGGGTTTTGCCCCTTTTTAAATAAAGACAAGTCTTTAAGGAAAGGTGATGAACTTTAGGTAAGAAAGAAAGAAACAAACAACAACCCTCACCAAACAAAAACCAAACCCAAACTCATTAAAAAAAATCAAAAAAAACCCCTAAAAAACCCAAACCAGACAAAAAAAAAAAAAAAAACCAACCAACCAAACAAAAAACAAACAAACAAACAAAAACCAAAAAAAACCCACAAAAAAAAAGCCCCAAAATATCCAAAGATAAGTGAATTATTGTGGGCTTTCATCCTCCCCAGCCCAGAAAGTTTCTGCTCTCCTCTCACATTGCTGTGGTCAGATAACTTACTGCCCAAAGCCACTGGAGCCTTATCTCCATAGGCAGGAAAAATTACCCACGGTGGGAAGCTCCAGGTTCTGTCATCCTCTCTCCATGGATGGTTGCATCTCTTTTTATCTTCACCTTTAATAGCGGTTGTTTTAGACAGGAAAGGTGTAAAATTGTATTTTTAACACATCAGCCAGCACTATCAACTTCAAACTCTTCTGGGTAAGAATGTAAATCTTCTATTGAGTATTAAAAATATAATATTTTACGATATTAGTTTTATAGCTGTCATGTAAGTGCACAAAATCTGAATATAAACGTCTTGCTTTCCAGAATAACGAGCTAAGTATTTGAGGAGGTTAATAAATTAGCTCACTGAAAAATAGGTTTGTTAATTGTCTATCTGATCTGTGCAGAAGTGCCTTAGACCTGAGAGGTGCTGCACAAACAGCAATTATTATTTCTCCTCCACCTGACGCAGAACAGCAGACATTAACACCAGAAAGGCCAAAAATGTGGTCTGAAAAACACGCTCCTGAGTCTCAGAGATAAAATATCTCTTACTTTTCACACGGAATGGGTGATAGGAGGCTCCACCTAGAGATCAGACAGCAGAAATTCCCCTAGAGAGATGGAAGTGCGGGCACTGCTGTCAGGGCTCCAGGGATGCTGTGCCAGCCTGCCCTGCCCTGCAATGTGACACCTGGGCACACAAGGAAAGGGGGGAGCAAGTAAAGGATGAAAAAAGGGCAGAGAAAAAAGGGTAAAGTCTGAGTCTTGAAGGGTCCCGGCCAGAAAAGAAAATGAAGGAGTTTTGGGAAGTTTGGAATGCTGATAGTCTGAGCAAACTCCAACACCTTGATTTGTCTGAGCAAACTCCAACATCTTGGACTTTGCAGAAAGCTTTTCCAGCTTTATTCTGTTCGCTTCATTATTATCATAATTTTGCTGCATGCCTTAATGGCTTCCTCTCAGATTTTCGGGGGAAAAAGTGTAACAATGCTACTCCCATCTCCCAAAAACCCAGGACTTCTCCACTTTAACATAACAAGAGAAATCTTACAAAAACTGAAAGGAAAAAACCAAACCTTTGTAAAACCTACATTCATTGCTACGTACAGAAAAGAATGTCACTGCTTTGAAAGAGAATGGCTTCAAACCCGGGAATTTAAAACTCCACGTTCTTTCCCTGATATAATCTAGCCCTGGTGCTCGACAAGCATTAACTGCTGGCATAATTTACAAACGAAACGAACCATCAGGGTGTCTTTTGTAAAGCCTGACACGGAGCCAAGCGACCTGCCCCAAGACACAATTGCTAATCTGCAGCGAGCGTGTCTTTGTGGTCAGGTGGCATTTCCTTCCTGGCAGAGGGCACAGCTACCAGCAGGAGCGCACGTAGGACACTGCAGGCTGTAGAACAACCCTGAAACTTGGTCATTTACAGAAAAAAACCCACTGCCCCACGAGCTGCCACCCCTCTGAAGGGGCACAGTGCACAGCCAGGTGGGGATAGTGGAATCTGGGTCATTGGGGCCAGGCTGGATTTCAGAGAACCTTTCTGACCCATCCGTGTAAAGACAGAAAAATCCATGTTACATTTTCTTCCCCTGGGATGTTTTTTTTTTCAGTATCCCTTGAGAACAGAGGTGACTCAAGTGTCCCGAATGCAGAGTGGTTTAAATTCTTGCAAGATGCGTTCACTGTGCATCCTGATATGCAAAATTCCCCTCGTTTGAAATGTAAATCCCTAATTACAGTGTCAAAAGTGACACTTTGAAGGGCAGCGTGCAACAGCTACTAGGACATTAGCAGTGCCTTCACAAATGAGCACCAGTTTCTTTTCCTCAGAGGTTGCACCGAAAATCTCAAGTGAAAAATCCAGGCAGACACAACTCCCAGGGCAGGATCCAGGTTTCAGTTCTCCAGAGAGCTGCGTTCAGTATTTCACTATTTCACTTCACCTCAGAAGGGCTTTAACAGCTCACTGGCTTGGAGAATCAAATAATTTGTAGGCTGATCTGCAAAGTTCAGATGACCATTAAGACATTAAATGAAACTTAAAAGGTAAAGCTGCACATGGCACAGAAGGCTTTCACTGCTTTAATTTCAACTTTTAGACTGAAATTCCCTATCCAGTATTTCCCCTTCTTTCATTTCTTCCCTCTCACCTCTACTTAAAATGGAATTGTTAAAAATTCAGTAATATTTCTGTTCCACACCTTCAGAGGGTCCACATTAGGTACACCCTCTAATTTCTCCATCCATTATACTGCTTACTATAAAACCTAAAAAAAATTAGCAAAAATAAAAATAACAACAACAACAAAAAAAACCAACCTGGAACAGCCCAGTGACTTAACAACTGAAGTGTCCAGATCAGTTTTTAAGTATGAAATACACTTTAAAAGCAAATTAGTAATAGACTTGGTTTTTAAAGCTGGAGTGTGACCCCTAGGTGGTGCTGACATCCTGATATTCCACAAGGTTAAGGAATATTCCACTTTATTAAACTGTATCCTAACACATCACCCCTCAGCAGATGCCCCCCGGAATGTGCACTGCAGTCAGCAGTTCCATTCTCTGTAAGTATTTTATTTTAACAGAGTGAGTTTAAAATCTGTGGCCACAGAGAATAATTTGATTTCCTCTTCAGTGAAGGGCAGAGTGCACAGCCAGGTGGTGGCAGTGGAATCTGGGTAACTGGGGCCAGTCTGGATTTCAGGGAAGCATCTCTGAGAGAGAACCCTTCTGATCCATCCGTATAAAGACAGAAAAATCCATGTTATAATGTTTTTTTAATCAATATCCCTTGCATAACATGTAAAACTTCCACAGAAGAAACTGAGATTAGCACAAGAAAATCAGCTCAGTCTGCTCAATTTCATTCTTAGGCTACACAACCTGATTAGATTTGAAGAATTAGAGATGCTATGGCTGGATGAAGGAGAATCTGACCTCTTACATGCTGAAAAGAATATATTGCTCTGATCAAATACTTGTCATGGTGCAAAGAAACTCAACCAGATGTTATTTTAAGTTACCCAAACTGATTTATTGACAATTTAAATGTGACATATTTACAGCACTGTTTCTAAAATAATTTAACAATTTTCATAGATTTATAAAAGTACTGATAAATAGGAGACCCTGACAGTGACCAACCACAAATATTTCCCTATGCTACTGAACTACAACAGTAGTTCATTTCTTTTTTCATTTTTCTTTTTCCCCTCTTTTTGTAAGTCCCATAATGGAGCTGCTTTACCTCCACCCAATGTGTAAAATTGCCAATAACAAAATACAGTAAAATGACCATGCAGTGTGAAAGCTGTACCAGAGCAAGTGATTTCAGATGTTAGACTACAGTAAAAATATTACAATGCAAAGAATCTTCCACACAGAATGTACTTGTGAAAAAATAAGCTTTTAAAGAGCTAATGGTTTCTTTTTATAGAAATTAAAACCTACAATACTAGTACAGACATTTACAGTAATTTCCAATTCTGTGCTAGTTTTCACATATATCTAAAGTCAAACAAAACCAGTAATTTACAGACACCACTGCCTTAAGACAGTGGTTAGTTAGCTTATGGATAAAAAAAAAATAAACCAAAACCAAAAGAAGGTGCTGATATAATTTAAGGTTTTGAATTTCGTTATATTCCATTCTTATATGACACCAATTATTCTGTCCTGGGATCAACAAATTGCTGTGGTAAAGCCATCCATATCTCTCAAGCAGGAAGTCAGTTTGGAAGTTGGAGAGAAGATGGACTTGCCTGATATGTATCTTAGGTTCCAGCAGACAAAGTCTCACAAAGCTGGACAACTGGGATCACAGTAAGCAGCAGCATGAGATATTTGTGGGGTTGGGATTAAAGCAAATGGTTTTTTTTTCCCAAAAATGATGAAAAGTACACACCACCTAATCCAATACTTGAAATGTAAAGGTTCTCCTCGCTGGCATCACTGATGCCCCATAACACAATGTACACAAACAACAAATACTCACTTTTTAAGAACACATATTGCACAGCAGTGGGTGCAACACCAGAACACTGGTACCCCTGGCATAAATCTTGTTTTAAAGAGCTGTTTCAAGCTATGCTATCCAGAGCAACTCCAAGCCAACGCTCAAACCCAGTAAGAATGGTCTGTGTACATCACTAACCCAAAAGTGTTTCAACAATGTGAGAGAAAACACAGGCACTTCAGATTCTTAGTGCACCAAAAGTTATAGGCCACGATTGCAGGACTAGGAACAGTTCAGTACCAATAACAACACAACTAAAGGAGCTCTTCCACTGATCAATACAGAAACAAGAACTGCTCACAAAGCACTGGGAAGGATATCATTCTCAAAACAGTAACCAAACAATACATTTAAACATTTAAGAAAACATAATTGCTGCAAAGCCTAATGTAACACAACATAAACCCTACTTAGTTAGAAAGATCTAAAGTGTCCAAATTCCAAAGTCCAAATTCTCTTCTCCCCCCCTTCAAAACACCAATACATGCAGTCCATGGAAATCCAAATGTGCAAAAAGTTATAACCCACCTTTAGGAGTGCATCAAAAATAGGCTGACTATTCAAAATATTATTTTAGTGGAAATTTTACAGCACCATAACTAGAATTCCAAGGGAGTTCAGAATTCTTGTTCTGATAACAAATCAGTTGACACTGTTGATCTTAAAGAACAGAAGAAACATTTTGTGCATTTCCTGGTATCTGGAAGTCATGGAGAGAAAAAATTCTCATATATGCCTAAAATCTTACTGTAGTTTAAGATGAAATTAAATAATCACATTTGTTGGCAACAAGTTCTCCAAAATAGAGCAAATTAGTTGCAAATTTAGTAAACCTGCCAGATTAGGAATTAGAAGTTGCTGGTACCTTGCTTACTTGCAGAAGTACTTTTTTATTTTGTTTAATGCATTTTTGGGTTGGTTTTTTTTCCTAAACTGTGCAGTTTGGCCCCTCCCTAGTAAGTGATTTACTATCAGGCTTTGAGAAAATGCCTAAGGTCCATCTCTGACCCTCAGCTGAAAGGCAACACACGAACACATTATATATACCCATGTGTGCACAGGAACACACACACACATATATATAACAGCAGTGCTCCGGTTTGTATTTTTTTTTTTTGTTCTCATTTCCTGGAATTTTCTCTTTGGTTCAAAGTCCGAGCAAGGAAATTAAAGGACCGAACAAATGGATCATTCTCCAAACGCTTCCATCCCTACACATCACTGACTGGAAGGCTTGCATCATCCAGATCCACAAGGCCAGGATCCTGTTCCTGAGTGCCATTTTTGCTCCGGGGTTCCCAGGGGCCCCGGTCAGTCACTTTGGAAGTTGATTCTCTTGGAGCGACAGCCTGGATCTTGTAGCTCCTTGGCTTGGCCTTGGTAAAAGACTCGTGAAATCCTCGTTTCTCCAAGGCAGGG
>JAWWEY010000275.1:31180723-31259271 GCA_035582745.1 Loriotus luctuosus | reverse complement strand
GGATCATTTGTCCTTGGTGCCCAGCTGGAGCAGGAATTGTTTTGTCTCCCTGCTCTGTGCACAGAGTTCACCATCCCCTGATATGAATCCAGACACACACACTAAAGCAGCACAGAACCTGAAAAAGATGAAAGCTAAAACCTGAGGCATCAGAGCCATATTTTCCTTCCCAAAGTCTGGGTGTTCAGCAGGAGTTGTGACTGCCCTGTCAGGGCTGGTGCAGCAGCAGCTGGTGCAGGGGGCTGGAGCTCCAGCAGGTCTTCAGAGAGCTGAGAAGTTGGGCACAGCCTCTCAGGGCTCCACAAAAAGTGGTTTGCTTGACAGAACTGACTCCCTGCTCCCATCTGCTTTGAGGCTGTACACCAGGGACAAAAATCTGGCCTCAATGCTTCCTCCCAGGGGATTTATCTTGGAACTTTGAAACCTAACCTCCTGCTCCATCCCTAAATTTAAATCCAGAGTTTCTGACTGAAGATAGAACCATATGTCAGGGAAGCTCTGGGGCACAGCCGTCCCCTGTGTATTTATAATCTGCTGTTGCTCTGGGAGTTTGCTGTAGAAACAGGAGCCAGAAGAGGGTCCAGCTTGGCAGGAGGGGTTTTTGGGATGTGCACTGGGGCTGCCAGAGCGCTGCCCTGTTAGGGGCACGCGAGGAGCCCCCTGTGCTTGGCAAATGAGCACTGGGAGGGGACAGGGATGCTTGGTGTCTGATCCAGAGGTCAGCTGAGGTGATCCCAGAGCACTGTGGGAGTGCCATGGTGATGTTTCCAGAAGCAGCCATGCTCTTGGAGCCTGGCTGCACGAAGGAAGTCACTTGAACAGAATGCTCAGCACCCCAGCACAGCCTTGTGGACACTGCAGGCCAGCTGCATCTGCCCTGGTGACCCTGGGGAGGGAGCAAGTGATTAAGAGATGGAGAAGATCTATCCTTGTGATTAGTGGGTGATGGGCTCCTCCTAAGCAGAGAAGGTCTGTTCTTTTAATTAATTAGCTGGTTAATATGTTTGTGCAATGGCTTGCCTAACTAATGTGCAGTTTCTATGAATACACACACAAATGGTGGTAATGGGTGCAGATGGCTGCAATTACCCAGGTTGGTTTCTGCAGTAATCACACATGCAACACATCAAGTTGGCATAAAAATTGACATGGATTGGGTGGTTGGTTTCCCTCCCCCACTGCATGTGGAGGGGCTCCTGTGGCCCTTGTCCACACACCCAGATTCCCTGAGCTCACCTCCCAGCTGAGGCAAGGCTTTGGAGTTTGGTGTGTGCAGAAGAAACCTGGGCAAGGTGATGACAACTCTAAGTTTCCTCTGCAGTGTCCTCCACCCTGTGCTTTGGACTGTGTATTTTGCCTGATGATGGTGCAGAAGCTTCTGAGCAGGGCTCCAGAGCTTCTGAGCTCTGCAGGTTCTGTCTGTGGTGTCTGGTCACCTCCATGGCAGCTGCTTCTTGCTCTGACAGCCAGCCAGGAGTGGTGTGTGAGGGGCTGGGGGCCCTGCAGGAAGGCAGGAATGTCTGACTCAAGCTGCAGCCTGTGTCTGACAGTGCTTGCAAGGACACATTTAGGAACTGAGTGTGGCTGTGCCACCTCTCTGAAGTCTGTCACTTCATACTCCCAAACACCCTCAGCTTCTCAGAGGGGATAGCAGGGGTGCATCCCTGCCCAGTCCTGCACAGACCTTTTGTGCATGAATATTATCTAATCTCTTCTTAAACCTGCTGGGTAAGGTCTGCCCCACAAAGTCCCAGGGCAGCAAGCTCTGTAAGTTCATCTCCTATATAAAATAGCACTTTTCTCTCTTTTAAACTAGCAAAGCCCTTGAGCTTGCACAGCTGTTCTTCACTTGGATGAATCTGTAAAAGGGCTTTTATTAATAAGCCTAACACCAAGGAGGAGTTGCGTTCAAAAGACAATTCAAGATTTGGGGAAGTGATTGCACCTTCTTTTCTCCAAGGGCTGCCTGGAGGAAGGGGGCAATATCAGATAGCTGTAGTGGTGCAGCTTGAGAAGGGAAATTGAGCTGCTTGGAGTGACTTGAGGACCTGAAGATCCTGGCTGGCAGCAGCAGTGGGAGCTGCCAAAACCTCTTTTTGCATCCTGGCTGAGTAGTGCTTACTGGAATTGGCTGATGGACTCCCTGTGAGCCAAGTGACTGAGGAGCTACTAATCCATGAGGCTGAGCTCTTGTTTAGGGAATGGCAAAGGCAATTTAGGGGAAATCACATCAGAACAGAGCATTTGTGAGGTTGCTGAGCCCTGCTCCAGGTACAAGCCCCGAGCACCATCTGCTCTGGGACTGCTCAGCAGGGAGCAGGAGAAGCTGGGAGAGCTGCTGCCACTCCTGCAGCCTGGATCCAGAGGGAAGCACCTGGGGAGTCTTTGCTTCTCTCCTGCCAGGGTCAGCATTAAATGTGTGAGACAGAATTTCTTGTTCAGACTCAGATGTTTATTAGTTCTTATCTATGGTACAGTCTCACATTTCCTGAGTTCTGCAGCACTTCACTCTAACAAACTAAAAATGCAGCCCCATCTCTCTCTCTACAAGGCCTTTTAAGAATAAACTTAAGAAATTAAGAATTCATTTCAGTCCAATTTTTAAGTCCAATTAAGAAATTACACTTAATTTTTTTTTTTACTTTTAACCCAATAACCAACCACCCTTGACCAGCAATGTGGACTTTTCTGTCCAATTACACAAAACCACCCAAACCCATGGAGAAGAAGGTGAAGAACAAGGACCAGCCTCAGCCCTAAAACCTCCATCTTGCTTTATAGATATTACTATATTCTAAAACCTTAAACTCTTAAGTTTTCCACCATGTGATATTACACACTTCTATTCAAACTCCACAGCCATAATCCCAGTTCTAGCATTCCATTTTGGAAGTTTTCTTTATGGCCTCAGGTCAAATGCAGTGTTCTGTTGGGGATCAGAGTCTGTCAGCACAGAAGGTCTGAAATTTTCAATAACCAGGGTTCCAACAGGCACCCACAGGGAAAAGCTGGTGGCTGCTGCCCTTCATCCCTGGGCATCTCTGGGGGATGGGTGGGTGTGGGTACCTGTCTCCCACTGCTCTGGGCAGGCTCTGGGAGAATGAAAGACCTGTGGATAATTCATGTGTCTGCACTTCTTTGTGGAGTGCCATTAATCTTTGCATCAGGAGGCCGCTGCTTTGTCTCCCAGCACTAAACCTTGAAGGCTTGTGATGGCAGCTAAAAAGCTGGGGGTACAAAGGGAAGTTTAAAGAAGCCTTGGAAGAGAAGTTTGTGTCAGGGAGTGAATAATCGGAGGCTCTGTGTGCTGTGGTGGAGAGCCAGGCTCAGGCTGATGGCTCTAACGTAGTCAGTAGTGCAGAAAAGAACTGTAAGTACTTCCAAATCCTATGGCCAGCCTTTCTTTCTGCAGCAAAAACCATCTCTCTTGTGATCAGGGCTTTTTTTAGGCTTTTTTTGTCGCTCTCTTAGCAGGTACAGGCCCTGTTAAATATTTACTTTTTGACTAACGTTTTCCCTCTCTGGTTCATTTGTTTTGGGACACTATTTCTCAGTTTTATAAAGCTTGTTTTGTTAGGCTGCTAGGTAAAGCCTTCCTTTTTTGACAGCCTTTTTACTGGTTCTTTAAAGCTCTTCTTTGATGTGAGCTCAGAAACACAGATCTTACTCTTTTATCGCTTTCCCCTGTCAGTTTAAAACCAGTTATGAGCAGCACAAACTATTAAAAACAAACTGAGCTAAGCTCTCAAGTGACAGATACTCAGGGCCTGGCTCTTCTTTCCAGGGCAGCCTTTAGTTTTGGGGCAGCAGGAAAGGATGCTGCTTGGTTAAGAAACAGGAGTGTGGAGGCTCAAAAAATCGCTTCAGAAAATTCATGTGGAAAAAGGCAGAGCAATGGGATGTCCTGGTGAGTTTCATATTCCAAGAAATTCACTATTCATGTGGTCTTGCCTGTCCTGATCTTCTGTTTTCTGCACTAATTTCATTGATCCTTTGTTGATAATTGAGTTGCCTGAGTTCATTCCTTCTTCAGCAGGAAGGAATATTGGCCTGACACGGTGAGTGTGGAGCTGGAAAGGACAGCTGGGTCATGGCTGCAGTCCTCTCACAACACCTCCTGCCCTGAGCTCTGCTGAAACACCTCCCTGTGCATCTGAGGTGCTGCAAAAGCCAATTATGAGGAGGAGTCAAGCAGAGCAAAAGCATCACTGGGATCCCAGTGCATATTAGAGAAGGACCTGTAAAGAAGAACTCCCCAAGCCTTTTGTTCTCCATGAGAGAGCAACGTCAGGGTTCTCTGAAGAGCCCATCTCTGCACCCCACGAGGCAGAAGGCTCGGTTGGTACAAACTAAGTGATGTTATCTCACTTGTCTTGTGCAATAATGGTGCTGCTGCTGTTTTCTTGACAGTAATTCCAGCTGGAGGGAGCTGTGTGCTGGCAGCCCTGATCCTGCACACCAGGGGCAGCTCCTGGTGCTTCCACCTGCTCCAGCTTTGGCTCCTGCAAGGAGATCCCCCCAGGAACTGCCAGGTCAGGACAGGCCACCTGCACTGGTGTGACCGTGTTCACAGGGGTCTGAGGATGAGGATCTGACTCCATGTTTCAGAAGGCTGATTTATTATTTTATGATAGATATTACATTAAAACTCTACTAAAAGAATAGAAGAAAGGATTTCATCAGAAGGCTAGCTAAGAATAGAATAGGAAAGAAATTATAACAAAGGCTTGTGTCTCAGACACTCTGTCTGAGCCAGCTGACTGTGATTGGCCATTAATTAGAAACAACCACATGAGACCAATCCCAGATGCACCTGTTGCATTCCACAGCAGCAGATAATCATTGTTCACATTTTGTTCCTGAGGCCTCTCAGCTTCTCAAGAGGAAAAATCCCAAGGAAAGGATTTTTCATAAAATGTGTCTGTGACAAAAATCCTTCCTGGGCAGCAAACAGCAAACCCAGCCCCACCTGGCTGGATTTCCCCCTGGAAAAATGAGTTTTCACCTCAGTGCGCCCCAAATTCAGGGCTCAGCAGCTCCACTCTCCCTCCTTCCCTGGCAGTTTGGGGGTGCCCAGGGGATGGGGGGATTTTCTCTCTCCTGGGACACTCCCTGGACACCCAAAGGACAGTAGGACCCAGCCCTGCCCTGCTGGGGCAGCTCCAGGGCCACCCCCATGAGGATGGAACCAAACCAAGTCCTTCTCAGAACCCAACTTGGAAAGACTTTAATTCCTCTGGGAATTCCATAATAATGTGTTCTGCCCCAGGCTGAGACACCTGGAGAGGTCTCTGGGGAGCACTTGGGCACACTCAGGGATATTTGGTGACACTAATTACCAATCCCAATTGGTAATTGGAACCCAAATCCAATTGGGGTATCCTCCCTGTAAATAATTTTTCCATGGGGTATCAAGAGTGGAGTTTGTTTCACTGCAGCTCTCAGACACCCCACAGCAGAGTTTGGGGGTGATTTGCACAACGTGGCTCCCTCTCAGAGTGAAAAAAAGCCACAAAAATTCCTTTTCTGGAGCCAGCAGGGCTGAGAGGAGGCAGCTGCACACAGCAACAGCTCCGTTCACCTATTAAAAACCCAAATCTTTCTATTGTAGCTAAGGAATTAAACCCAAAAATAAAGACATCCACGGCTCACCCTCAGCCTCCTCCACATCCTCCTGCTCTCCCACTCTGCAGGATGAGAGTGCAGAGTCTCCTCCTCCTCCTCCAGGGGCTCAGGGATGCTGGGAGCTCCCAGCCCACCTGCAGCACCCACCCAGCTGTGCTGGGCTGGGGGCACCATCCCAAATTGCCCAGAGCAAGGGAGTCTCTGGATGGGGCCCTTGCTAGCAAGTGAAAAATGTGAATTAAAAACATGGGGGATATATCACCCTCAAACCCCAAATCACATATTTATTAATGAAAGACTCCCTTTTTTATACCATAACGGAAGTGGAGAGGGGTTTTCTGGAATCATTTGAGTTGGAAAGATCGCTGAGGTCATTGATTCCAACCTTCTGAGCCTCCCATTCTTCCTAAACCTGGAGGTTTGGGGTCTGGGAGGGGGATCCCAAAACCAAAATTGTTCTAGAAGTGCTCTAAAACCCCAACAGCAGCACAGGCATGGGGGGGACCCTGCAACCAGGAATTTGGGAGGGAGAGGGAAGCAAAATTCACCTCCTTGTTCCCCCCAGGGATGGGGATGTGCAAGCCCCAGGTCACAGCTGGACCCAGGGGTGCTGCAGGCCCTGAGGAGCCCACACAGAACCCTGGAATCTCACCCAAACCCACACCAGCAGGGATATTTATTTCTGCCAGTTTACACACAGCTTTTGTGTCTCGCTGAAAAACAAAAGCCCTGAAGAAAGGCAATTAAAATATTATAATTATTGGCGGCGGAGTATTTGCTTTTATCGGCTCCTATTTAAAAAGATGCAAATAGGGGCAGCTTTAGCATTCCAGTCAGCCCAGCTCCCTCCTGCAGGGATGGAAATATTTGCTTTAGTCAACTTTGTTGTGCTGATTTCCTACTTTCCCTTATTTTCCCCTTATTTTCCCATCATTACACTCACTCCCCTCCCTGGCACCGAGTCCCTTTTGCTGGTTTGGGCTTTTCCTTGGGCTGGGCCCCACACTTGGGGGTCCCCAATCCTCCAGGGGGGCACTGAGCCACCCCGGGGGTGCAATGGGGTGAACCCCCCTGCCCATGGCCGAACCACCCAAGCTGGGGGGCGTCAGGAGGGATGGGGGGCTGGAGGGGGACAGGGGAGGCTGTTCTGCACCTGAGTTTGGGGATTTTGGGTGGCTGCAGGTGGGGCAGGGCAGGGGCTGTGAGAGGGACAGGAGAGGCTGTTCTGCACCTGAGTTTGGGGATTTGGGGGGGCTGGAAAGAGACAGGGGGAGGCTGTTCTTCACCTGGGGTTGTGGATTTTGGGGTCTTCAGGTAAGGCAGGGCTGGAGGGGGACAGGAGAGGCTGTTCTGCACCTGGAGTTGGGATTCTGGGGGGCTGGAGTGGGACGGGGGCTGGGAGGGGGACAGGGGAGGCTGTTCTGTACCTGGGGTGGGGATTTTGGGGGGCTGGACATGGACAGGGGAGGCTGTTCTGCACCTGGGGTTTTTGGTGATTTTGGGGGGCTGCACCTGGGGTTGGGATTTTGGGGGGCTGCAGGTGGGGCGGGGCAGGGGCTGGGAGGGGCAATTCTGAGCCGAGAGCGCCCTCCTCTGGTCACTGCCGCTGGTCACAGCCCCGCGGGGACCCCCGGCGCTGGGCAGGGGCTGTGACGGGGCTGGGGACGCGGGCTGGGGGTGTGACAGGACTGGGGACACGGGACATGAGCTGGGGACACGGAACTGTGTGACAGGACTGGGGGACATGTGCCATAGGCTGGGGACAAGTGACATGAGCTGAGGACATGGGGCTGTGTGACAGGGCCAGGGGACATGGGACCCTGTGACAAGGCTGGGTGACATGAGTTGTGTGCCAGGCACTGTGTGCCATGGGGGTGAGTGGTATGTGTCATACACAGTGGTGGGTGACATGTGACATGGTCTGTGTGCCATGGGCTGTGGGACATGTGCCATGTGCAATGTACCCTGTGCTGTGTGCTTGGGACCATGCAGATTTTGCCCTGTGCCCTGTCCCATGTGCCACGTTCAGTGTGCCCTGTCCTGTGTGCCCTGTCCCATCTGCCCTGTCCCGTCTGCCCTGCCCCATGTGCCACGCTCAGTGTGCCCTGTCCTGTGTGCCCTGTCCCATCTGCCCAGTCCCATGTGCCACATTCTGCATGCCCTGCCCAGCTCTGGGCTCTCACACACCATGTGTGTTCCTGCTTTTTGCTTTCACTGTTAGAGACCAAGCAGGTGACAGAGAGGCCACCAAGAACCCACACCCCCATGTGCCACCCCAGCTCCTCAGCAGTGTGCCCCTTGCTGGAGCCAGGACGGTGACCCCCAGACCCCCACAATGCCAGGAGCAGGGGGTGGAGAGCTGGATTGAGGCTGGGGACAGGATGGGAGAGGGGACAGAGGGACAGGGCAGGCACCCACCCCTCAATCCAGCCAAACCCAGCATTCATCACCTGGGATCCATCCCGGGGGACAGGAGAGATGCCCACCCCTCATCCAGCTAAAGCAGGAGCCACCAGCTCCCCCAGCCCCAAAGGTTTTGCCCCCTATTCCTCTCACAAAGCAGCTTCCCTCCATGTCCAGCCGCCCCTCAATTAAGCCTCCGAGGGTAATTAACTCTCTAATTAAAGATTAGAGCGCGGCTGTTGTTGGGTTTTTCCCACAGGGACGCTCCCACAATCTGGGCAAGGATTATCCAAAGCTCTGTGCTGGCTCTGGCCATGGGGTTTGGCTTTGGGAAGGGCACTCCAAGGTGCACAGGAGGGGCAGGGCAGGCTGCTCCCCATTCCTCACCCTCGGATTTGGGGAAAGCAGAGAGCAGGAGGGAGGAGAAAGGAAGGGGAAATTGTGTGTGGGTCCAGGGGGAGCCTGGCTCCCACCCATGATGCTGGGACAGCACAGGTGGGCCAGGAGACACCACAGGGAGCTGGGATTGGCAATAACCTGTGAAATCAAACCTTTTCCATCCTTTTTTCCCCCCTCCTCCTCCCTCCAAGGCCAGAAATTGTGAAAAAAAAATAAATCCTGCAGTTTCACACCATCAGTGGGATCAGTGTTGGGTAAATCCCTGGAGAAAAGCCAAGGGGGCACAGGGGGAGCCCAGCCTGGCACCAGCTGCTCACCCCCATGTGCCCCCCAGCCCTTTCCTCACCTCCCTCCCTGCACAGCCCCGGGCAGTGCTCAGCAAGGCTCTTGTCCCACGTTATTAAGTTTACCTTGCTCACAAAGCCCACAAGATTATGAAAATGCAAAAAAAGGCCCTTTCTGTTCACCTCCCTCATCCTCTGCTTTGCACTTTCGATCAGATTCCAGCACAGCTGACTAATTTCCCTGTTTCCAGCCCTTTTCTGCTGCTGGGGGGAATTCTGTGGGATCATCCAGCCCTGAATTCTGAATTCCACAGAGGTGGAACCCACCTAAACCCCACTTTTCTTCCATTTTGGAGCAGATCTCTGGTTTTAGGCTCTTTCCCAGCATCTAACAACCTCCTCAAAGCAACAGGCTGATATAAATGAATCATAGCCAGACTTTTTTTTTTCTTTTTATGCCTTTACAGTTTGGCCTTGTTGTGGAAAAATCTATATTTTAACCCTAATTGTCTCCCGGTGGTAATGATTAAGGCATGGCTGGGTGATTTGCATTCCAAATGCCACAGGGCTCTTGGTCCAGCCTGGATAAATCCCAGGCTCAGTGTCCAAACCCCATTAAAAAAAAAAAAAAAGAAAAAAAAGGGAAAAAAGCCCATTAATGTGCACTTGCTTTTGATAGGGTCTGTGGGACCTTCAAAGAGGGGAAAGGCAAAAATTCCCAGAGATTTTTTTCCCACCATTTATTTTTTTCCCATTTATTTTGGGGCAAAATAAAACATCCTGGAGCTGCTTTCCCATCTCCCCCTCACAGATTTGCCCTGCACGAGGAATTTGGGATAATTCCCCCATCCACACACACACACACCTGTGGTTAATAAAACTTCCCCCAAGAGGGGAAAACCTAAAATAGAGTCATCCTTTGGGGAATTGCAAAGTTATATTTGGAATTAAGCACAATAGACCCGAGATAATTACATAGCCAAAATACCTATATATAAAAATATTTCCTATGAAATCTGCATATTAAAAGAATTCCCACGAGAAATCACACAAAGCAGCAGAAATTGGAGAGTGGAAACAAGTTTGTAAATAATGAATATGTATTAAAAAAATGAAATATATTCAAGTTAGGAGGTAGAGGGGTTGCTAGGCTGGTAAATATCAGCCTATGAAGAGCAAATTGCAATGGAGCCGGAGTTTATTTAGTCTTATGTGAGGTTTTGTAAAGGCTCAGTCCAACCCACTCTGCAGCTCCATAAATGGAGTTTTCCATTATTGTTTTGCAGATTAAAACACACAGGCTGCAAGTTGAGGAAGGACATTAACCTTCTTTTTTATTACTTTTTATAAAGTGATATAACCAGCTTTATTATATTTTCAAATTTCAATGGAATGAGCATTTTTACTGGGATTTATAAATTCCCCCTGTAGCAGGGGGAGCTTGGCTGGGTTGTTACAGGGGACGAGACCCCAGCAGCCAAAAATAAAAAGAGTTAGAGCAATTGCAGATCAGATCTTTATTCATATTTGTCAAAAAAAAAAATCAGGAAAACAGCCCCACAAAATGTAGGAAAACCAGAGTGCACATACAGGAAAACATGGCTGGAATAAATTAAAGAGCAATGCAAATCCTGCTAGGGATCAGCATTTGGAAAAAGGAAACTAAAAATGATGTCTCTTGACATTAAGAGCTGAAAAAAACCATCCCCACTTCAAATTAATTTTGGATCCACTTCTTTCCCAAGAGGAATCTCGGGGTCCTGCTGGATCCTTGGCCAGGCTGCCACTTTCCACAGGGGGGCAAACCCAGCTGGCACCAAAACCACCCAGTCCCACCCCATTCCCAGGAAGAAATATCTCCATGACACAACTGGAGCCTTGAGGGTTGCTGAAAACAAGGAGGGAAAGGAAATGCACTCCTGTATTTTAAATTACGTGAGTTTGGGGCTGCTTTATCCACTCCTGTCTCCCCAACAACCCCACCTGAGCCAAAAAACACTTCCCAAAAGCTTTTTCCTTGCCAAAAACGAGCCCAAGCCCCACAGATCTGAGCAGAATCAGGGTTCCCCCAGGCTCAGCTGTACCTGGGAGCATCCAGCCGAGCGTGCCTAATAAAGCCACGAAGAATTTCCTTCCCTGTTCCCATCAAAGCTGATTAGTGGGAGCCACTAATGAACCCTGCCAGCAGCTGGATGGCACCTCTGCTTCTTGCTGCAGAGGGAATGTCCATGGTTCAGCCCCCCCAGATCATAGCTGGGGATTGTCATGGACATATTTTATAAAAAATTCTTTTGACAGATATTTTTTTTTCCTGAGGAGCCTCAGAGGAAAATAAAAACAATAATTATCTGCTTCTGTGGAATGCAACAGGTGCATCTTTGATTGGTCCATGTGAGTTGTTGCTACATGATGACCAATCACAGGTCCAGCTGTGTTGGGACTCTGGTCAGTCACGAGATTTTATTATCATTCCATTCCATTCCCTTTCCTTCTTTCTGATGAAATCCTTTCTTCTATTCTTTCAGTATAGTTTTAATATATAATTTTCTTTTAATATAAGATACACCATAAAATAATAAATTAGCCTTCTGAAACATGGAGTCAAGGTTCTCATCTCTTCCCTCATCCTGGGACCCCTGTGAACACCACCACAGGGGATGGGCACAATGCCAGGGCCCCCATGAAAATAAATTCTCCCCAGTGTCTGCTCTGAGATGTGACCAGAAATAAGAGCAAAGCTTATAGACCAGAAATAGAGCAAGGCTCCAGCTTAAGAATAAAGGAAAATAACTTTATTAACTGACAAGATGAAAAAAAGGAACACACAGAACTCAGAATGAAAACCTCCCAAAAACATTCCTCCTCCTCCTCCTCCAGTTTCCACCACCACACACAAGATCTGACCTCTTTCATGGACCAGAACCAAGAGAAAGTTCCCCTGGGAGTTCTCTCCTTTTAACCCCTGTGTTCTCAGAGCTGGATCCATGTCCTCAGTGGCCACACCAGGTGCCAATATTCAGATCTGAGCACCCATTGATTTGACCACAACCTCCAAAAAAACTCACTTCCTTTTCAAACCAGGACAACAGTAAAAAAGCCGAGCTTCGCCCCAAAAGCTGGAGGAGAGCAAGGTGCAGGATTTGGGGATTTGTTGGCTCACCACACCTCCCACATCCCAAAACCTGCCCAAGCTCCCACCCCATTTTGGTTCACCCCAAAAGACAGAGCCCATCCTGGTGGGTGCCCCGCGCCGCCGTCGGCCAACGCCAGGGCAGATCTGATATCCATAAATCAACATATTCCTCATTTCCAGGCATTGCAGCCTGACAGCTGTTACATGAGCACATTGTTAGGAGCTGTCAGGCGCTGATACATAGTGCCTTTTACAACATATGTTGACTTTTATCTAATGTTGTTCCATAATTAGCCCCAGGGAGCGGGAATCTGGGCAGCCGGCTGCCTCTGTGATCTCGGCTAACCTTTGCTGCTGGGGGGAAAAGGGCACAGCTGGGAGGGCTGAGAGCTTCCAGGGATGCAGCAGAAGGCAGGTGGGGTGTGGATGTGAGTGGTACCTGCAGCTCAGCACCTGGAGATGCTTCCAGGGATGCAGGAGAAGGCAGGTGGAGCATGGATGTGAGTGGTACCCACAGTCCAGCACCTGGGGATGCTTCCAGAGATGCAGGAGAAGGCAGGTGAAGCATGGATGTGAGTGGTACCCACAGTCCAGCACCTGGGGATGCTTCCAGAGGTGCAGCAGAAGGCAGGTGGAGCATGGATGTGAGTGGTACCCACAGTCCAGCACCTGGGGATGCTTCCAGGATGAAGGAAAAGGCAGGTGGAGTGTGGATGGGAGTGGTACCCACAGTCCAGCACCTCAGGATAGAGCAGGTCTGGTTCCTTTCTGCATTGCCTGAGTGCTTTGGAGCCATCTAAGAGATAAAATAAAGCCCCAAGGGATTTGGGAGCTTCCCTCCTGGATGGAGCCTTGTATTCCAGGCTCAAAGCAGGGTCCTGGCCCTGGGGGTCTGGGATGAGGAGGGGACCAAAGGTTCTTCTCTCATGCATGGATGGAGAGGGAAGACAGGGATGATTTACTGGCCAGGATGGGAGATAAATGAAGGAGCAGATGGTGGAGTTAATGAGTGGAAAGGGTGGATGGATGGACAAAGAGACAGTGGAGACAGTGTGATAATGGATGGTTGCATTTGTACCCAGATGAGGACGAATGTTCTGATGTGTCCTCAGAGCCTGGCTCCTGTCTAGGACCTGTGAGGGTGCCCACAGAGGACAGTTCTTGGTCACTGTCCCTCTCACCACCCCATGGTCCATGTCACCCTCCAGGAGCACCTTTGCTGTCACCAAAAATGATTCCACTCACTCTGAAATATCCCCAGGCTCCTTCTGCACCAAAACAAGCACCAGAGTGCTCGGAACACGTTGGTCTCCATGGAACAGCTCCCAGCTTTGAGGAGGAGCCCCATGGGACCGATGGCTGCAGGGAGGGGACACTGTCCCACTGCAGCCCTGGCTGCCTGGGCTGTTTTCCCTTCCTCGCTGCAGCTGCTCAAGCTTGAAAAAGCAGGAGAGGAAAAATAAATCAATGAGACACCAAGATAAATATGCTTTCCGTGCTGCAGCCGATTCCTCTGGACGTGCCGTGGTAGCTGCATAATTCATAAACTCACCCCGAATATGCAAATGGGGCAGCTCCTGCCAGGCTGGCCCCACAGGGACCCGAATTTTCCCCCACTGGCAGACAAGCCCCTATTGTGTGTGGTTTTGGGGTGCAGAGCTGTGTGTTCATGTTCAGCACCGGTGTGATCCACTCCTTCCTGCAGCTCACATCCTTCTGGGCTGTGGGGTGTGAAAATATTCCCTCCCCCTGTTTGTGTTCAGCCTGTTCCTGCTGTGATCCCCAGTGTCACCCCACAGGGTTCTTTGGGGTTTGGGGCTTTCAAAGATGCTTCACTCCCTGGCACAGTGCAGGGATAACATCCAGCACAGGGTTCATTCCCCACGGGCTGCCCTGGCTGCAGAAATCCTTCTTTTGGGGTCTGGAACACTCCCACACCCCACCACAGAGTGAGCCTGGGGCAGCCCAGGTCTGGAAAGGCTGGAGAACAAGGCACAGCTCAGCTGCAAGTGCCCAGGAGAGTTCTCTTGGGGAATAAATCCCTGCGCAGACCCCTCCAGCTCTGCATCCACCCATTTCCAAATTTTCATGGCAGCATTTCATCTCTCCTCACAAAAGCCATGTCTCTGAGAATGAACCTTAGCCAGAAGCCAAGAAACTTCTCCAAAGTGAAGGATAAAACCCAACTCACCCATGGCTGGGCACCTCCTTGTGGGGGCAGAGCTGCACAGCCCCTCTCACTGCAGGGTTACTGTTGTTTTGCTGGAAAAATCCCTTTTTTCCCATATTTTCACACTGCCCCTCTCACTCTGAATTGTCACAGACATGTTTTATAAAAAATCCTTTCTTTGGGAATTTTCCTCCTGAGAAGCTGAGAGGCCTCAGGAACAAAATATAAACAATGGTTATCTGCTGCTGTGGAATGCAACAGGTGCATCTGTGACTGGTCTCATGTGGTTGTTTCTAATTAATGGCCAATCACAGTCAGCTGGCTCAGACTCTGTTATCATTCTTTCTTTTTCCATTCTTAGCTAGCCTTCTGATGAAATCCTTGCTTCTATTCTTTTTAGTATAGTTTTAATATAATATATATAATAAAATAATAAATCAGTCTTCTGAAACATGGAGTCAGATCCTCGTCTCTTCCCTCACCCTAAGACCCCTGTGAACACTGTCACAGCGGACTTTATTTCTTAACCCAAACATTTCTTACTCTGAAGTTATAAAATGTATACCACTATATAAAGCAATAAATAAAATATCCTGAAGATCACATTCCCCCTGAAAATCATGCCATGGTCAAAGTGAAGAAGTGCTGCTATTTCACTTTTAAAGTATATTTAACTCTGGCAGTCTCTTGGGTTTGCCTGAAGTTTAAAAAAAGAAATTACCTGCACATAAAAGGTTCGAGAAGTTGTTACAATTTCAAAGAGATTGTCTCTCATCATTATATCACTGCAAATGAAATACAAAAATACTTCAAAAGCAAGTACAACTTTCCCACTGTATTTTAACAAGACTGCAGAACTGGCAGAGAATCAGAGCATTTGTTGTCTGACTTTTGCACTTTTTTATCACTCTACTAGTTTTTTTACTAGTTTTTTTACTAATTTTAGCCCTAAGACTCTTTAGTTTACTAGTGGCACATGTGCTACTACATGTATTTTTAATTGGAACATTTAAAATCATATAACATTAAGTCTAAACATATTTATCATACATTTTTAATTGCAACATTCTAAATCATAAAATTCTAGTCAAATTTCTGTAAGTAGTCTGCTAAAGAAAAAACAGAAAAATCAGTATCTCTCAAGTGCTACAAGAGCAATTATTCTTTAGTGTATTGCCATTTGGTAGGAGGGAAACAGCAGGGTGAAGAGTGTTCTCAGCCAGATTCATCCACCCAACATGAGTTATGTCCTCTAAAGGTTTAGAGATTAAGCAGAGTAGAGACTCCTGAAACTGCTGCCTCAGACCAGACAGCACCCACACAACTCTAACTCTTGGTTCCATTATATTCCCTTGTTCTGCCCTTGTGCAAATTTGCAAGTTTGAAACACACATTAATACAGAACCCTCAAAAAACCCATTTAATGCACAAAACGATGTGCTGTCCCATAAAGAAAGAACATCCCACATGCACACATCAAGTGAAGTTACTGAAGGGTTTTCCAAGGAGCAGCCTGGCCATGCCAAGTAGGGAATTCCATCCCATGTAATGACATCAGTGCCTCCCTCCTCACCTCTGTTTGCATTCCTGAACTTTATGGACCTCCTTAAGTGGTATAACCCTGAGAGGCTCCTTTTCCTGAAAAAAGGAACATGTTTAGTACAGTATATCTAACAACTAGAACAGAGAGCCAGAGGCCAGGACAGCAGCAGTCTCACATAAATGAGACTTTCAAGGCAGTCACTATGAAAAAAGTAGTGTCAACCAAAATTTCATTTCCTTTTGTAAGTATTAAACCAACCATGGCACTTGCAATGAAGAGGAGGGCAAATCAAGCAGCAAAACCTCCCAAAACATTAATTCCATACTATAATGAGGACAACCATGCTGTCCTCTTCCCCTAACCAGATCAGACAACTGACCCTGGCCTCAAGCAGCTCATTTCATTAAAATTTTGATTGCATTAATCTGCTATGAAATGCTACCATAGAAGATGCTATGTTAACTGGACTGCATGACACGGCTTTAAGTAAGATTAACTGTATCCTACACTTAATACAATTAAAAGTACTACAAATAAAGCAGTCCTTAACACCTGTAAAAGAGCAAGTACTCTCAAAGCATTCAGAAATTCTGTTAAGCATAACAAAAATAAGTGTTAAAAGTTTCACACAACAGGAAAAAAGTGAGAACATTCAAACAGAAACACTTTCACTTCTCCCATGACAACATAATATCACACACACTATTATTTTCTAGTGGCTGTTGCAGTAAACTACAAACAAACAACAACTTATTTTACCTCCTACTGTGATTTCTTTAAGCCAAGTTAACATGGATTGTTTCAGCTGGCTAAAACTTCCAGATAGAACAAAAGCTTTCAGCTCTGGAATGACTTCCCCTACCATTTCTGTAACAGATACTCAGGAGATTTATGCTGAGCAAGCAGCAAATGTCACCCAAATGTAACCACGCTCCAAGAGCAGTTTCCATTAATCATTTTGCTCTTTAGCAGATCAAATGTAGAAAGTTTAAAACCCAATGTTTTCAGTTATTGTGCTCCTTGTATCTCTTCTCTGCTATTCTTAGATTCAATCACCCACTAAAATGCATTTTCAAAGTAATACATCAACTGTGAAGATCAACTCTGGAGTACAGACACCTCTTGGAGGGAAAAGCCCAGCTCAGAAATGATCATTTTCTGAGTCTCATATTGCCTGTATTCCACTCTGCTCCCATGGACTGGCACAGCCTCAAGGAACACAATTAAACACTAAAAGTGAGAGTATTTCTACCATCCTTCTATTCCACTTTCCCACAGTATAATTCTTCAGTGGGTTAGAACTTGTTTGTGAGCAAGCTGAGCTCAGATTTGTTTTTTAAATAAAAATAGACAGTTTCTTATAGGCAGTGAGTCAGAATTGTTCTGCTGACAGCTTAACAAAGATAATGATGCAAGATCAAACCCCTGCTACTGTTGCAGATGCCCTCATTAGAAATGAAATCAAAGTTAACTTCAGAAACAGCTTAAATTTGGGTTCTTGACATTTTACATCTTAGGCTTGGCCTGTAAACTCAATTCTCCTTAATTTATAATACTCTACAACTCAAGTTTCATTCCTTAGGTACAGATTTTCTTACATTTAGTCTGTTTTCCCAAAAAAGGAATCCCACACTTTACCCTCTTCAGAACCAGCCATTTAATTTTTAAATGAAGCCTGAAGGCATGTAACATCTGGTCAAAATCAGCCAAAAACTTAGAGTGACATGGGAAGAAGAAAGGTCATGAAGCTGAAAGAAACTCTGCAAATATTGCTGTTGAACAGAAAATCAAGAGGTTTTTGTCCATCTTGGCTGCCCAGGTGAAACAAATGTGTGGGAGAAGACCCCATCATCTGGATGATAGAGCATAATTCTAACTTTAAATGAAGAATTGCGAGATTACAGTTGTGTCTTTCTCACAGTGATCAGCTATTTCAACAACACAATTAATTTTATGAGTGTAAAATGACCAAGTACTAATAATACAAGAATCAGGGGGTGACTGCAGAGTAGATTTTATCACTGTTCTTCAGTGTCCTACAGGCAGGTTCCCAAACACATTGAACAGCTGCCCCATTAACTTTTTTGTTCTTCCCAGTCATGAAAAGGTTTTACAGTACAGACTCAAGAGCTGCAGGAGCAGCAGAGCACATTTCTCAAACAAAAGCATATTCCTTGCAACTCTCACTGGAAAATAACACAAAACTGGAAACTTACCAGTTCAGACTTGAAATATCCTATTGTGTTTTCATCTAATTGAAAGTATCTTCTCTTCCAGTTCTTCATCTGTTAAGGGAAAAGAAAGAAATATTTATATATTTTAAATATAAAATAAAATAGACTTCCATGTAATGTATTATGACTATATTGAATTATATTTACCATTCTAGTTTTTATTTATAGTATATGATATTTTGTAATTCCTTTTTATTAATAAGTATTAATTTTGAATGTCTTCATTGCAGTTTATTATAATTACAAATTTTGTATCTTTAGTATCACCAAGATAATTATGCATGACTTTGCACAATTAATATTTTTGAAAACTGAAAAAATGGAAAATTCTTTAAGCTACTATTTTCTAAGATTTATTCCAACTGTAGAAACTCAGCAGCAGAACTATTCTATAGGAAAAATTGGAAGACAATACATCACAGGTTTCTAGTTTATTTTTAACTAAAAAAGGGATGTCGCAAAAGGAAGCTTCATAATCCAAGATAAAAAGAGTCTGAGAACTCAAAGATGTGTATCTTGCTTAATCTGAACTATCTGTTCCTTCTTCTAACAAGGCATCACATGAACAGCTCCACTTGTGTTAATAAGTCTGATAAGATGCACAATTCTTCCTCTGAACTGAAAAATCAGCTTTTTCTAAACATTTGACTGATTTAAAAAGCAGGCACTGAACTTCTGTCCCAATTTAGATGTTTTTAGTAAGCAAAATAAGGATCTCTACAGAATGCAGAACAGGAGAATTCCCAGCTGCATGCACCAACCATCACATGGAAGTCTGGGCACACACTTTGCCTCTCTAAAATACCCTCAACAACACAACACTAAAGAAAGTTATGAAAAGAAGTAACACAGATAAAAATTAAGTGCTACTGGAGGATAATTTTTATCTTTAATTAATCCTTATTACTGTCAGTAGTAATAAAATCAATGTCAGTTGCCTTTTGTTTTTAATAACACTCACCACTGCTCCTTGTTTGACACAGTAGCCAGCTTTGATAATGGCATTATCTGGGGGATGCTTAGCAGCAAAATAAGGAAGGTGACTTTGTGACCTCTTCAAATAATTCCTGTCAGCCCCTTCACTGCCCTCACTGACTTCTTCTTTCTAGAAAAAACACAGGAAAGTTCAGAATACTCTCAAGTTTTTTTATTTTTCTAAAGGTGAAGGAATAGCTACAGTAGTTACAATAGGAAATAACTTCATAATCCCATGCACACAAATCTCATTTCCAATTTGAAAGAACAAAATATTTTAAATGATTTCCAGAAACAACTCAGATTCCCTAAGGGCTGAGTCCTTGAGTCCTGCTCTTAGAAACTAAACCAAGAATGTGCTGAGTACTTTCAAATAATTTTTACAAACACTCAGTAAAAAAAATGGTACAGATTTAAACTCATGCATGTATTTAGTGCTAACTTGTAACATGGGCAAAACACTAGAGGTGGCTACAGCAAACAAAAAAATTATTTCTAGGACTACAAGACATCAGAATTCACCAAATTTTTAAAGCATTTTTGGAGCATATATATAATTTACATGATATTCATCTAATCTGTAACTATTTTCATCCCAGGAAACTTTCAGCAACAGATTAATTTCTATCTTTAGCACTGTACAGATTCTACTTCCATAAGCTTGTTCAGCCTCTCAAACTTTTTTCCCCACTTTTCCCTACAACTTTTTTCCCTTTTTTCTATTAAAGGGGCAGAACTTCATCACTGTTAACACCAACAATTTATTTCACACACACAAAAATATTATTATTATACTAACAGGTATGTGTGAGCAAAAAATGAAATCAATACTCAAGCAAATCTTCAAAATCTTTATATGAAGGGAATAAAATCCTCAGAACCCCCATTCAGTATGAATAAAGGTGCATTTAAAAGTACAGTTTTGTGTGTTGGAGGGTATTACCTGGGTGGGTGTAATGATGGGAACACCACCAACAATTTCTGTCCTGTAAGAGACTTGCTTCTTTCCACCTGGGCTTTCAGCTTGACGATTTGCATTATCCATTTGGCAGAGAGGATCAGACTGCTTTGGTACCTGCAGTTGGAATGTGAGAATTGACATCAGTTTCATGAAAAAAAACCCCTGAGCATTACTCAAGAATTTTGAGGCATTTTCAGCAGGATTTAACAAATGGTCAGTAACTGTAAAAGGTTAAAAATAGCTTACACAAAAATTTGTTGTAATGACTATGCTTTAGTGCTCCAGAGGAAAGTGATGCCAATAAGGACATTTCAGTGGATGAAATCAGTTGCAAGCTTTGCCATAGAGTGCATCACTCAATCTTCACAAAGCAACGAGAACTGGTTCTTTATTTTTCAGCTGCTTTCAGTTTTAGTAAGAAAGTGGAGATGCCCCAGTGCCTGCAAAGGCAGCACAGCAAGGCCATAAACACTGGGACTTTGGTCACACAGGGTGTCTGACCAGTGTGACATTTGTCCTCACATGTACTTGGCATGAAGACTGATGCCCATTAATAACAGATATATTGCTAAATTCTGGCCAAAGTGACCCTGCCTACATAACCATCAGTAACTGCTGGATAATTCTCTCAAACGTGGAATTAAGGCCATCAAAACTCCTCAGGAATTTGATTTCTCTATAAGTGTTTTGATATAAAAAGTTTACTCAGTTCTGAGTAAACTTGTTTAACCTAAGAAATGCAGTGACTACAAGATCTTTTTCATTTCTAATGAAAAAAAAAATTTCTCCTTCAATTCCTCTCCTTCTCCTTCAATGTTTCCTTCACCTCTAATATTAATATAGCACATCTGAAGTGACTTCAACAAGAAGAGATCAAGTCTCACACCCAAATACCCCACCCAGCAACCTACTGGGTATTTACAGAGGACATTCACACTCCTTCAGGAAGAAGGACACACAAATTGTCTATCCAAGACTGTGACACATTCAAAACTTGAAACTGAACTGATCTAGACAAGAAAGCAAAGCTACTTTATAGTCTGTGATTCAAGTTCCTGTGCCCAGGGGTGCTCATTTTACAAAATGCAGCCTGCAGGGAAGTACAGACAGTGCTGAGAGCAGATGTCAGCCTAGGACAGTGTCCTGCTGGCCACCTCTCTGCCAGGGACTCCATCCCCAGCCAAATCCAGCACTGAAGGATAATTCACTCACGAGCCTCAGCTTTTGGAGAGCAGGGTTTTGCAGCTACAGCTTTGTGGGGAAGTGCTTCAGCTGTCACAAACTCCTACTGAAAATGTTGCAGACCAAGCCCACAACCACCTCCTCACACAAAGGCACTTTGAAACAGCACTCAAAAATGGGTACACAGTGTGCTAGGCTGCAGAGGTTCACAGCCATTCTGACATTATCAGCACTCAAGAGGACTAAAACATGCAATGAATCTTGGAGGATTACAAGTAATGCTTATATTAAAATAATTGAGTGATCTTAACTATTTGATTCAATAATTGGGCGTACTTAATACTGTACTCGAGCTGTTCAAAGGCTTGTTCCTTCAAAGACAAAATACTAATGATTTCACCAGCCATTTCAAATGCAAGCTAAACAGATGATGAACAGCATTCACTCTAAATTGATGCAAACATTTATTTATTTATTCACTTAGTTTTTTCAACTGGGAACAGCTCAGGCCTGGTTGTGGTGCATCCTCTGTATGAAAAACCCAAGTGAGAAGGCTTTGTGCATCTGGTTTTTTAAAATTTACTATCAGCAGCAGCATTTCCATAACTGCAAAGAATTGGCTGTATTAAAACAGTGCAAAGAACTCATGTAAACATCCACAAATAACCTAAAAATGAGAAAGTGACTGACAACAAACACAAAAGTGTGCACCCATGCTCAGAACCCCTTCTTTGTCAGGGCGTGCTCTCAGAAGTGTTCACTGTCATCACTTCCCCAAAACTGGAGAAAACAAAACCATAACTTCTGCCTCCTGAAAAGACTGAGATAACACGTGGGGGTTTCTATCATGAGATAACAATTTGTCCTGGTACAACCCAGAAAAGTAATTTAACATTTACCAGAAGAACCATCAGTGTTTCTTTGCATGGATGTTACTCAAAATCAGGAGAGAGCCTTTGGAGCTTGATCAATATTTGAGTGATACTTTAAGAAATATCAACTTTTGACAGCAGGTAAAAGTACGTGTATCTTTTCATTGCTTCCTAGTGTCTTCTGGATATTTCAAATAATATTAAGTATGCAAAGTTAATTTGAAATTACTAGGAAAAATCCTAAGCTGTAATTAAAAATATAATCTTTTGTCCAATTTTCAAAAAGAAGTTACACTCAAATTTAGGGAGAGTTCTCTACAGTTTCTCCAAGCACTGCAAAGTCAAGCCAAGACTTGTTTGTGGGGATAGAAACTGGAGGCAAAGGTTACATTTAAGCACCTTGAGACAGTCACCATTTGAAAGCACTGGTAAAGATCAACTCAACCACTTACTGTGATTTTGGTAGCTTTGTTCAGAACATTTACCCATTCAACTAGGTCCTGCTGATCATTGGCTTGTAGAAAGTATTTTCTCATCCCTGCATTCATAACTGTTAAAAACCATTATGAAAAGTTAACAACACTGAAATTTAAGAGCAAACTTAATATCATTATGAAAAGATTTGATTTCAGATGAAAATTCCATTTAAAGTATTTAAGTGCTCTGCTCTGTTTCATTTTAGAAAGTTATCTTAAGGCACATAAATCCACTTCATTGCTTTATTCTAAAAAAACAGTAATTTAAGCTCTCCACTTAAATGGCATGATACAAACTTGGAAAATTGATTTTTCTGTCTTGAATGTTATCAAAATATTCTACAGTTCCATTTCCTCTTTCTCAATTTCCTCATGCAACAAGTTTTATACCTGGGGACTTCTACAATTCCTCCTTTTAATCCTCTGCCCAGAATCTGTTATCCTTTGTGTCATTATGAACATGACTATGGTCACTGATTTACTTTATTAAAAAAAATATTTTAATTGCTGGGAAAATCAGTATTAATTACTAAGTATATGATGCATGGGACCAAACAACTTTAAGACAGCTACAACACAAATATTAGTTTACTTCAGTGACTTGGCAGAGAGACATATTTTAATGAGTTTATATCTCTACCTCACACTCCCTGGTATCCTTCATCAAAAAAGGACAAACACATTTCAGTGTAACAGCAAAAAAAAAAAATCACGGCTAATTCTTGAAATAGGTTTTATGGTTATTAAAACCATCTGAATATAAAGACAGTAAATTTGTATTTTTCCTCTACAAAGTATGAAAACACTTTCATAAATTAGAGATATTTAAGCCAGCATCTTGGATCACTAAGGTGTTTTAGAGTTGGCCCACTGACAGAAGAAACTTCACAAGTGCTGAGGACAAAGTCCCCCACCCATGTGCAGAGGAATCTGTAATTTGTAGATGGCACTGAACAGACACACCAGGTACTTGCCTAAAACCAGGAGGAGCTTTAGGATTATCTAAAGCTTCAGTAAATTTTAAACAAATTTCAACCTAGAAGGCACCCCAAGAATTTTTTTTTGTGCAGCACCAGAAGCTGAAATTTGACTTAAGAGCATTGGCTGAGAGTATTTTTAGATCAATTAAATCAACTCTTTCATCAGGAAAACAGATTTCAATAGTTAAATTTCTTGTCTTCCCAGCTGACAGGCAGGCCATGTTTCTGAAAACAACTGTCATTACTTATTAATGCTTCAAAAATTTCAGACATCTGAAAAAACAGCTCTCACCTACTCCTCATTAAGCTGCAATATGAAAAAACACAAAAACACCTTATGAAGAAGCCAACATTTCCATCATACTAAAGAAGAAAGTGAATACAAGGTATTTTTTAAACACTCCCAGCTGTAGCTGGTAGCAGAACTGCAGAACATTCTCCTTGTTCCAAATGTCTGAAGAAGACACTTGATGCACACAGCACAAGCCAAACTCACCAAAACAGAACTCTGCCTTTGGCCTCAGCTTAGTTGCATCGCTAACCTAGAAGGGAAATTCAGATTATAAATGTCACAAAATACACACCAGACATCACAAGTTTTATTCTCTTTCAAGGGGGTAAATTCAAAGATTAGCAGCACAGCAAGGTGGTTAGGCATAATGATAAAGAGAACTAAAAACAAACAAAAATGAAAGACAAAAAAGAAGATAGGAAGATGCAGTACTGACAACTAAAGATGCAAAGGAAAAATGAGAAATGGGCAGACACACAAGAAAAGGTCAAGTATTTTTCTCCATTTATTTGTTAATGCAGTATCTGCTACAAATTTCACCACGGAAACTTTCTTAGTTCACAGTTCCCTTTCAGACATATTTAGAACTAACTGCATACACAGTGTAAAGGACTAAATATGTTTTAGAAATTTTTCTGTCCTGTCTATTAAAAGTCACTATTACTTGCAAGGTATGACACCCAAAGACATCTTCCCCTTCATAAATGACCTGTCTTTTTTCCAAGTCTAACGGGAATTCAAATACTCATAAAGAACTGAAATGTCAATTTTATGAGCCCAAAGAGCTGGTGTTTGAAATCACTAAACAAACTTAGACAACACAGTAACTAATCTGTTCTTATTTTAACCTGAACCTATTGAAGTGTTTGAACACTTTAATTCAGGAGTATCACAGAAGCAAAAGCAGTAAGTGGCATTTAAATTTGCCTGAAGTTGAGGTCGTTGGTAGTTACCACCAAGAATTTAATGAGTGTCTCACATACTAATTATCTTACCTTTGAAATATAGGTAAGTTTAATGGCCCCAACAGGTGGAGATCCAGAGGGAAGATTCTGAAACAAATCACATATGTTGCAAAGTGAAACTAGCTCATTCTCATGCCACAATCAGTGTTTATGCATAAAAAGCAAGTAATTCCACAAACAAAAAGAAAATCCTACATATTTTTATAGACAATGCACAATGTATGCTTGAAACAGGACCTAAACTACTTGTTTATTATACACACATCTGTTAACTAAAAACAGAAAGACTGCTAGAAACAATACAAATAGTAATTGTTTCAGAGGTTTATGTATTTTACTAGAGGAAAAAGGATTCTTGTGGCTCTGCATCCAGGAAATCCGGAAAGAATACTTCTTCCTTAACAGATGTTGGAGTCTCTTGTACTTTGACCAGGGCAGGAGGAAGGGACAAGAAGTGACATTCATCTATTATGTCAGATACTTCAAAGGCCATCTCACATATTTTCCAATCACTTCAGGGATTTAGGAAGGCCTTCACAAATTTACAAGAACACTGCAGTTCTTCAAAATTACTGCAGTGGGAGAAAATAAAGAACTTTCAATTCTTCTCTTGCAAGAAACCTTTTCATTTGTGCATGTAAAATAAAAGGCCTAACCTAGGCCTGGGTGTGCACAGCAAATATCATTAAGTCTTAAAACTTCTGAGGAACTGCAATTTCTACAGCACTTCAAGATTTGTCCACATGCCCTGAATTGCTTCTTTTCACTCAGATCAAATGTTTGAAGCCTGTGTTACTTGCAGAAATTCTTTTTCTCCTCAGTGAGAACTGCTAAATGCTTCAGTCACAAGTCACATCCATAGAGCTGCATCTCATTTACATTTTGTTTTTGCTGGTTCCTTTGAACAGCAGACTGATGCTTTTAACTCTGCTGCTCCTAGCAGAAGGGTACATGGATATTCTTCTAGCAGGAACTGTCAGCTGACCTGGACCCTGTGCTCTCACTGTCTCTGTGCCCAAACCTTCAGCAATTATCTGCTCTTCCCTCTGCTAGGAAACACAGGGATGCAGGCACTTTGTAGCTTTTATCTAAAGGCTGCTCTCCATGCCAATGGATACAAGCTGTCCTCACTCATACACCATCCACGCTGGACTGCAATTGCAGGCTTCATTAAAAATTGCTTTTCAATGACTGATTCTGTTGAGGGAAAAGAATATGTAATGCAAGGAAAACCACACATAAGGTTAAAGGTGAATTAAACACCAGGGTGTGTGATTTGGCTCATCTGGTTATAATAACCTGATTTACAATTATTTCATTTACACAATGATTTTTTTTCCCCCAGCTTCCAGGTCCATGATACTAAACCCCACTTTTTTTTTGTGAATTTGTTAGAAAACCCAAAACAGAGACAAACCAGGAAAGCCCTGGCAGGACCAGCTCACCTGTGGGTTATCCATGTACCACACCAGGTTGTCCTCCTGCGTGTCCAGGATGAAGTACCGCCGCAGGAATTTCCCACTATTCTCATTTTCCTCAATGTCTAAGAAACCACAGATGCGATTCTGGCGATCCACATAAGGCATTTCTGACCCTGGACATCACACTGCACAACAAAAAGCACAGGAGGTAAGCAAAGTTCCTTGTTGCTAATTTTAAGACTGCTCAGTGCATGACATTTTGAGCAGTTTCAATCAGTAGCTTCAAGAAGTTTCTACGGAAGGGTAAGTGAAGCGTAGCTGCTCCCCACACCACCAGCACTGCATTTTCAGACAGGACTTTTTATACTTTGCAGTGTTTATTTAGCAGATCCAACAGCCTAAGTGTAAACTTACAAGTGGGAAGCAGCAGATGAGCATCAAGACTTTGACAAGACCACTGAAAAATAAAGGTTCTCCTTCACAACGTGCACAAAACTGAGACAGCAGTGGGGTGACACTTCCTCCTTTGACATTGCCTCTCACGGCCAAGAAAGAATCTTTAGGAGCTCCACTGCCCAACACAATTTTTCATATCTAGCTTATGCAAATGCAATAAAAAAAGCTTTCAGAAACATTGTTCTCATTTTTCTTCTCTCCTACAAAAAGTACTTCACGTCTAGCTGTGTCTAAAAAGACATCCTTTCATTCCTATACATTAAATAGGAAAAATGAAGCTGTCTAAGCACCGACAGAGATGTGAACACC
This sequence comes from Loriotus luctuosus, assembly GCA_035582745.1. NCBI lineage: Eukaryota > Metazoa > Chordata > Aves > Passeriformes > Thraupidae > Loriotus > Loriotus luctuosus. The sequence goes on along the minus strand of JAWWEY010000275.1, from coordinate 31,232,591 downwards.
CTCTGCTCATATTACTGAGGTCTGAGTGCACCAGGCTTTTATTTTGGCTTTTGGGGTGTTTTTCTTTTTAAATTTGTTCTGCATTAAAAAATGAAATTACATCTGCATTGTGCTCACCTATTACCCTTTTACCATTCACCTTTTATGGATCTGCCTTTTGCATCACAGGTTTTGCTTCCTTTTATTTTATGGGACAGTCATTTTACTTTAAGAGCCAGCCTTGTAAGACCAAAGATAAATTTGCATACTCATCTAAAAATGATAAAAATCAGGTTGATGCCAATCTTTCCCAGGGCAGGGAAAAATGATTCAGTCTTCACATTTTGTTACAAAATTCAGAAATAGTACAGATCCAAAAATACTAATGTAAGACACAGAAGGTTGAAGTGCTTCACATTTTTCATAATTTTCCAATTTTTCCAGCTTCAACTGTAATATGGAAGCTTTATTTTAGTATTTCTTTAAACTCTTTACCTTTAATATTTGAGGTCACTTGATTTAAATACACTTACACACACATACAATGGGACAGACACTTGATAATTATTTGTAGTTAGCTACTGATACACCACACCAAAACATGAGACAGTTTTTCAAGTGTTGTTTTGGGGAGAGAATCAGTGTTTATTTTAGGGACTCGGATATTTACATTTTTGGGGTGGGGGAAATCAATATACAAACATATAAGTGTATAATTCTATTTACAGCTGTCATTTTATACGACTAATTAGAACAGAAGCAAATTTTTGACTCAATCACTTTGAGAAGCAGTTTTTAAAAAGTCACGAGCAACAATGCTTTAAATATGCAAAGGTTTATTCATCAATAAAGTAAGAAAATTTACTAAGTAATCTAAATTTTCTTGGTGTGTTCCTCACAATTTAAATATCACAGATCTAAGTCAAGTTCTGTAACCAAGTTCCATTTATAAGGACCACAAAAATAAACACTTGAGCACTCAGGACAATATCATTATTTTAACAAACTTTCATCAGTAATTCAATTGAGGCTCTTGGGATCACTTCACACTGAAGCAACATCTCCCTATAAACACAGGGCAAGTTCAAGGGTAGCTGTTCTCTAAATTACACCTCTACTCTGCTAAAACTTGGCATCACACCTCGTTTGCATTTAAATGAGTATAAAAACTGCCATTTATCAGTATTGTCCTGATTTGTACCAGGTGATTCTTCAACAAAATCATCCAGCATTCCCAGGACACCCTTTAGGCTTCATATCAACAGTTTATGAAGCCCAGAAAAGCCCTGTGCCTAAAAAAAGCAAATATTGGTGGCTGGTTTCCTGTCTGAGCAGACTTAAAGCTGTGTTCTCTGCAGATGCGAAGAAAATGAAACAAGGAAAACTTGTTTTTCAAACAAGATCAGGATTGATTAAGAATCCTTGAATAAAACCAACTGAATTTTCAAAGCACTTTCCCCCCATAAGAGAATCTATGTTTCAGAAAACCTTTCAAGGAAAATGAAAGGAGGATGCTCATAATGCTCCATTATGAACATACAATTAGCCAAAGCTGAACTACTCCACTACTTGAATTTTTTTTCCAGGGCAAAAGACGAAACTCAGAAGCTTTTTCTTATTTGTCAGTAAACTAATGCTCACAGAAGAAGAAAAAATACCCAAACACAAATTAATAAAGATTCTCTACTTCAAAGTACTACCAGTTACTTTCTAGCCTACAAAATGGTACTATTTGCACCTACTCTATGCTCTAATGAAAATACAGCATAAAGTAACAATAATGTAAAAATGTAAATTGCAAAACTGCTGTTTCCTTCAAATTAGTTTAAAATTGCTCATGAGATTACAGACCTCTACAAAACTGATGGTCTTAAAGAAGAGACAAATAACCCCCACCTTTAACTTCATAATAAATTTAAATCCAACACAGTGTCATATAACTGTTTTCCATTTTTAAAAGCCTGCTTCCACCCATTACACCTTGGCAAGATTCCCCTGTAAATTAATAGCAATTCTATTCAACCTTCATTAATGAACCACAATTTGCAATGCACATTAAAAAAAAAATCAATTTGTGCCTTTCTTCCAGTTACTAAAGGGACTGAACACATGACAAAGCCACCACCATGATCCCCTTCCTGACAACTCTAGACAGAGCCAAAAAGCACTGATGGAATTGCCATGATTCAAACAAGGAATTGCAGAACTCTAATTCAGCATAGGAAATCTGGTTGGAAGACCACCAGCCTAAGAATTCATCAGAACTTCAACTTAAAAATGTCTTCAGAACACAGATCATGTCTTGTAGAGATGAGATTTTCCATTAAATTATTTGAAGCAATTAGGAAACAAAAATCTCCCAGTCTGTACATTTTACAGCATCACTACATGCACCCTTAGTTATTTTCTGCAGCAGAACCTGCAGCACAGAACAGTGCATTAAATCTTCTAGAATCAAGCACTATAAAAAGATTATGAGTTCTTAGTAAGGCTGAAGGCATCAAACCTGTTACAGACCACAAACAACTTCATTTTATTTTGCCTTCCCTCCCTGCAGTGGAGATGTGGGTCAATGCCATTGTGCTACTTCAGGAAAAACATCCCAGTGGCCCATTTCTTCCTGGTTCTTGCCACAATCCTCCAAAAACAAAGATGTTCTTGAAAACCCATTCTGTGGTGTATAGTAACACTCTGCAAGAACTCCCAGCTCCCTGAAACTCTTTCCTGGAGGGCTGTGTTACAATGCAAAGAGGAGGTGTCACTTATTTTTGAAGCCTTACATCCCTCTTTCCAGCAGCAGGGTACTAATTTAGCAGGTCCATACCTCACCAGCCCAGCTTCTCTCAGATTTCCCCTCTCCCTGCTCTCTTCCTCTGAGGTACAACACACACTGACATTCCCCAACATTTATATCCCACACTGAGGGCTGCCTGGCCTCCTGGGCACCACTATAAATAAAAATCCCAGATCACCTTCCCCAGCCTCATAGTAAATGCATGACTGCACAAGCAGGACCTGCAGAGGCACACGAGCATCTCCTCGGCACCATTTATAACACACAGCTCCAACTCTCCCACATTAATTCCTATTTTTAGCTTCCCACCAGCACCTGTTCTTGAGTTCACCTCCATTACAGACTGCTTGCAGCCTTCCTATCTTCAAATACAAAGTCTAGACAAGACTGAAGTGAGGTGCCAGGTAACATTTCTACGGCCCAGTCTCTCCCTTGACTTGATTTCCACAGGTAGGTACAAACCATGGACCACTGGCTGACTAAAGTAAGTGGAATTTTGTCTTCATAAAAACACCATGCCATAGGCTTTGCACTAAGAGTTTGATTAAGAAATACAAGAAGGGCACTTAACACCTCTTTATTTTACATATCTTTTCCCCAAGCTTTGGGTAATATTTTATTACTTTTACTTCATTATTTTGGGTAATATTTTATTACTTTTATTTCTTTAATTTAGATGAACAGTTCTACTTCCTGCTCTTTAACGTTTGGAACTTTGGATATAACTCACCCCAGGAGATGACTTTGGGGTTCTTTTTCTATCAGCTAGGAAGATGAAGAAACATCCATTAGCTACTTACTCATCCCTATGAAATGAAGAACAACACTCATACACCTCCACTTGATAAATATAAAATGATGCCATGAGTCATGCCCACCCCTCCTCCCCAGCTCCCTTTTAAAGCTCTGCTGTTTACAGCAGCTCCAGCAGCACAAAGGGAAGGTAAAGCAGCATCCCCAGCCATCTCCAGTCTTTCCTGCAGTTCCAGGGACAGCTTCATTAGTGAGGGCTCCTGGCTTTTGCCTAGGCAATTACTCTCAGCTTCCTGCTGTAAATCAGCTGCTCTCCAGCTGGTCATCTCTTTTACTGACCATTTAGTGCCTCCCCAGGGGAAGGGATGAGTTCAGACTGTGCTGCTTATCCCCTGAAGAACGCTGCAGTGAAAGCTTTCCTTCTTGTGTATATCCAGGGCAAGGAAAGGGAGCAGGGAGAGGGAAATTCCAACCCTAAGACAAGCAGCTCAGAGCAGCCACTGAAAACAAGTCACATAAATCTTCCAGAGACAGCAGTTCAAACCTCTTTTTATTTCCTTGAAAACCTTCCAGCACAGGCAGCCCACCAGAGAGATACTATGAGACAATACTGCAAATCCATGCTCACCTTTCATACAGCCTCCAAAGTACCAAAAACATAACAAAAAACCCCACAAACAACTAATCCAGGAGCTGGACAGATGACTTGGCTGCAATTCTTTTGACAACAAAAGATAATTCAGGATTGATGGATTTAAAATTACAAGCCCAGTGTTTCAACTTCCCAAAGATCCTCCACTGCCTCATTTTTGTCCTGGGGGGCATAGCAGACATTGGATACTTCTGTTAACAGGATTTGCCAGCAGCCTCTGACACTGTGATCGATTTTTTAACTACATCTAAAAATGATAACTGCAAGTCTCCAGGATACACTGCCCCCTAAATTCAGATTCCCATTCTAAGTAGTCAAAAAGAAGGAAAAACCAGCTGCAAAAGGCCAGTATTCAACTGGAAAAAAATTCTTAAGCAGAAATCAATTTTCCAAATTAAAAATATTTAGTACAAGTGGCATTGAACTCTGCTATCCCTGACCAAACTATGAGGAATGTCAAAAGATACATCCCTCCCCCAGCACTTAATCCAACTTCCAAGCAGACCACAAAACAGAAAAATCATGGTTGCAGTCATGAATCATCTCACAAAACCAGCAGCCTTATCTTGAACTTCAGTCTTATCCAGTGGTGATTCTGTGTTCAAAATGCTGAGCTGCTGTTTTCCAGGAACACTTGTTAAATCAGGGTAAGCCAACCACTCCCATCTCTTCCAGCGCACCTCAGCAACTCAAATGATTCATTTTATTCAATTCTATCTTCTAATGTTACTTTCACCTCAGGGAAAAAAAATCAGTGTGTTCTAAGGGAAATTTGGAGTTCTATGGAAAACATTCTGGAGTTATCTGAATCCATCATCCCCTGGCCTATTTCAAATACTGACCTACAAGTTCCACCATGGAACAGGCTGATACTTCCTCAAAATCTTCTGCAGAAATTTCTCTAAGTGATGTTTCCTGTTCTAAACTGAACTATTTTCCTCCATTTTAAGGTATTTGCAATAGCAGCCAAAGGCTTTGGGATATGATGGAATGAGGAAATGCACTGCACAGGATGCAAAACTCCTCTCTGTCACTGATATTTTAAGTCAAAACAACAACCAAAAAAAACCCCACCTCACCTATTAATGGGTTTTGCCCAGCTAAAACAATTATTTTAATTGTCCCTCTAAATGCACGGAGCTAACAAAAATAAAGGGAAGCACCCTGTGCAACAAGGCCATTATAAAAAAACACTCTTGAAATGAATCCATTAATAACTTATGAGTGATGACCAGCTTACAAGGCAGTGAAGTAAAATAACAAAGCTGAGAGACGGTGACAGAATATGTTCAGTAACACCAAGTCTTTACAACAGTCAGATGTAATTTTCATCACTTTATATCAAGCCTCTAGATAATATTGTTACTCAAAATGAGATATAACCAGAGATAAATAAAAGAAAACAAAATACATTTACTCTAATCACTTTGACTTATATCTCACACAAGCCTCAAAACAAGTTTTTAAATGCTAATTAATTTCAGTTACATGCTAGTTAAAATCCTTAAAAATGCAAGTTCAGAGTTGATTCATATTTACAATTATTTCATTTTTTTATCAGCCTTTTCAAAATTTTAAATAAGTGCCACCTACAAAACTCCAAATATGAAAATCAGGTCCTTGTTCTCAAAGATGCTTACATGCTCAGTCTATAGAAAGTGTCCATTCACAACAACCAAAACAAATTAAAAATTAAGCAGGAAATAACCACATTACTTATTGGGATTACTTATCATTACTAGTTAGTCATTAGAAAAAACCCTGTTTAATTTCAATAATAAACTAATAACTGTTTCATCCAGGTCAACCACTCCAAGCACTTGAATTCCACACACTCCCAGCTATTTCAAATTCCCATCTGAATCAAACTACAAATCCTGGTGAAGCCTATTTAACCTTAGGAATCCAATACAAAAAGAAGGTGAGGCTGGTTGAATAATGAATTTTGCCATTTGTGAGCCAGTCTTGCCGATTTTCTCTCAGAATCCTGGGTATAAACTCAGCAGTACAAATAAACACAGATCTTCCTGGGAAGCATGTAAGAAATGGAAAGGCCAGCTGCTTAGGAAATCAGCAGTATCTTCAGTTTTCACAGAATACTCCTGTGTTGTTAAAGAAAGGGCCGAAAAAAACTCATTTTTCAGTTCATTTCAGTATCAAATAATGAAAAGAACACTATCAGGTGAATATTTGATTTGATCTCTTTTACAGATATAAAAGCATTTAATGAAATCAAAGCACACAAAGTGAGTAACTGATTATCAATTTTGATTTTGTAGATCTAATTCAGCAAATTCAATGCAGAATAAAGAAAAATGCAATGGGTTCACCCACATTAAAACTTTGGTAAAGAAAAAATCACTGCTGTTTAATTTTCACCTAATTGATTTTAATATTTACAGTACAGACCGTGTTCATTTCATTGTATAATCCACCACGTGGGTCAAAATTCCCTCTACTGCAAAGATTTGCTATTTCCTCCAGAATCCAGCTCACTTGTCAGTTATATCAGAACTACACAAGGATTTCCAGAGATTAGGACTAATCTCAGAGCTCTCCAGTAAGTGCAAGTGCAGTGAAAGCTCTTTAGGAAGAACAGGGCTTTGCCTGTCTCATGTACCAGACAGACAACTGTGCATTTACAGATGCACAGCTCCTGTTTACCAAGGTGGAAGGGGAAAACTAAGCTCCCATCAAATGGCAAAGTTTTTGGGACATTACCCTCCCTCTCTCTTTTTTTATACACCTTAAACTAAGAAAATCAACCCCTACTCTGGCACATTTAATAGAAGTCTCACCCAACACGCTGATAAACCCCACAAAGTGAAAGTTGCTCTGTCTGTAGCACAGTGCCACTTCACTAGAATCACATCAGTCACTGTGACTGCTCACAGAATTCATTTCCAGCAGCATTCCTCCTTGGAACCAAGCCCTGAGCACAGGGAATTGTCCTCATGGCAGGTACAGCCCTGGCTGTGGCCTTCTGCCTCACCTTCCTCCTCATTTGTGGCATGACACAAACACCAGTTACTGCCCAGCTGCTGCTCTGCACTGACAAAGGTGTTCCTCAAAACCTCAGTTATGGTGTGTAGGGAGAATAATCCCAGAAGTACCAAGCAAGCTCCTGGCATTTTGTGGGATTGCTGCCTGACCTGTACACAGCAAGGCAGAAAAACCCCAGAAGAATCCCAAGTCCTGTGCACATCCAGCAGCCTGGAAATCCTGGAGGTACCATGAGCATGCAACAAGCTGGTTTTCAGCACCCTGTACTGCTGCATCCCACAAAAAGGCAGCAAATGGCCCTCCTGAAGGAATCATGCCCCCCCACCCAAAAATCAGGGCACCAGCACAAAGCAGGAAGATAAATTACATAACAGATAAATGACAGCAGCTAAATAAATAGATAAATTACATAAATAGATAAACTACAGCATCTGCAGTGAACTTGATGTAAGGAAGAAACACAAGAAAAAGGTTAATGATAAAAAAAATCAAGATAACCAAACCCCAAAGTCCTGAATCAGCAAGCACACTTTTAACATCCTTTAAGGGACCCAACCTTCCAGCACTGCTGCACACACAGGCATGGTCTACCAGACATAGGAATAACTTGCCAGCTGAATTATTAGCCCAGCCCAAGGTCCCATTTGTCATTTTCAGCCTCTCTAAAGAGTTAGCCAACATATTGAACAACATCTTTTGAAGTGCAGTTTTAAGAGGACTGCTCACTCTCACAACAAACCTGGCATGTAACTGTTTTAGGGCTTAACAGAAGAACACTTAATTAAGTCACTAGTCTGAAACAAGTTCCAACACATTTCTTGGACATGGGATGTAAATGTGGTGGGTACCAAAGCACCCAGGGAGAGCATACACATCAAAACAATTACATATTAAATGCATTAATTTATCACCTATCTGTCAGTGTACAGAGACTGTTTCTGGGAGTGTTGACTCCCAACAACAAAAACATGTTTGCAAAGCTTGCTAATTGCTGTCTAGTCTACATTTTCAATTTATAGCAATGACAGTGCCCTATTTTCACCAGAAAGATTTAAAATTCAAAATACTTTTAACTCTGTAACATGAATAAAGACACTGCTCACTAGAGGTGGCAGCAAATTCTTTTTCCCTTTGGGGGAGTGGAGAGGCAGAAAAGCTCAACCTCTTTCACATGAAAAGTCAGTAAATCAGGCCCAATTTAAGAGATTCTGCTTTCCATGCCAGAAGAAAAAATGAGCTAAATTGATATCCAAAACATCTGGATGCAATGGCTAGCTAGAATTAAAAGCATCTTCAAGAAGAGAACAGCCAACAAAGGAACAGAGAGAACTTTGCTACTGTCTCCTGTGTGGCAGAACCATAACATAAAAGATTTACATGTTTGTGTGGGTATTTTAAGCATTGTTTTAAAATTCTATTAAACAAACAAGGCCATGCAGCGCTCCTTATAGTTTTAAGGACTTGCTTTCTCTAAGTGACACCAGAGATTTCCAGTCAAAACCTTTTTCCACTGTATTTTTCTGGTTTTTCTCCTCCTGCCTGGAGCTTGCCCCTAGTTTTTTAACCTGGGCAGTGTTTTCAGCCTGTCCCTGCCAGCACTAGGGAGCTCCCCATGCCACATCCAGCCTGACTTGCCCTGACCACTCCTGTGATGCAGAGTTGCTGCTGCTGCTCAGCACTGTCAGCCTGAGAACGGAGGGACACAGCAGCAGCTTGTCCCAGGCCACACAGGAAGCTTTTTGGCAAAACAGTGAGCTGAACCTGTTTCCCAAGTCCCAGAGCAGCAACCTCACTATTGAACCACCTTTCTTCTACATAAAATACCTGAAACTATTCAGATTTTAAGGCAAAGGCATATGTTCAAACCTGAAAAGTGTTTAAACTGTTGAATGCCACAAATGTCTACCAGACCTGCAACTCCCTACTTGTGCAGATAACATCTGTTAAGAGTAAGTGGCTCATACAGTTCTGCACCAGAAAGCTTAATAAGTTCCTTCTCCAAGATTAAAGAAACACCTACACATTCTAGATGCTTCTGCAAGTCCCTGGAGGGAGAAAATGCTGCTTAGTGCTGAGACAATGAACCAGCTTCCTTCCTCAACAGCAACAAAACCCTGCTGCTTTACCTAGCACTGAGAGGAAAGTGATATTTATAGAACTGAGCCCCATACCAACACGTACCTAAATGCTTCTCACTGTTGGGGTACAGCATGCATCAAGCTGACCTTAGACCTATATATTTTCAAAGTCCTAATTTGAAAGATTTCAAGAGCACGAAAAAAATTTGAAGCACCTCAGCCACATCCCTCCATTCCAATTAATTTCAGTGATTTTCTGCATTGAAGTATAACTTCAAAACCTGAACCACTCTTGGCACTCAGAGCTCTTCAGCAGGTGACTTTTTTAAAGCTGTTACATTATTTTCATATGTCAAATAAGCTCAGTAGGATTATGATATTTAGGTTTCTTATATAATTTTATAAATCATTGACAGCAATGCATCTAGCCATGTCCCATTGCCTTTAGTTTCAAAACCAAAAGAATACATGCACTGACTGTTGTTTTTCTTTATATAATTTCCTGATGAATTCTTAAGCACTTGTTCCAGGCTGTAAAAATGTTTAATGCTAAAGCCAGTTACCTAAATTCCCATTTTGGCACTGAAATAACTTACTATTCTGTATTTTCATGCAATTATACAAGTGCACAAAGGTTCACTTGGCTGCAAACCCCAGTAAGTATTTTCTAAGACTGTTCCTATTCTTCATAATTATCAGTGAAAAAATAAAACCAGCCAGAACCCATCTTGCAAGACAGATAAATGCTCTCATATCACAAGCTATTGTTTGTCTAAACACTGATGCAGAGCTGGATACATGCAAAAGCACAGCAGAGCATGCAAGGAAAATTCTCATTAGAACATGTACTCACTCCCCAACACTGCTGGTTTGCTGCACTTTGGAGGAACTGCATTTACCATGATAACTGTCAGCTTAAATAACCAGGAACAGTCAGTAATAAAGACATCGATGGAATTCTAAATCTACTAAAATAGATTAAGAATTTTGCAGGCCTGGCACTTTGGGCTACATCCAACCCTGCACTGGAGACTGTGTTACAAGCAGAGACCTGTTCTCATTTCAGTAACGTCCTCAAGTTCTTTCTAATCTGTTACAGTCAATAAAAACTGACTTCTGCACTTCCTCTCTTCTACACCAACTCTCTGACATGCTGTCAGCCTTTATTTGAGCTGAGATAGCTCTGCTGCCGTCTGGAACAAGCCCCAGCTACCTGTAAAAAATGCCTTTTCTGCACTCAGGTCTCTTCCTCCTGCACATGCCTTCTGTATTCCCCATGTGTGTGTCTGTCTTCTGTCACTCAGCTACTACTCCTGAGGAAAAATAAATACAGGAGGAGAGGAGGAGGGAAAGCATGAAGATGCTGCCTGCCTATTTTCTTTACACAATGATTCTTTTTTGCCTATTCTCTGATTTGTATGAAAGCATCTGCTCCCCTGAAACATCTCAGCACTACACCTGCCAGTGACCCACTGAGCATCTTCTGCTTTAATTTCACCCTTGAAATGCAGAGGTATGCATTGGAACATGAGGCCAAATGTAGTTTTAAAGCAGAGAAATAGCTCAAGGAAATAGGTGCCTTTAGGATTTATGAATTTGGAATTAAATCTTCTACACTCACAAAATCAAATCACAACGTTTGATAACTGCAGATAGAACTCAGTGAGTCACACAAAGGTTTGTATTTTATGCAAAGTTGACTCCAGCAGTGTAGCACTCAGTGATACCCAGAACACATCAAACCCCCAGGTATTAATTTCTTCAATTATCAATTTCTGCATCAGTGTTTATCTACCCCTGAATTAAAAGCTTCTCCTCCAAATATCAGCCAGGCCCAGCATCTTTCCCTACCACAAAGAGATTTCAGCCCACTTTGAACACTTCCTCATGTGACAAAGGGGAAAACTGCACTTCTACACTTCTGTGCTTCACAAACCTGACAGCTTCATGTATTGTTACTGCTCTGACTCTCTCAACTAAAAATAACAAGTAGGAGGAAACAAGACTGAATGGACCTAAAATGCAAGTTCACTGTTCCAAAAGGCAGAGTAACTCATGAGAGAGCAACCGCTCCGTGTTACCACAAACACTTCCAGCTCAGTTAGGATTGTTTGTGCTGCATCAAAATGAATGCAGCTCGAATATAAAAATAAAAACAAAATAACAAAACAAAAGCCAAAAAAAAATTCTGTTGCTTTGGTTTCAACAGTGAGAAGCCACTCCTCACACATCACAGGCCCCAGAAGTGTAGGAGCAAATATAGCTCTGTCCTGCAGGGTCATGTAGGGAATTGGGTAAGGAGAAGAGAAAATTTATCTTTATAGACATTACAGCCTCTGTTAGGAAATCAAGGAATTTGTCAGAAGGCATCAAAGAAGTTGATGCAGTTCAGCTTCCTCTATGCCTAGTAAAAATACTCTGCTTTGAGAAGAAGGTGAAGCATGGAGAGATGGAGCTCTTAAGAATCTCAAAAAAAATTTTTTTAAAGATTCTGCCTCTCAGCTTTACTCAGGTAACGTCACTCTGCTGATGCCTAATTCAGGAGCTCAGTGTAACAAATAACTGTTCTGTTCAATTATAAACACAACACACTGCTTAGTGAAAATCAGACATTTTTCTTACAGAAGGCCCCAAAGCAGCAGCCTGCCAGAGAGAAAACTGCGTCCTCTCCATGCTACTTTGCAAACATTTGATGCAACAACATAATGCCTTTTACGAAGGTCACGCATTCAGTTCCTCCCAAGGGAGCTGCACAACACGTACAGAACTCAAGTGTGCACAACACACACAGAATTTCAGTCTGCACAACACATACAGAATTTAAGCCCGTGTTCAATTCAGCAGCATGACAAATGCCTATCTGGAATTTTACAGGTGATAAAAACCGCGCATATACCAACAGTGGTTACAGTTTAACATTCATTTATAGTCAAGTTATCCATTTAAAGACACTTTGGCACAGCAAATAACCAGCCCTGGTTACAGCTAACCCAGACCACGGCTCGGAGCGTGCCAGGAGCCTCCCCGCACATCCCTCTCCAAAGCCAAAGCCCAACCGAGCACTGCCCGCTGGCTGTCGGAGCCCCCCGAGCTCTGCTGGGCACACCGGGCACTGCCCGCTGGCTGCCCCAGCCCCCCGAGCTCTGCTGGGCACACTGGGCACTGCCCGCTGGCTGTCGGAGCCCCCGAACTCTGCTGGGCACACCGGGCACTGCCCGCCGGCTGCCCCCGAGCTCTGCCGGGGCTCCCGGAGGCGCAGCGAGCCGAGGGGGCGGCCCGGAGCCCTCCCGCACCCGGCTGCGGGCTGTGCCCGGTACCAGCGCTGCTGCCCGGCGTGCCCGCACAGCCGAGCGGCGGAGCCGAGCAGAACCGTGACGAGCAATGAGATCACCGCTCCTCTCACCTCTGGGGCCGTGCCAGCGCCCTGCCCGCGCCACCGGGGCAGCCCGCACCGCGGCGGAGCCCCCGCGCCGCCGAGCGCCTTCCAGGGAAAGCGGAAAGGAAAAAAGGAGGGAGAGGCGGCAGGACAGTGCCCTGCGCGGTCACACACCGGGCAGGCGCGGAAGGAAGGGCATCACCCGGGGCGGGACGAGCCCCACCCCGGGCCGAGGCACTTACTGGAGTGGTGGCAGTGCGGGAGCCCCGTGAGGAGAGCCGGGCGCTCCCCGGGCCCGCTCCCGGCCCCGTGCCCGCGCCCCGCACCGGGAACGGGCTGATCCCGCCGCCTCCGTCCGCGCCGCCAGCACCGAGCTACGCATGCGCTACCGCTCTGCTGCCCGCGCCGCCCCACGGCCTGCTGGGACATGTAGTGCGGCGCGGGGGGGCAGGGGCGGGGCGCGGGGCATGATGGGAATTGTAGTTCAATTTCTGAGGGTTTAATCGCGTGTTTGATGGGGAGGCCGCATCAGGGAGGGAAATGTTGTATATTGTGGAGAAATTCTTCTCTCTGAGCGTGGGCAGGCTCTGATCCAGAGAAACTGTGGCTGCTCCATCCTTGGAAGTGTCCAAGGGCAGGTTGGAGCGGCCTGGGATAGTGGAAGGTGTCCCTGGCCATGGATGGGATTTGAGTCCCTTCCTACCCAAACTGATTTGTGATCTGTGATTCTATGTGATCTATGATTCTATGAACTGCCATTCACCAGCCACATAATGTCTAACAGGCCAAGTACCAGATTCTGCACCTGGGATAGATCAGCCCTGGGTGTGTGGACAGATTCTGGAATGACACTGGAGAGCAGAGCCCTGGCAGAGGACCAGGTGGTCCTGGCTGGTGGCAAATTGAATATGAGGCAGCAGTGCCCCTAGAACACAGCACAGTTGGCTTCCCTTACTCGAGGACATCCTGGAGCTGACAAGCTTTAAGGATGTAGTAAATGAAGATGTTGATACGTGCCTGTGTGTACTTTGCTAATGTGGCAAAAAACTCGAGGTCTGTGTATCTCACAGCAGATCTTCAGCTCAGGTGAAGACAGCTCAGGTGCTGCCTCAGAGCCTTTTGCCATCAGTCCTAGCAGCAAATGACAATTTCCCCAGATGATGTTTAACCAGTTTTACCTGGAAGTTACTTTTTTCTAAGGAGATATTAAATTTATACTAAAAAACTGTGTTTTCTGAAATAGCAACGCAGATTATTTTTTTTTCCTTGCTTAAAGCAGTGATATCTCTAATTATGGAAATCATTTGAACTCTGCCGCTGCCTGTAAATGCATCTTTGTTTCAAGCTGGCGTGTAACAACCCTACTTCACAGCGAGAGACAAAAGCTGTAATCAGAGCACAACAATAAAAGCTGAAGTCAGCCGCAAACAATGCTGCACCATCCCCATGGCAACTTTTCCCTATCAAACCCCGGGGAGGTCACACACTCTGCAGCTGCACCAGCCAGAAGCTGTGCAGTTTGGACTTCATTCACGATTATTCCTACATTTTTTGGGTCGTTTTTCACTTAACAGTGTTTTACTGGAGTTAATACAAGACAATTAGCAGTGGGCAGCACCACGTCTCTCCTGCACTAAAGTTCCAAAATGACATTTCTCATCCTGGCAGAACTGTACCTGCTATTAAATGACTGCAGGATGTGTCCTGCCATCACACTGCACATGGAAGAATATTTTACAAAATTGTACACAATTTCTGGACTCAAAAATCCATGCAGTCAAAAGCCATCCCACAGCACATGGAAACTACAGCAGCCTGCAGTCTGATATGCCTTAACTTGCAAATATTTTCTCCAGCCTCCCACACAAGGTTTGAATAACCATGGATTCTGACAGTAGGACTCAGGAAAGGCTAAAAAGATGGTTACATTTAAAAGAAGGAGTGTATTTTATTGGAATGTGGTAGCAAACCTCTTATTGTACTTTACCATAGTTTCTATCATGGAACAATGCTGCAACTTTGCTTTTAGGGTGGCCTAATTCTCCCAATTTAGTGAGGAGACAATCAGGTATATAAAGAACTATTTTTACTTACTCTGAGACACAAACACTTTAATATAGCCACATTCTGTCAGCTGTGCTGTTCACACAAGTATTTTCCTGAAATTCACATGTGGAGAACCAAAAGATGAAGAGTTGTGAATCTTTGATGTCCAAGACATAAATACAGTTATCCCAAATGCCCCAACTTAAAACAAAACTTGCTTTCAGCAGAAAGCTTCTCACAGTCCTGGTGTTATGAACTGTATTGGTGCAGAGGCCACTTAAAGCTCAGCTGAGCTCCCTGGCTTTGAAACAACTCAACATTTTCAGTATTCCTCTCTGTGGAATGTGCAAATGCAATAGTTAAAAGTGATTGTGATGACAAACAGGTAAACTTTGGGCGTGAAGTGACTGGGTGGCCCAGGGACTCTCCTGTTCTGCACTACAAAGTCAACACACAGGGATTACAAAGGACAGAATCTATATTTTACCCCTTGTCTAAAAATATTCAAGCACAAGGTCTGCACTGGCTTCTTCTCCATGCAATGCCACTTGACTTCAGTGTAGAAATTGGTTCAGAGCCCAGGATATTCCAGCAGAACTATGAGACAGACACTTATTTCCTCTCCAGTTGTCTCTATTCATAGTTTTCAAACGCTGGCAGGTATCCCCACAAAAATCTTCATGGCTGGCAAGAAAATGTTGGCAGAACCCTGCTGTGCCAGTCCTTTACTCAGAACCTGCTTGTGATTCTCCTCACTGAAACAGGCAGGAGGGTTTGGACATCAATTTCTAGTGAGATTTCAGTTTCTCAGAATGCAGATTATAATAAATAACATTTGGTGAGTGACCTGCAGCAATATGCACCATTAAGAGCAAGTGTTTATTTCACAAGGTGCAGAAACTCCCAGAGGAACAGCAGTACCTGAGGAGCAGCATGTATCTATCCATATAAATGCAAACACACAAATAGAAATATACAAATCACATACATATCTTGTAAATATAAATACACAAGTTGCACGTCTTGGCAAAGAAGCAGAAATATCTAAAAATTCCAAAATACAACTTTCTAATTGTACTTTCATGATGGATAATTTTACCCAGCAGAGGAAGTTCAGCAACTTTATAGATATGCAGAAATAAAGAGCTATGAACAAAACCTCACTTCATTGCTCTAAAGAAATGAATTCAGCCTGGGACAAAAAGGTTTTGTGAAAACTAACAGTTATGTTGCCGCGGAAAACAGGAAAAAAGCCTGGCCAGTGAATTACTGAGTGCAGAGCAAAATGCTGTCACTATATTCTCTTTTTATGGGTTCAATATTGCAAATTCCATCCACATGCAGTATGCCTCCTGTGCACTATTTTAAGAGGGGTGTTGCTGACCTCAATGGGGCTGCTTTTCATAGAGGCTGTGGCCAGGCAAGGTCATTACTCTGCTGACACCTTCAGCGTTAGCATCCAAGGAAAGCTTTTCAGTCATTAAACTCCATCCCAGAGGATGAATGTCTGAGTTTACTGCAGTGGCATGGGGCTAATTACGTAGTATTTATTACCTAATTAAATTATTTGCCATAATGGAGAGAGAGAGGCCAAAAATTCTCCAAGGCTGCAGCCAGAGTGACCTGGGGAAGAACAACCCTTGCTCTTTCAGGGTTTCCAGTTCTAAGCAAGACAATCTCTGAGAAATGAGGTTGTCCTGTCCACCTCAGGAGTAAACCCTTGTTTATGGCCAATTTCTGAATCTGGAGAAGGTGATGCTGATTCGTGAGGCAGGAAATGAAGGAAAAACAGGTAATGAAGGAAAAACATCCTCTCCAGGCCTGCAGGTAATCAGCTGAAGCGCTGCAGAAGGTTTCCCTGCAGTCAGAGCCTTTCAGCAGAGCTCTACATGTCGTGGGCACCTTGAGGGCAGCACAGACAAAACCTCCCTGTGCCTCCCACGGGAGGAAAGGAGCAGCAGCTTCAAAATCCCTGCACGTAGGAGCAGACAGTTTCATTCAAAAGCTGCTTTAAAGCATATTTGCAATATGCATTTTAAGGCTAAAACTTCATCTCTTCTGATGAAATGATGTTGACAGACTTGGGAATTTAATCTCACGTGGAGGTTGAACTCATTCAGCTTCGCCTGGGTCTTGTTATTAATTTGATGTTGAAGTAGAAAAGCATCCTGCTGTAGCTGCTGTGGATAAGCACTGGTACACAGTGATGAAGTAAATTCCCAGCCTTTTAAATACTCTGTTTCCCTGAAAGCCATATTTAAACACTTTGAGTTCGTTAGGAGTTTAATATTCTTATGTTATAGTTGTTTTCCTCATTCTTATGTGCATAGCATTATACTAAAATACATATGGTGATTCCTCATTTTCCACCGAAGAGTGAATTTTTATTTTGCTTCCATCTTTCTAGGTATAAAGTTTATTAGCAAAAAAACCCCCCTTGTTTCCCCTCTTTTGTCTATTTTAACCTAAAACCATTCCATATTAAAAAAAAAACAAACTGAATTGTCTTTAAAATACAGTGTCCCTGCAATAAAAAGATTGAAGTGCTTTCATTTCGTTTCAAAGCTTAAAAGATGAGAGCTTAATCTTCTTCAGAAAAGGGCGTATTCTGCACTGCAATGTATGCAAAGCGCCCGGGGGGCTTTCAGCTCACCCTGCTGCTGCAGTCAGGTCAGGACAGTGCCTTGCTGCTGTCGTGGGGCAGGATGGGAGGCAGAGGCTCACTATTTTCTGTGTTTTGTTTGTTTAATATTTCACTATGCACCGTGTTACAGAGGTAATTTACATTTATATTAGCCACTACAGTGCAGAGTAAAGCTGGGGGTTGAAGCTGCTCTCATTTGTGCTTTTACCAGGAGCTATAACATTATACTTTGCTGCAAGTCTCAGTCCTCAAAGGGCTGGAGATTGTACTGGCTGTGCCTTTTAAATTGTTATAAGCCATGATTTGAGTTGTATTTCACAGGAGCTACTACAGCAGGAACAACCTGAACCAGGGGAAGGGAAGCAGTTGCAGCAGTTGACCTGGCCTGAGCTGGCTTTGGGGCACAGGAGCTCCCTGCAGCCTCTCCTTCCTCAGAGACCACCAGAAGGGATGGAGCCCAAAGCCCTGCACTAAATCAATTCAGCAGAGATGCTTTTACCCTTTGGATCCCCTCCCCTGTCTGTCTGGTGGGGAGTGAGCTGTGAGGGGCTTGGTTGGTGGCTGGGGTTAAACCACGACAGAGTGAGAGAAAAAAAAGTTTTACTCAGTTATAGAAAGATCCCAAATATCCCGAAGATCCTTGCCCTTGGCATATCCTTCTGGCTTAGCTGTGGCTGGCATTGCCCAGGCTGGGGAATCCCTTGGTGATGGCACTCTGGGTTTCTCCCCCTGGTCACAGCAGTGTCCCACATGGTGACAGTGCCACTGCTGGTGCCACCAGCCCTCAACCCCTCCCTGGCAGCCCCCTGTGGATGTTCCCCATGGGGATGCCCACACAGGTGGCCTAGACCAGGGTTATTCACAGGGGGAACAGCTCTGCAGGTGGAGATCCGAGCAGAAATGTGGAGTTTTACATCAGAGGAGGAATCAGTGCAAGGTGAAAACTGCAGCACACAGGACAGCACCAGCACAACCTCAGCTGATAATTTCAGATGGGGTTAACATTTTTCCTAGCCCACTCCTGCCCCGGCAGGGGCTGTGCCAGTTCAGGTATCACCTGGCGCTCTCAGCTGGCACAGAGGCAGCATTCAAGCCCAAAACTGGCACAAGAGAAAACACCTTGGCTCATCCACTGGCATGTGATTGTGTCACCCACACAGCCATTAAAAAAATGTTCAAAAGCTGGAGTGTATGGAAGCTCTGGTTAATAGCTAGCGTTGTAACACTTAAATTCTTAAAATAAAGTAAGCTATTAATAAAGATTTATTTAAGAGATAAGGATATCTCTATAAAATCCACCATATTACATTACACAACTTGCAGGAGATAGCAAAAAAAAAAACCTTAAACCCAAACCCCAACTCTGTGCCTACATTTCAAAAGGAGAATATAAATACTTGTTATAATTTCAGAGTATGTGGAAGGAATGCAGAATGTTTAGATTCAGGAAATATGTGAAAGAATGAGGCTCTGGAGACATTCCCAAATGGTTTTTTAGCCTGTTGGTGTCCCCTTCCCAGGCTGTTCCTTGAGTGTTCTGAATCTCCTTCGGAGAAATTATTTTGTGATCTCTTAGATTGGTTTCTGATCAGAAAAACTGAGCTCATTTCAGCCCTAATAATTCCTGTTTCTTGGGTGAAATGCCTGTCACCCTTTTTGGGCAATCTCCATTTTTCCCATCTCATGGTTTCTGAAGAGCTCCCAGGAACTCTCAGCATGATTTTCTTTTTATACCTCCCTTTGTGCCATCCCAAAACCTCTCCTGCCTTCAATAATGGTCCTTTTTATTTACATTGGAGGAAAGATTACAACTGACCATTGGAATTAAAACAGCTCAAAATTTCATCCCACACTTGACCAAATTATGGTTTTGTAACTTCCAACTGCTCTGATTTGTAGTGTGGGAAGCCAGAGCCTTTGCACATGGTGCACCTTACACAGTGGGTTACTGCTTGTAAATCCATTAAGAATATTTTGTCATCAAAAGCTACCCATATTGGGTCTTACCAATTTAAGAATTTATTACATTCTCTCTTGTATTTTTACATTTTTTAGTCAGTGTAAGAATAAGGCTCTCTTAGTATGTTCTTATGGTAATAGATGCAGTTATGACATGATCTATAAAATCCCCTGCTGCCAACAGTTCCTATCCATAATCCACCCTGGATTTATCACTGATGGGGCCAAACCTGGAGACAGAACCAGGAAATTCCCAGGAAAACACAGAACCAGCTCCATGCCTGCTGAGGTGGGGAGCAAGATTTACATGGAGATAGCAGCCCCTGTGCCTGGAGCACAACCAGGGCCTGCCCCAGGGCATGAAGGCAATCCTGGCCTCTCCTTTTGGTCCCCAAGGATGCTTTAGGACACAACAAGTTTCCTCTGGACCCCTTTCTCCAAGCCCTGTTGCCATCAAGGAGCACACTCAGGGCTGACCACGGCTGAAATTGAACTGCTGCTGAAAATTATTTCACTGACAATGCGCTGCAGATATTGCTCCAGCTTGTCTGGCTTTTCAGCATTTCCTTGCTCTCCACAGAGTTTCCACTCCTGCTAAAACCAGCTCCACAGGTTGTGGCAGTAGCTTGGAGGGGTTGTGTAAACAGCAGCCCTGCCAGGTCAGCTGCACCTCTGCTCAGCCGCTGACAGCGCTGGCTCTGCTCCCTGCCACCTGCCATCCCCAGGGACACAGATGTTGGCAGCTGTTCTCCTGCCAAATGCTACTGTGCTCATCCAGACATAAAATTTATCTGTGTTAGCCTAGTGGCTTTATATTTCAAAGGTAGAGATATACATAATATCCATATTTTTCCATGGTAAGGGGGTTGGATTTTTGTTTCTCCTGATACCTGGAATGACAACATTTCTGGAAGGTGCATTTGGCTGTTCTGTGGCACTTCAGAATTTTTTATTATTATTCTGTAGATAGCTAAGCTATGAAATGCATAATTTTTCTTTTTTAGTGCAATTCTGATATAATGATGAAAAGATTACTGCTTCTGTCAATCCTGCTTTGTCTTGGGAAGAAAAAAACCCTACAGAACTGACTTTTCCTTAGATCATTCTGTAAGTTCATCACGCCTTAGAAACCTTTACAAGTGCCTATAGTGGCATGTGCCTGACTGGGAATAACTTCACTTCTAGGAAAAATACCTCTGCAGATGTTAAATAATGTCTTATGAACCATTAACATGAGGATTAATTAAGTTTAGAAAGGACAGACATAGAGCTGATGCAGTGTTAAAAAAATGAAATAAATATTTGATGGCAATTAAGAGGCATAGCTTCCTTTTTACAGGGATTAATTGAGCTACAGTTTTGTTAAAAGCATCCTTCAGTTTTGTTAAAAGCATTACAAACTCAATAGAAGTATCTC
Source organism: Loriotus luctuosus (assembly GCA_035582745.1). Taxonomy (NCBI): domain Eukaryota; kingdom Metazoa; phylum Chordata; class Aves; order Passeriformes; family Thraupidae; genus Loriotus; species Loriotus luctuosus. The sequence goes on along the minus strand of JAWWEY010000275.1, from coordinate 31,211,890 downwards.
ATCATTTGGTTTTGATTAATTATTAACCAGCAAGAGTTATCAAAATCATCAAATAAATTAATCTCTCTCCATTAAAAGCATATCATGGTGGTTTGCAGTGGCAAACCACAGGCAGATATGACACTTCTAAGGGAAAAAAGAGTGGCCAAAAGAAGGACAAAACAGAGCAGCTGGTTTTTTGTGGCTGGGAGAGAACAGAGGAGAACCTTTGCTGGGGAAAGCCCCAGGCTGTGCTGGGCACAAACCTGCCCTTTAGGGAAGAGCCCTGCAGGGTTCCCTCATGTAGCTTCAAGTTTATCTCTGGGTGCATACATTGTTTTACAGCTTTAGGGATATATTTTGTTTTATTTGTAGGATACAGGTTTTGGATTTAAAAAAAAAAATCCCAAATTTTAAAAGCAAACAGTTCCCTTGGTTGGAGTTTAGAGTTAAACTATAGGTTTTTTTCCTTTTGCACCTTTTTCCTTTGAGAAGTCAGGAACTGTATTTTCTGGAATTTCAGCATTGCTTCTCCTGGGTGAGGGCTGGGAGTAGGAGGTGGCTACTGGATCTGCAGGAGTGGTGGAACCCATGGTGAGGGAAACCCCCAGGAGCAGCACCTGTCTGCTGGGGAAGCATCCTCCTCCCGTGGGGTTATGGAGCCATCCAAGCAGTTCCTGACTCCTGTGTCCCTAATTTGAGCTCTTTAAATGAAGAGGCTCCTGTGAATGCTGTAAAACTGCAGTTTGAGAAATCAAGGACCAGTGGACCCTGAGAGAAAGCCAATTCAGTCCACAAAATATGAGAGCCACGATAAGGAAGAACAAAGGACAAAAGGAAAAAAAAAGGCAGAAATCATGGCTAACAATTCTATGAGTAACCCACTCACTCCTCTGCGATGATTAAACATTAAACTCCCACAAGCTAAGCAAACAAAAAAAAAATCCTCTAAATTCCCCCAAGGCTTTTGTCTTTGTAGCAAAGTTTGAACTTGAGGGTAAGCGCAGCTGCATCCTGAGTTGAGTTGAGCTGTCTCTGCCCTGGAGGTGCTCTCTGGGTGAGGTGTCTGCACACGAGTGTCTGTACAGGGGTGTCTTTGTTGGGGTGTCTGTTTTGGGGTGTCCCTGGCCAGGCTGGGGTGATGAGCACTCTGTGCATAAAGCTCCTACGGCATCCCTACAGATGCAGCAGTGTCAGACTTTCTGTCCCCCTGCTCCACACTATCTGTGTGAGTTCAACTCCAAGGAGGCAGAATTGCACCTCTTTACTTTCCCTACAAGGGAATAATCTGTGTTTGCCTCTCCTTTGCTGTTATAACCCCACAGCTTGTCCTCCTTTAGCTTCACTTCATTCACCAGGCAGATCCCAGGCACATGCAGACTCCCTGTAGCCCCAAATTTGCCTTTTGCTACTTATCGCCTCTCTGCAACTTTAATTGTCCCAACTAACTTCAAAAAGCAGAAGGAGGTTTTAAAATCATCCCAACTTACAAAGCAAGGAGCTCAATTTACTTTTGCAGAGCCGCCTTGCCAAAACAAAGACCGCAAGAGCTGCACTCTCCTAGGTGGACTCAACCACTCAACCACTCAACTTTATCAAAGACAGGAACAGAGCAGCAGCTTCCCACACGGCTCCCTGGAGCCCAGCTTCCCTGGGGAATGCAGCACAAGCCTGCACAGGCACGCCAGGACGAGCAGCACACAAACAAATCTTCCTTTGCAGGGTCCCTCAGAGCTCTTGCTTAATGCAAAGCTCGGCTTTCCACCTCCGCTCTGCTGGAGGTAAACAGGGTCAGCAGGACCTGCTGAGGTGGGGATTCAGGGGGCTTTTTAGCCTGTGGACAGCACAGGATGGTAGGGGGTGAATTTGAGGTGGTGTTATCCCCGGGGGCAGCTGGAGAAAGAGGATTGAAATCTCCGGTTGCTGACAATGGGACTTTCCCACTGGAGCATCTGCCCCACTGTCTGGGCAGCAGTGTCAATGCCAGGAGGGTCTGTGAAGGAGCTATGATATGATTCCAAGAGCTACAACATGATTTTGGATATGTAAAGTAGGCAAACAGAGGTGCCCTGGCTGCACACTTGTTCACAAACACACCAGCTTTGTGAAAACACCAGGATTCATCCAGACACACCGAAGGCCAGATGTGCAAAAAGAATTCCTGTTTGCTAAATTTGCTAAAAACAGCCCCCCTCCTGCAGCTCAACTCTGTACACCATCTCTTGGAAGGGAGTGAGGTATCTGAAATCAAAATTGGAAGTATGCTATCCTGGATGATTATTTATTCAAAGCTCTGGCCAAAACAATAAGACACTCACAGTCTATGCCCGGCTAAAATAAATGGGGCTGTATCCTGGTGGGGCTGTTCCTCAGCAGAACCAAAGATAGGGCTGGGAAATTGCATCTGGTTTTGTTATCATGTCTAATAAGTTAATTCAGCCATGTGAGAGGCTGAAAGACTTAAAATACATGTTAGGGGATTTTTAAATATTTGCAATAGGCTATGTTTGTAACTGGGGAATATGATACAGTGAATGAGAGGTGACATATTAAACTCAGCTGCTTCAACAAATGCACGTGTAAATAACACTGTGCAGTGTTAAGGACTTTGTTTTAAGGAGTACAAATGTAGAGGTCTAAGGGAGTTAAAGAGTTTAACAGAGAAAAACTAAATTAAAATGGTAAAATTGGAGAGGAAAGGAGGGGAAAGGAGAAGGAAAAACAAAACAAAAACAAAAAAAGAAAGGAAATGATGGAGTAGACATAAAAACAGAGGAGATCACCAGGAAGAAAACAAAAACAGAGACTGGCCTGTCCCCTTTGAGATGGTGATTGTGAAATGAAAAAACTTCAGTGGAACCCAAAGCGGTCACTTGGGTTCATCTCCCCTGGAGGAGCCTGCAAAGGCAGCACGGCGTACCCAGAGATAGGAAAACGGTGAGTGCTGCTGCTGCTGCTGCTGCTGCTGCTGGGTAATCTGTTTTCTTTCATCTGATGAAGGTCATGACTTTGATATTTTCCACCAGACTGGCCCGATTTGGGTGTCGGGCTGTTTGTTTGTTTACAGATGGAGAAATGTTTCCGACATCTGTCTGCATTCTCCCAGCAGCTACCTCATGTTTCTTGCAACTTCCCAGCCTTGCCCACGGCCTGTTCTTGGAAGGTTAGTTTAGTTTGTGTTGGTTAAAACACTCTTTAGCTGAACTCACTTAACACAACACCACACTGAGGACTGTCTTAGCCTTTATGTAATGTTTTGCTAATTTTAACAAACAGGCTGAGTGGTTGGAGCCGCTGGGGTTGCTGAAGAGCCATGAAGAGATTACTCAGTCAGATATTTCTGGAAACGTCTAGATTTCTAGAAATACAGATGAAATCATACCGAGATCAGAGCACAGCTGTGCAGAGAAGAGGCAACTCATTTATCACCCCCATTGTCAAGCCCAAATTAGTCCAACACTGGTTGGAGATGTGATGTGGTCACTTGGTTTTACAGCAGCTTGAGCAGAGAGCTGTGAAATGGGCACAAGCTGAAATCCCCTGGAGCTGGGGATTAACGAGTCCCCTGAGCCCTTGGAGCAGCTCCTGTCTCATCCCCGTGTGCATCACACAGCAGGGTCAACCTGCATCTCATTTCCTGGGACATCCCTTGGGCTTACCTGGTGCAGGAAACCAAAACAGTTTGGGAAATACACAGAAACCACAAAGTCAGTGCCTCGAGTGGAAATCTTGTGAAAAGCCAAGCTGTTCTCTGCGCAGCCAAGTAATCAGGCTTACAGAGTTGTGTCTGGCCCTTATTCCCACCCACTGTGGGGCTCCCAGCTCCTTCCCACGTCCTCCTGGCCATCCCCTGGGGCGAGCCAGGGCTGGGGGTCAGCTGCCCAGTGGGCAGGACGGCAGCCAAGGACCACGTGTCCTCTCCTCCAGTGTCCCCACACACGTCCCTCCTTCCCTCCCCCCGCTGATTTTTATTATATGGGCAGCCACATCCTTGGGTTTCTTAGGCTCTTTCAGATTTGATTTTAATGTGCCAGCAGGCTCTGAATTCTGACAAAAAGTACTTTAGCCTTAACTCTGCTTTAAAATTGACTTCTGTGTAAGGAGATGTGAAAATCAATGTTTGTGAACTTGGGAGCTTATTACCTGAGCAGTTTATCTACTAATGGCTATCCCTAAATGTTTTACACTTCCTACAGTATATCAATGTTATAATTGTGCAATTAATTGAACAGGGCTTTCATTGAATTATCCCTAGGAACAGTTTACAGTTAAATACTTAACCAACCATTACCTAAAGCTTTTACAGAAATGATTACCATAAATTTCCTTTAAAAATTGTGATTTAGTGCAAGCATACTGCCATTTTTTTTTAGCAAGAAAAAATAAACTTTATGTTGTAGAAATGTGCACATGGTCATTGGTAGACTGGCTCCTGACCTCAGAATTACTATGAAACATGTATTTTAAATACTGAGAAAGTTGAGAGTAAATGTATTTACAGGAATGAAAGGCTGACCAGAATGATAAATGAATCAGGCTTAATCAGAAACAAACAGTGACCTATTCATAGCTCTTTCAAAAAGGCAAGAATTTTGCAGATGTTGTTGGGTCAAGTTATATAAAAAAACAGTTTATAACAAGCAGAATGTGTGTGCTGAAGTCAAGGGAATTCTTCACAGACACATGTTTTTCCCATAGCTACGTGACTTTATTCCCCAGCGACGTGGTTTCATTTTGATACATGCTCCTTTTCATCTCTGACCAGGGCTCCATCCCCATGGTGGAGGGATTGCTGGAGAGTGCAGTGAGAGCTTGGAGAGACATGAGAAGCTGGAGTTTTAGGCTTAATTCCCTTGAGACATCCCAATCCATGTCGGTGGGAGCCGTGCCCAGTGCCGATCAAAACCTGTGCCGTGGGCAGCACAGGGGTGGTGCTGCAGTGCCCAGATCTTGGGCAAGGTCAGACATTGCTGGGACGTATCCATCAGTGCCCCTGGGGTGCTCACAAGTGTGTGGGAAACACTTTCTTGGACAGCAGCTCGGGCTCCCATGGGCAAGGCTTCTCCTGGCTGCGAGTGAGGTTTTGAGAGCCTGGTGTTGAGAGTCCAGCAGGACTAAGGAGCTCATCAAGAGCTGGAGACTATTTTTCTCCTGTCTCAAGTGGTGGGAGAGTCAAGCAAAGGACTGCAATTCAGCCAGCAGAGGAGCTGGGGAAGAGCCAAGCTGAGCTTTTAAAGGGCTCATGAGTTGACACTGATTTGCCTTTGAAAACCCTGAGCATCTGCACTGAAGCCCAGAAGACCAGAACCCATTCACTGGCCTGGAGCCCAACACATGCTCCATTAAACCATATTTCATTTCTTCTAAATAAATAATCAGCCTCCTTTATGGCACCATAATATATCTGAGGTAGTGTCTCTGCTGCTATTGAAGTAGAAGAAGAGGGGAAGGAGATTGATAGCCAACGTTTCATGTGATGAAAGGCAGAATTAATCATAACCCAAGTACAGGATGGCACTGCTGCATCAGTTCTGGCCTGAGCCTGCCTCTCTGTGTATCACCTTGTTGCACAATGTTTCATAAAACACAGAAATGTTGAAATAGAGTCATCCTGGAAAGAACTGTTTATACCCAAATTGTGGATCTGGTGGCATTAAACAAGATCCCTTGCCTTGAATCAGGCTGTGTTTTGTCCCCTCTATGGCTGCAGGAAAAGTCAGACCTGCTGGGTCCAGAGGCTGCCAGAAGTTGTGCACTGAAATTTAAAGTGCAGAAGTGGGGTAGGACAAAGGAACATAGGCTGGAGGGTCAGAAAGGGCAGAGTAGTCTGTAAACCCAGAAGGATTTAAAAAAACATTTGCACAACTGATCTAAAATAAGCTCATTCATGGTTCATGTAAAATTAGAACCCTCTTGGAAAATATTATTCAATTGAACAGAAATTAGAAAACATGTGTGGATCTGCAGGAAATTTGAGAGGTGAACACCCCCAAACTTTCTCTTCCTATAATCTAGAGCCAGGTTTTGCCATCTAAGCCCATGCCTTAATACAGTGGAAATTGCCAATTTTCAGCAAGAACCTGCGGGTAATGGAAACGAGCTGCTGATTGAATTTACCCTTCCAATGAGCATGACAGGAGGAGAGGCTGCAGTTCCTTATTTTCATTCTGTGACAAACATGATTAATGGGCTAAATGCATAAGTCCTGGTCCAGTTTCACCACCTACACCAGGTGCTAAAGTCACTTCATCGAGGGAGGAAACACCAGGACTGACTTAAGGGGGGAGATGAGCATGTGCGGCATGGCTTGGAAGGCTAGCCATGTTTCACCACCTACACCCAGACCTGAACCAGGATCCATATTGGAGGACTCAATCTGATTTTCAGTAATTTAAGATTCTCAGATGACTTCTGGCTAAGCATTTGGCTTGGAGAAACATCTGCAATTCCATGTCTGTGAACTCTTAGCAAAAAGGACATTTTCTTTTTAAATGAGGAAGGGGTAGCTCTAAGCACTTTGTTTTCCTGCTGTGAAGCAGACAGTTTTTATCTCTACCTGCAATCTAAGCTTTGCAGACGGGGTGAAAAGAGACTCCTGTGTAACTATTCAAAAGTCCCAGACGCACAGAGAACCACAGACATTGTCTCTTAAATAACTTTTTGCAAAAGCTGTGCGGGCGATTCGCAGGTCTTCACAGGAACTCAGTGTTTTGCTGGGGAGCATAATCTTTTCTAATACTGTTAATTTTAATAAGCCCTTTCTTGTCTGGTGGTTAAACCACAGGCCTACAAGTCACAACACAGGCGTGTCGTTCCTGCTCTTCCTTGGCCTCATGTCTCACCTCCAGCGAGACACAATTGCATTGTTACATTTTTCTGAACCTTGAGCCCTAAAATGGTGAGATATTTGCCCATCCGTGTTGCTTTGCTGAAATAACATTTGCAGAGCACTTTGGGTTGTCAGAGCACAGACATTATTTATTAGTGTAATTTCTGATTTGGGCTACGCCCACGCAACCTGCTCGTTCATGTGGAACGGCGTCATTTCTCTGACTTCCTTTCTGTGCAAAGGCTCGGTGTTATCTGCGTTAGGAAGTGTGATTAAGGAAAGAACTATGCTTCTTTTTAAAGGTTTTTTTTAGATAGATCAACTTAACATGTGCTTTTCCCTTCACAGAAGTGATTTCAGTTTTTGTTCTCTGAGCCAAAAACCCTGCGACGGTGAGCTACAATCCTGAGATAACAACGAGCATTTTCTATGATGGCTTGAGTCCACGTGCCACCAACATTTTCCTTGAGGTGCTAAGCCTCTCCTTTCAACACCAACGTCAGTAAAATTCAAGTGAACTCCAGTAGTTCAGAACTGAACCTTGGCTGGAACAATTCTTGTGGAGGCTGTACATGCTCAGGCATCACTTATAGGAAGGACTGGCACTGATGTATGAATATTTTATTTACAGAATCTGTGCTAATGAACTCTCTAGCTAGCTGTGACCCTGGAAACACTCTGCAGCTTCTAGAAAGTGCAAACTGAGTTAATGCTCGTGTGTGGACGTGAGGATCAAGGGGTAAAGGCTGAAGAAATCCAGCAAAACCCCATGTCAGCAGCCTGTTGAATCAGCTCTTTAAACAAGCTGCTGGATGTTGATGTAGGGTTTTGAAGCCTTATGTGCTGACAGGCCCTTGTATTTGCCTACTGATGGCAAAGGCATTATATTTCTCATCAGCTGCACAGCAATAATTGGAGACAGCATTTTTGTCACAGGCTCAATAGATGTTGCAACAAGCCCGGTGTGTTGTCTCTGTGTCTGTCACCACATTTTAAAATTCACGGACTATGCCTAATTTTTTTTTTTTTTTTGTTCCTGATATGTCATATCAGAGTCCAAGCTGTTTTATGAGCAGTAAGCATTTACTTACCAGAAATACCACATCAGCATCCAGACATAGCAGGAATAACTGTGGTTGAGCTCATCCTTTCCCAAATGCCCGTTGCAAGAGGACTGTGTCACTCTGGATTTTGGGTGAGCTGGTCAGCACCCATCTGTGTGCCTGGTTCTCTGAAGAGATAACTGATCAAATTCAGGCAAAAACCTGGAATTTGTGTGGAAAAACCAATGGCCAGATATTGCTTGGGTCAACTGGTAATTGCAATTCAGGTTGGGAGATTGTAGCCCCTGGTTATATGCAGCCTTTTTCAAGTATAAACAGAGATAAAGTTGTCTGAGATTTTCAGGAGGAGTGAAAATACTGAGTCTCATGTCAAGGTTTGCACAACACATTTGATTTCCCTCCCATTTTTGCTGTTAGTTCAAATGAACAGGATGCTCTGGAATTTTGACCCAGAATCATGGAGTTCTGTGAAATTGCTTGATGCAGGTTAAAGCAGGATGTGTTTCTGTGAAAAGTAAAGAGATTCCATGTAGGGGTGGCCATCCCTGCAGCAGCAGCGGAACACAGGCTGGAGAGGACCAGGCAAGCACTTTCTCTGACATCCCAAATGAGAGATGCCCGCTCCAAAGGTGGACCTGGTGGTTCCAATGCTCACACTCCACCCAGGCTTGGTCCCGCAAATGCAAATTATTAAATGTTTGGGTGAGAAGGAAGATCAATTCTGCTTCAAAATCTCCTCCACACTGCCTTGCTGTTTAGTACTGAGGGCACTTTCGAGGCTGCTCCTGGGCCAGCCCAGCCCTGGAAGCACAGCTTTTGTCTGAGCAAGAGCTGAGGCTGAGCCTGGTGAAGAACCAGCAGTTCTGGAAACCCCCAAGCAGCAGCAGCAGCTAGGCAGCACAACCTGTGTGCTGCAAAAAAACCCCTATTCACCACCATCCCAAATATTATTAATCAGCCCACAGTTTGCTCAGACAGGAAATTGTTACCGACCACTTTAATTTTACTAAACAAATGAAACCACCCCATTACTCATTCAAATCTAATAAACCGCAGCACACAGAGGAGGAAGTGAGCACTTCAAAATGGCTTGGAGAAAAGTTCTCACTTTGTTTTGCCATTTAATTAAAGCCAGGCTCTTTACAGGAAAGGGCATAATTAAATGGCAGCATGTGTACCATGATAATCTCCTCCACTGGCATCTCAACATGCAGCTGGCTACTGAAGGCAGACAGACTCTTTGTGCTGCTCTCTACACTCCCAGAGCCTCACCTGCTCCTCAGGAAGAAAATACACTGGGTACCAGCACAGCTCTCCTCTTCATTCCTTGCTGGATGATGCAGGGCTTCATTAGGAAGGTGCCAATGAAATAAATTTCCTTATTGCTTAATGCCTGCAGATATTCAGAAAGCAACTTCCTGAAGATGGACCCTGCAAATCACCTGGCAGCCGTCGATTTTATCAATGCCTTGGCATTTCCCGATCATCGGGTCTTTAAAACATAAACAAAATAGTCCAGCTTTAATATTTGCAGTCCTAAGCACTAGTTCAATGTGTGATGTGATTTGTGTGCATATGTAAATATTGTCTTTGCAGGCAGAAGGCAGACAAAGCATGAATGTACTTGTACCACAGAGAGGGATTGCTGTAATTGTTTGCCTTTCTTCTCAACATCAAATTACTGCGTTAAATGAAGGGAATTTCACAAACAGGCAGAAATGCCATTTTTGCTATGGAAATTCTACTTACTCCAGCTGCATGATGAAGTTTCACCTGAGAGAAGAGCTCATAAATGGGAATTATTCCTTTGCAGTGTTTTGGCTCCCAAAAGATGATTAAAGAAGAAAAACCCAGATAATCTCAATAAAGGGCAAATACCACAAAGAAACTTAACACCCAACGTGTTTTTGCAGCACTGCAAAGGCCATGAAGGAGTTTTCAAGCACACACGAGTTTGTTCCTGTCTGTACAACACCCCCTCCCTGGGACCGTTGGCGTTTGGCACCTCTACACTCAGGGGATGGACAGTGTTTGCTGGAAGGTCCTTGCCAATTTCTTTGGTCTCTCACCTGCTTTGCCCTAGACAATCCTTAATCCAATGCAAACAGGACTAAAGTCAACAGAAAGATGTATTAAAGAAGGCTGCATACTTAATAAATCCCCTATTAGTCACCATCAGAATGAACTGGTGTGTGATAAATCCTTTTTGTTACCATGCTCCAGTCCCATGCATGGACCATGTTATCCACATGAAACCAGCCCCTCTTCCCTTCCCCATCACAGATGTGCTGCAAAATCTGCAGCAATCAATCTGTTCTCCTTCCCATTCTTCAAAATGTTCTCCCTACCACTCTCATTAGTCTTACTTAATTTGTTTTGCTCTGTGGAAGGAATTACAGATTTGCCATCCTAGAGAACAGCTGACATTTTTACAGGAAAAGAAGTACGTGATTCATAATTTTCCAGAAATCTGCACATTACATATGAAGCACACTAGGACCTTCTGAGAAGCAGGAAAAATCCTGAGACTTGTACTGTATTGTTCCTGTTTGTCTGCTTTATGTACCTGTGCAAACAGCACAACAAATCTCACAGGCAGCAAGGAAGAATTGCTGTGCCCTCTTGTGCATCATCATTCAGCTGAAAGGAGAGTGGCTGCACTTTGAGGAGAAAATTATTTTAAACAGTGCCACTTTGCAATGGCATTTTCCAGTGGTGCAGAGGACTTTGAAAGATCCAAGGAGGGGGAATTTTGGGAGCTGTAGGATAGGACTTTTTCTAAGCCAGAACATGCACTAGAAATTCATAATGCAATTCTGATTCAGTGTTCGATTTCAGTCATCCCTTTCTGCTTGTTGGTTTAGTTTTGTGGGATTTTTTTCTCTTTCCCTTTTAAAAGCAGCATCCTCAGCTTCTCTTATCAGGAGCCATGGGGGAAAATGCTGTGATGAAACCAGGCTGTCACAACAAGGGTCCTGAGGAAAGCTGGCAAGAAATGCTATGGAAAGGTGGCATGGTCAAGGGGACATTCAGTTCCATCTTGTCATTTTGAGAGGTGAACTTGCACATGTTGTACAGAGCAGAAAAGAACTCTGAGGTACTGGAAAAATATTAATAATTCAATCCAGTGAGCATTTTATGTCAGTGAACACAGTCTCAGGAGGAAGAGCTGGATGTTTTTAATAATGTACTCCTCAGAAATCTTCAGAAACTCAAGAAATTATTTATGAAGTGCATGTGAGGACAACAGTGGTCTATCCACTAAACTAAAAATGTCTTTCCTTCTGTCCTCTACTTTTTAGCATCACTCACAGGTACCTTATATCCCAAAAGATGTACCACAAAAACTATTTTATATGTGCAGCAGGAAAGCAGAAGCTTTGCAGGGCAGAGGTTGTTTCTCACACCCTTCTGGCCTTAATCTGAGCAGGACTTCAAGGCACTTTTTAGGATGCAATGCCCTACCTGGAGTGCTGCATCCAGCTCTGGGGCCTCACCACAGGAAGGTCCTGGAGCAGCTGGAACAAGTCCAGAGGAGGCCACGGAGGTGATCAGAGGATGGAGCAGCTCTGCTGGGAGGAAAGGCTGAGAGAATTGGGATTGTTCAGCCTGGAGAAGAGGAGGCTCCAGGGAGATCTTAGAGCCTCTTCCAGTGCCTAACAGGGCTCCAAGAGAGCTGGAGAGAGATTTTGGACAAGGGCATGGAGGGACAGGACACAGGGAATGGCTTCCCACTGCCAGAGGGCAAAGTTAGATGGGATTTTGTGAAAAAATTCTTCCCTGTGAGGGTGGTGAGGCCCTGGCACAGATTGCCCAGAGGAGCTGTGGCTGCCCCTGGATCCCTGGCAGTGCCCAAGGCCAGGTTGGACAGGGCACCCTGGGACAGTGGAAGGTGTCCTTGCTCACGACAGGGGGTAGAACTTTAATTATTAAAGTCCCTTCCAACCCAAATCATTTTGTGATTCCGTGATTACAAAAAGCAGCAATCTGAGATTCAAGGAACAACCTCCCACATTTTCTGTGTCTGTTCTGGAAGGGATCCCTCCAGGCTGAGGCACTGGAAGGATTCACCCTTCAGGCCCCTCCAGCTGCCGGAGCTACTGCAGAGCCGCCGCTCCCGCCCGATGCCACCCGGTCCCTACCCACAGCACTGCTGGGACAGTGGCATTTCCTGCTCTGGAGCTGCACATTCCCACTGCTTTCTCTGGAAGAACAGCTCTGGAGTGAGTAAACAGCAGCCTTGGGAGGGAGGTTGCTCTGCAGGGCCCTTGCCCTTGGCTCAGCGCAGCTCTGGAAGTCCCCGGCCCGCGGTGCCACCGGGGCGGCTCCTCGCTGGTTTTTCCCTACAGATCCCACTCCAGAGAGGGGGGACAGGACCAGCCCTCTTCTCCAGGGCTAGTTTCCCTCCGTGCAGGCTTTTCTGACATCCCTGGGCTGCAGGAGGCTTTGACAAATTCCTGCAGGAGTTCCACAGGTAGCCACTTGCCAGTAAAAAACCCCTCATACAAGTGCTGAGGTTCCTCTTCCTCCCCCAGCACCTTCCCAGAAGTTATATAAAATGATGGTATAGCTTTGTTAAACACACACACACACACAAAAACCAAAACAAAACAAAAAAAACACCCAAAACACCAAGCCCTAACTTTCAGAGCATTTTTAGAATCCTTTCCAGTGTACCTCATCCTTCATGTTTGCTCCAGCCACTGTTTAAACAGTTTGTGTTTGCTCAGGCAAGGAGATTTATATCCCGGATCAGTAAATAAACCTCTCACTGTGTGCTTTCCTACAGATACTCCTACCTGATGATTGCAAAACACAGCAGGCAGGAGAGGATGACAAAGAAAACTGGTGTCTTTAAGGAAAAAGAGCAGGAATTACAGCTCTACTTTGGTGTATGGAGGCAATCACACAGGCAGTCATGGCTACTCAGCCCCAGGATTTAGGTTTAGAAGTGTCTCTCTGAGCAAAAATGATGTCGAAGCTGGATGATAAAATATGAATCCAGAAAGTCTGTGGTTTTGATTTCACTGAGCTTTGGCTGGAGTTGCTGGATTGAGGAGCTCTGTCTCCTCTGGCTTAGACATTACATAGCAAAGCTTGTAATTTTTCATCTCCTCTGGAATGCAATTTTGCAAGAAATGCCGATTCTAACTACTAGGTGCACAGGAATTTTTTTTTTAAATAAACTTTTACCTTGTCCACCTGTGTTCAGAGTAGGTCAGAGAGTGGAAGGAAGGTGCCCCCCTCTCCAGGAGAGAGGTATTGAGGGGAGCTGGGCTGCACACAGACCTGGCAGTGGCATTTCAAATCCTTCCATCTGAAAATAGGGACTGGTAAGGTTTAAATCACAAACACACAATAAAACCCACTTGAAATGAGTCCATGTAAACGAAGGGATTGAAAAACAGCTCTGTATCTCTGTCCTATTTCCCTTTCCAGGAAGGAACATCTCTTGGGTAACCTAAAAACAAAACAAAGTAGCAGAAAACTTTACTTAACCTCCAGCTAATTTCCTATCTGGACTAAATTTAGCAGGTTGGATTTTGTTTGGGGGATGTGCCTCCAGCACAGTAAATTCAGAGGGATGTTGCCATTCCCCTAAAGCAACTCATGCAGCGCTCTGGTTAAAACTGGCTGAGTTAATTCCACATCACAGCATACATTTTTAACATGAAATGTCACTTTCAGTTTAAACAGGGCAGCACATGGGTCTGGTGGAGATGTGGCTGAGTTCTGCTCCCTGGAAAAGCCCAGCAGCAAACACACAGCAGAAAACCCACACAGCAAACAGCTGCTGGAGCTGCCTTCCAGCCACCTCTGCCTCTCAGAGAGCACGGGAGGATAAAAACTTTGTCAGGAAAGCTCCTCCACGCGTGTTTTGAAACAGACAGTCCTTAATTGAAGGAAGATCAAGTCAGGGACCAGCCCAAAACACTTAGATTATTTTTCCATGAGTCAAGGGTTATACTCAAAACAAAAATTAGCCTACAAATACCAAGGCCAGGCTGGTGCACTGAGCATTTCCCAGCACAAGTCACTGCTGCCAGCCTCCTGCTACAGAGAAAAAACCATCTGACAAACGACTTGGAAAGTTTCTGAAACTTTATTCACTCTGTCTGTCTTTGCCTTGCTAAAACCTTTCATTTCAGGGCCTGCAATTATTTGCACTCCCATCATCTTGAGGTGTAGAAATTGTGGAAGGAGTGTAAAAGGACAACAAATAGATTTAGAAAGTCTGTAAAACTGACAGCAAGTGTATCTGCTGTGTGTCTGGGGAAGCTGGAGACCAGGATGAGGCGGTTCTCTTACCTAACTGAGAATTGCATCTTTGTGGGGAGAATCTTTCCAGGGTAAGGAGATACCAGGTTACCAAACTGTCACAAAACCATGACTAAGAAGTGTCTGCTGCTCACCTCAATCCTGAGATGCTGGAGGAAGAAGAGGAAGGGATTTAAAAAAAGTGGATTAAAAAAAAAAAATCAAAAGAACTTGTACAAATAAAAAGCAACACCTTTATTAAAGTAGTGCTTGAAGTTAATGTTTGAGCAGACACTGTCTTTGATCCATCAAAGTGAAATGATTGAAAGGGAATGGCAAATGCACTGGCAGGCTGGCTGGAAAAGGTGATTTCAGGACATTTCCCTGCACCACATCCCCCCAAGACCCACCAGAGCCCCTGTTCCAGCCCCTGCCCAGCCTCAGCCCTGTGCATGCAGAGCTCCTGGGGCTGGTTGGTTTTCCAGCCTGGCATCCAAGGTCCCTGTTTTGTTACAGGGCAGAATCTGAATGTTTGAAATGACGTAAAAAAACTTTTTTTGCTCATAAATGCAGGGGCAGAGGCTGCAGCCGTGTTTTCCTGCTGTGCTGGGAGCAGCAGCACCTGGTACTGCACTGGGAAGGGGCATCTTGCTCCTGACAGATCTGTCTTTTTTCTCTCTGTTTTTCCTTGTTTGTGAGCAGAAAATGAAATTAACCTTCATAAACCACCCTTGTTAAACTGGACCCTTATTTTCTCCATGAACTAAAAGGTGCATTTAAGATTTTACTACTCACACTGATGAACTGGATGTAAATGAAAGGAAAGCTATCTTACACATAATTTAGCATTCTGTAATCATTAACACTCTTTCCTAAGTCCATAGTTGATTCACTTTGACATTTTTTGTGGGATTTACAAACCCATTTAGCCTTTGTTGGACAAGTGAGACCGTGCCAGATGCAAGACAGGGCTGAAGATGATTTAAGGTTGTTTCCACTCTTACAGCAGCAGTTTCTCCTTCTGTCTCTAGTATTAACAAATAAACACAATTACAGGCAGAGGAAGAACAAAAGGTTGCTTACTAGCATGAAACAAAGCAGCAAACTTTTAGGAAGAAAAAAGGAAAAAATAGTTTTGCAGTAAGGGTTGTGTTTTTCATCTGGTGACACTCAGCTCTGGCAGAGATCTGGGAAAGCTGATTCAGGGCTGGTTTGCAGAGCTCAGTGCAGGTGGTGTCAATGCCTCTAAAAAAAAAAGCTATGAATTATGAATAATACATAACCAAGCTTTTGTTGAGTAATTATTAATAGGAAACACACAATTTGAGATAAAGGAGACTCTTAGCTGGCAGAAGGTGGAAGGGATCACCATAACACTGAAGTTGGCCATCCGTGGGGTTTATTGGCAGTCAGCAGAAAAGGAAATGTATTTTCCCTGCTATTTCCCTGAATAGTTGAAAGTGGAGCAAATCACCATCAGCAGAAGGCAGGAGAAAAAAAAAAAATCTGTTTCTGATGCAACTTCCCATGTTTTCAATCAGCATTTTCCATAAGCTGCCTTTTGATCATGCATTTAAAAGTTATGTAAATGCTTGGATTGCAAAGAGTATACATATATTAAAGAGGAATAATAATAACCATAAATAATAATAAACATAAAATATATACATATATAGACATATTTATATATTTATTTATGTATATATATAAAAATGTATATATATATTTATGGGTTGGCTGAAGAGAGCCACTGCCATGGCTTCTGGATGAAATGGAAGAGAAAAACTAATTATTTGCTTCTTCAAGTAGCTGTGCATTTGTGGGCCCTGGAAGCACTGGTACTGCTTTGCAAAGGGCTCATTGCAAATGAGAAATGAGCTCCAAGTCCATCATATCTCCTCCCCCATGCTGTGAAAGGTCACAGTTGGCTGAGCTCCATTGTAGCTCCTCTCAGAAAGTGGGGAAGGAGTTCAGAAGTTGTTTTTCCCACCAGAAATAAAAAAAAAGAAAAAGAAAGAAAAGAAAATAAAAGAACAATTGTACACCATTTCTATTTTCTGAAGAGGAAATGGTGATTTGTCTCAGCCATGCCACTGCCTGGGAATTCAGCAGCCTTTGGTATTAAAGGAGTTAAGCAGCAAGTTTGCCTTAAATCTTGAGGAAAACATGTTTGAATTGCTTTTTTCCATGGTAAATAAGCATGAGTCCTTCCTAGCACCTTCTGTGTCTGAGGTGCACCCTGCCCCTGGCTTGGGTGGTTTTTGCTGAATCCCACCTCAGCTCTCACCCAAATAATGTGCCACACCTGGAAGGTGCACCCACGCTGGAAAATCTCAGCCTAAGGAAAACAAGTAAGAAATGCACTGAAATGCTCTGAAATTCCATGTCCTCAGCAGACACGAGTTCCAAGGCACCAATTAATTGTGTTCTGTGGCCTCCCTCATCCTGTGGGTCATGGTGGAAAGCCAGATGAGGATCCAGCAAATGGATTTTTCACTGTGACCTTTTAAATCATCCCAACAGCATGGGTGCCACTGGAAAAGCCCCAGATCCTCTTTTCTTGTGAACCAAACCATACTGCAAAATTTCCCTCTGGGTCTCGTGTCCAAACACAAACCTTTTCTGTCTCCTCAGCACAAAATTCTGTATCCCAGCTGTGCTTTGGGTGAATCTTTCCCATATTTTCTATTTTTTCATATGTGAGACCTGCTGCTTTCCCTCCCTGCAGAGGATGGAACTTGTCTGGGCACAACCCAGGCTGATTAGGGAACGAGGCTGGGCTGCCTGTGACACTTGGATGGTTTGAGATAATCAATTCCTCACACTGGCACCAGCTATTAATGGGGTGCTTTCTGGAAACTTCTGATCCAGAGCTCCAGAGCTGTCAATAACTCATTCTGATCATTTATTTGCATGTCAAATAAATATAATGCTGAAAGAACCCCAAGTGGAAGCAGCATCTGAGCAGAACAGGGGGACACTTTTGAACTTTTGATGTTCATTTCCCTCTGCCCTTCTTCCCCAAGGGGGTAATTCAGAGGAGCTGAATCCTCACACCTTGAATTCATATAAAATCAGGTTATTAATAAATTATGCTCACTGGGTGAGAGTGAGATGAGAATCATGGCAAACCTGATGGTGACATTTAGTATCACAACTTTGAAAAGCTGTTTTCAACAGCACACTGCAGGGTGCAGTTGCCAACAAGAAGACAGAACATGCAGACACCTCATTTTTGCAGGGTTTTCCACTCTGCATCAGCCATGTGATGACAGAAGTGGTTCTTATAACTATTTATTTAAGGCTTTATTATAATGCTCATGCCAGAGGGCCCTGGATTAAGATGAATTGCAAGTTTTAATCATGTCATTTCATTGTTTTTGTGGACCTGCCTTGGCACTCGCTTGTGGGCAACTGCCGGCTTTACAAAGAAAACTGTGTGAAAAGTCTGTCTTTTTCACTGCACTAACAATGGACAAACCCCCAGCTCGCAGGAGCAGTGTACATCCACTGTTCTGCACATTGTTCATGCTCTGAAAAGGAAGAGGAACGGGGCTGGGCTCCTCCAGAAATGAGACAGAAATGCCATTGAGTCTCATTTCCTGCTGGCGAGAGCTGGGCTAGAGCTGGGCCGTGGTTTGTAGGAGCTGCTGCATCCTCCTGAAATCACTCACCCAGGGTGAAAAGGGCCAAGAAAGGGTCTGATTTTAATCAGTTTAACATTCTGAGCTGGGGACAGTCCCTGTGAGGGGAGAGCAGAGATCCCCTCATCTCCCCACAGCGAGGAGTGGGAGGGAAACGTCGGGGACATCTCAGCATCCAGAGCAGCCCCAGCGTGTCTGGGCATCCAGAGACCATCCCTGAGGTGTCCAGTGATGGTCAGCAGGGCCCTGGCCACCAGCAGCACCACATAATGCCCAGCTGGCCTTCAAACCCGCTGAAGTAATTGTTTAAAGTAGTCCCAGCCAAGCAGAGTGGAAAATGTTAGAGCTGTTTTAGGTGCTGGTTGTACACACTGCCACTCACACTCATTAATCAGACTCCAGAAATTATGGATGCCTTCAAAATGTTGTTGCTTGTAAGTGAAGGTTTAGGGGCTCTGGTTGTTTGACACTGGCTTTGTGCCATTTGAGGTTTTTTTTTTGGTGGTACTTGATGATCCAACTGCCTCCAGGGTGTGGGGCTTTCAAATCCATTCTTCCTTGCAACTAAAAAGCATGGATTTATGAAAAAAATTTGCAGTTTAGCAACACTGGGCATGTATTTGGTGCTTTTATGGGACAAGAAATCATTGATAGCTTCTCCTTTCCCCTGTGTGTTTGAATGGAGCACGGAGAGGCAGCTTCATCTCTTTGTAGTTGTAAGAATATCAATGAAATTGGAAACACTGCACTGCAAAACCCCTCTTCACTTCCAGGAGCTATCCTGGGAGAACAACATAATGTTCATTTCAACCAAAAGAAAACATTCTGAACAATATTTTAATTTATATGTATATTTTAAATATATATTGTGGCCTTTTCTGAGGAAATTAATTTCCTCATCTCATCTTCCTCCTTCTTCCCTTTCACCTGAAGTGATGGACACCATGAAAGACATTTCTTGATCCCAGATGTGTTCCATTTCCTGCAGCTTAAATTGAAATCATTGCCTTCTTCATAAATACCTGCCAGGGATGGAGATGCACTACTTAAGAACTTTGGTTAGAAACAAATCAATCAGAAGGATTTGAGGAGGTAACCAGCATTTTCTAATTTGTTTCTACTGGCAGAAGTGCTGCAGTGAGGTTACATCCAAACAAATTTGGTGGCAGCATCTGCTTTGTAATGACCTAAATGTCTAAATCTAACTTTAGAAAGTGACTTGTAGCAGGTTCAAGCAAGGCTTTCAGAGTTTTTATTTTCACTCCTTTAAGTGAAGAACTGGTCCATAGGGTTTGTGATTTTGGGATCCCTGGAGGGATCCTCAGCCCAGCAGAGTCCCCAACATGTCCAGAGGAGCCCATCAGTGCTGCTTGTGCTGAACCACAAAGGGTTGGATACACCAAGAGATGGCCCTGGATGGAGGGAAGATCTGTTTCAATACCCCACCTGACAGCACTGGACTAAAATGGGCAAATGTGGGTGTTTAACAGAAAAATTGCAGCTGTTTTGTGGTCCAGATCCTGCCTCTGGGCAGTCTCTAACTGGGCTTTAGTGCACAGGACTGCTCTGGGTTTTTTATATATATATGATTTTTATTTTTGCATCCAGGCTAAATAGATGTCGTAGAAGAAAAATGCTTTATTATGTTGTATCTACACACATTAAAAATATAAATGCATAAACAATGTCAGGTTTTGGAGCTGCACAAGAAAATTTGCTCTTTAGGGGTATTTTAAATATTTAAGATGCTATTCTAGAGTGAAATTAGTCACATTAATAATCCCAATAAAATGTAAGATCAGTGTCCAGAGATGTAAGGGATTATTACTGTACATGATGTGAAGAAAACAATTAAGGAGCATGGAAATGCCTCCTGTCCTGTGTAGCTTTGGCCTTTCAGGTATTTTATTGCAGGATTTTCTTTTCTCTAGAAGTTAGTGGTAAAAAACACATCTCAGGTCAAAATAGTAAATAGTGAATCACCCACAAATTCAGCTCATTTCCTATCTCTCACTGAAAAAATGTTGATTCCAGGCATGGGAGCAGAGCTGTGAGCCAAACAGTAATTTCTTTATGGTGTGGATGACTCAGAGGAAAGAATGCCTCATGGGGATAGCAGGAGAAAAAACTAAAGAACAAGGAAAAAAGTAAACTTTCTTTAAAGAAACAAGCAATCAAGTAAAGGGCAAAAGGTCAGAAAAAGCCCTCAGCTGTTTCTGTGATGCTCCTGTGATCCTCTCAGTGCCCTGCAGCTGCTCTGCCCTGGAATGCCAGGTTTGTCCCCAGGGCAGGGGCAGCAGGCTGAGCCCAGCCCCATCTCTGGGTTCAGAGCCCCAAATCCAACCCAAACCAGAATTAGGAACTCATTTCACACCATCCTGCCAGGCTCTGGAACAGGAGTTTTCTTCCCAGCACTGCTCCAGGTGCGAAGCCCTGGGAGCTGATTCTGCACTGGATCTCTGCTGGGAGAATGATGCAGAGCAGGTACCTCTCTTTTTGGGGAGGGGAGTTCAATGTTTTCAATGTTCAATCCCTCTTTAGTAACTCTACTTAATATTTAGAGTTAGAGTTATTAACTCAACTTAAGGATTTTGGGACCTGCAGCAGCTCTTTTGTCACTCTTTCCTTATTCACAAATGTGAATAAAAGCAGTTTAACCCTCTCCATAAGTTGCTTTGTGATCTCTTGATGGGCCTTTAATTATTACAAATATTTCTTGCCCTCCCTGGGAAGTGTCTCCTCCCCCAGGCAGATTTATCCAGTGGGGTGAATTGATATTCATCAAGCACATTTCATGAAGGCTGATTGAGAAATGGAACAGAATTTCAGCTCAGCCTTCAGCAGCAATATCTCATCTCATTGCCATTCCTCTTTTTTTTTTCCACAGTGATAATGAATGATTAATTTCAACAAGCACTGCTATCTACATTTACATAATTATTTATGTGCAATTAAAACATCTTGCCTGCTGTTCCAGAGTCAATATCACGTGGCCAGAAGCACAAAACAAGATAAGGAGGCAACATTAAAATGTAGGGTAGCTCGTCCCTGTGGGGTAACCATGTGCTGCTTTAATGTCACTTATTTAAAGCCATGCTCAGGACCAATTAATTTCAGTCTGTGAAGACTAAGAAAATTATTTGTGTTGTCTCAGTGCAGATCATTACCCTCTCCCACGCATTTTAGGAGCTTTCAAAAAATGTGATTCAGGTTCCAGCACGATATAATTTGAGGCCTGAGGCAAATTTCCTCTTCAGCACCTTTCCTTCGTAGGGATGCTGCAGCAAATGGCCTGACATTTATGTAGTGTGATTGCTATAAGAAATAAACCACATTTCTCTGATTTTTCGTGAACACTTAAAATATGAAATAGAAACGTGCCTTTTGGAAGAATTGCTTAAGAGCTAATTCTTGTCGGTGTAGGGAAATGCTTTAAAAATTTCAAGTTTCTATTTTAAAAAAGCTTGAATTGGAATTGAATTAACTTCTTTCCACTTGAATTCACTTCCTCACCTGCTAAAATATAGTAGAACTGTTTCAGGAGTTGGGTTTATCCCTAGGAGTTGTTTCCAGAAGGTGAAATTCACAGAGTATAAATAATCTGCAGGAAGAAAAGACTTGTTAACAACAGATTGGCATCAATTATTTATTCCCTGTCACCAGGCCAGGCAGAGCTGGGCCCTGTGACAGTTTCCAACCACAGCAGGTTGGGAAGCACTGGGTGGGGAGTCAGAGCTTCCACAAACATGTGGGGAATAATGAGACTGTAAATCCGGAGTGACCTTTGCTGCTGGGGTGGGATGGAGATCAAAGGGCTGAGATTTCCCTCTGCTGCTCCCTGCTCAGGGCTGGCACATCTGAGCTACACCTGGCCCTGGGCAGCTTCTGACAGAGCACAGGTGAGAGCCAAGTGCTTTCCCTGGCTCTGGGCTGTCCTGGTTGTGTTTGGGTTTGGGGTGGTGATGGCCCAGAAGGAGCAGGATGACAAAGCTGTCACTTCAGAGAGAGCTGCAGCCGTGCCACTTGTGCCACCCCTTGGTGCCCCCAGCAGCTCTGGCAGCTCACTGCCCCTCTCTGTGCTGCATTACAGCTTGCTGGAATGCTTGGGTTGAGTCCAGCAGGCTGCTTATCAAATGTCCTTATCAAAAGGATAAATGCAGTAAGTCCGTGCTGGGCCTTCCTAACTAGAAACACATTGACCTCCCTCATTTATTGTGTTTTCTTTCAACATGAGAAATAACTTCTCTTTGGTACAGATCTGCCTGATTAACAGAGAGAGAAATTTCAGGTTATTTACTCATTGGAAGGCAAACAGCTGGAGTAGGGATACCCACACCATGACTTCCCATGGGATGTGAGGATTTTGGTTCCTCCAGCAGCTGGAGGACGAGTGCAGGCCATGGCTCCCCCATTTTGGCGTGGGTAGGATGGAGGGAACTGTGGAACAGAGGTTCTGAAACAAGCTCAGGCTGCAGGAGATGGAACACCAGGAATCCTTTGCCTCACATCCAGCACTCCCTGCAGAGCCCAGGATCCCACCTGAACCCCAACAGGTTTTCCAGGCCGGAGGATGGAAATTGTCCCTGGCTGTCCATAGGCAAAAACCCTGCCAGGGACAAGGTGGGTGTGGAAGAGGCTGCTCTGAAGGTGATCAAACATGTGGAGGGATCCACTGCCAGGGGTGTTTGTGATGACAGCTGGGGGAAGGAAAAGCTCCAGGTTTTCCAGTGGAAAAGGCGACGTCAGGCGGCGCGGCCTCAGGAGCTGGGAAAGCCCAGCAGGAACAGCTGAGATCTCCTGGTTCCACTCAACACTGGACATGGAAACTGGAAAACTTGGTTTGGGAAGGACAAGACAATCAGTGTCAGTGGTAACCAGCACCTCAGGAGTTGAAATTAAGGGGAGCCCCTGCAGAGGGAGATCAGGAGGTGCCCAGCGGGCTGAGGGTGATGGTGCAGATGTGTCCTGCTGAATTAAGCGTCTGTTCTGGGTTTGTCTGTGATTCCAGCAGCCCACACTCGGTGCCTCCAGCACTGCAGGGGATGGTGGGACACCCACACCCCTAAAAACAGCAGAACAACAGCGAGGAGAGATGGGAGAGATGGGATGAGGGAAGGAGCCAACTCTGCCTCAGCATCAGCCCTTACTGAGGCACACTGAGAGATCAATGAGCAGCTCCATCACAGTTAAAGTTTTGCAGGTTACTCTTTCATTTCAAGTTAATTAACAGTAATGAGAACATTACATGGATTAGGGGGTGGCTCTTGTTTAGCAGAGCATGGACTTTGTTTGTCTATCAGGACTATTCTCATTTTTCTGACTCTCAGATCCTCATTAGGTATTAAAACCAGGAACCTGCAGGGGAAAAGCCCTTCATCACATTTCTTCTCAGTCAGTGTTTGTGATGTGTAGGCTATGGTACTCTCTAATTATTTCTAACTTTCATTAAATTTGAGGTTTCTTTCTTATTAAAACATAATTAACTGGGTGAAATTGGAGAGAAACTGTCCTTAATATAAAAAAATTGAAGATGGAAGGGCTTAGGAACAAAAGCAGGGAGGTGAGACTGTCAATATTTTGAACCTTCTGACAAATCCCCAGACTGTTTCATTTTAAAAGGGCAGCAACAACAAACCTTCCAGAAAATCTGCTTTCATGTTTTCGTGCCCATCGTCATTTCTTTGCTGTTTGTTTGTTTTAAAATGCTCCACTCCACTGGTGGCCATGGTATGCTGGGTTACAACACAGTGTTTCCAGACATGGAAGAATGTTTATATATCTGTGGGGAAACATTTAGCTATCTTTTAAAAATAAGCTATTTCTGTATCTGGGTGTCAAAGACTGATGTTCAGTTCAGAGCCTCGTCCCATCAGCCTTCCCTCTGCTCTGGGTCACTGTGGTCAGATTTACAAGCAAGATCTGGAATTATTTTTTTATGGTTGTCCCTGTAGCTGGAAGGCACCATCATGAACTTCAGAGCCTTCATAACAAGTGAACTCTCAACGGTGCCAATATCACATAGAATATTTGCAGGAGTTTTAAATAGATCTGGACAAAATAGCTAAACAAAAAGAGGTTTTAATTATTTTTTAAGGTTATTTTATTACAATTTGTGTTCAGTGTAACAGTTGCTACTTACAGCACAATGCATTACACCAGTCTTACATATTGATTTTTAATTTTTTGGCCATTTCACAGTGTATTTGCCTGATTCTGCTTTCTGCATGGGCATAAAGATGCAATCATTCTGTGTGAGTGAAAAGCTAGAGCATAACTAGTGCAGACACCAGCCTGGTGTCTCTGCAGGAAGCAGAAATTGCAAAAGGGAGCAGGACAAAGCTCACGAGTCTGGACTCATCCCACGGGAAAGGCTGGTGTGTTCTCACAGAGCTGCTCCTGAGTGCATCCCAGGGGAACTCTGTCCTGCCTGTCCTGGGTTTGCACACAGGGACAGCTGGCAAGGGAGCAGCTTCTGCCTCTGCAGACACTGACAGGACAAGGGGGGATAATTCTAAACCAAAAAGGAAGAGATTTAGGTTGGATGTTAGGAAGGAATTATTCCCTGTAAGAGTGCTGAGCCCTGGCACAGGTGCCCAGAGCAGCTGTGGCTGCCCCTGGATCCCTGGCAGTGCCCAAGGCCAGGCTGGACATTGGGGCTGGAGCACCCTGGGACACTGGGAGGTGTCCCTGCCGTGGCAGGGGTGGGAATGGTTGAGTTTTAAGGTCCCTTCCAACCCAAGCAGTCTGGGACTCTGAGATTCATGGAAGGATGTGTGGCTGTTGCTGCTGTAGGCACTGGCACGTTTCCATGTCTCTTGCTCACCTGCAATCCTCATAACAATCATACAAATATTGTGTTTGGAAAAGCCTTCTAAGACTATCAAGTCCAACAATGACTTGAATTTTCATTTGCTGTGAAACCCAAACCCAAGCTCCCAGAATTGCTGCTCTAGAGAGCAGCACCAGAGTAGCTCCCCACACCCCCAGCCTTTAGCCAAATTCAAATTACTCCTCGGCAATTTCTTGATTCCTACAGAAATGCTCTTCTCCATGTGTTTGCAGGAATGCTGAACAGCAAAGGATATTGTGGAAGATCCCTGATATCTCCCAGAAGTCAGAAAATGGAGGTAATCCTGCAAATATGCACGTCATTATCTCAGAATCCTTCAGGCAGGCACGGACCCGCTGAGGGTGCCGGCACACGAGCCCAGACACTCTGGTTCCTACTGGGGACAAAGCTATTTAATTTTGGAGCTCAAAAAGCAGGGCTAAGTGCCACCAGTGCTGCTTTTCCAGCCACCTTGGCATCCCGAGGGGCATTCACACACCGGGCTGGGATGTGGTGGGGTGCCAAGTCCTCGGCTCCCCTCTGAGGGAGGCTGAGGCCCCGCTGGGTGGCTGCTGTGTCCCACAGGCGGTTTTCCAGGTGGAAAGCTGTTCCTAGCGCTGGGATGTGTGAAAAACCAAATGCTGCTGGGTTGATAAGGGGGTTTGGCTGTGCCCGCCCGGGGATGCTGCGGGGCCGGTCCCCGCCCGTGCCAGGGTGCTCTGAGTGCCCCTCTCGGCGCTCACCGGGCTCTCTCCGGGTTTCCAATCCAAACCGTCCGTGCCAGGGTGCTCCGAGTGCCCCTCTCGGCGCTCACCGGGCTCTCTCCGGGTTTCCAATCCAATCCATCCTTGCCGGGGTGCTCCGTGTGCCCCTCTCGGCGCTCACCGGGCTCTCTCCGGTTTCCATCCAGGTGTGGGCTCGCTGCTGGCGCGGTTCCAGCTGTCGGAGGGGCCGAGCTCGCCGGCCCCGCTGGCCGTGCAGTTCACCAGCGAGGGCAGCACCCTGTCCAGCTGCGACATCGAGCTGGTGGGAGCCGGCTACCGCTTCTCCCTCATCAAGAAGAGGTTTGCGGCAGGTGAGTGTCCCCGCAGGTCCCCTCTGGCCGTGCCGGGATGCCGGGAGCGCTGCTGCTGTGTGTCTGCATACAGCAGCTCGGGCAGGGGGGGACAGACGGACAGCCTGCGTGAAATAAATCCTGCTGCCACCTGCCAGCCTTGGGTTTCATGGCTCATGCCTGCTCTTGCAGGAAAGGCAAGGGCTGGCATCTCCAGGGCACCTCCAGGAAGAGCTTTTGCCCCCTTGCTGCAGAGAATAATGAGGATTTTTCCTTGTGTTCATAACTGTAGAGAATAACGAGGATTTTTCCTCATGGCTGCAGAGAATAACAAAGAGTTTTCCTTGTGCTCATGGCTGAAGAGAATAAGAAAGTTTTTCCTCATTGCTGCAGAGAATGAGGATTTTTCCTCATGGTTGCAGAGAATAATGAGGATTTTCCCGTGGGCAGGAAGGGCTGGTGGAGGTGGGCAAGAACTCCTGGGAATCAGGGCTGCTCCCTCCCCCCAGCTGATTTCTGATCCCGTTTCTAGGTAAATATTTGGCGGATAACTGATGGAAACTTATGCAAGTCCATGGAAAATACTATGGAAAATACCCAAGGACTGCTGTGCGTGGAACGGGTTTTAATTACAGTTTAAGGAAAATGAACTAAATCCTGCACTCGGGACATTTCTGTTGGAAGTGTCGACAACTTTCAGCATTTTTTTTCCTTGGAAAACACCGTCTTGATCAGTCCTCCAGTATTTACTTCTAGATGTAACATTGTTAATGGTTTTAAAATGTAATTATTGTATTTGTAAATTGTACTCATTCCAGTAAGGCTGTATTTTGGCAGTTAGACACTTGAGTTTTAGCATTTTACCATTCATGAAATGGATGTAATTTAAACTGTGGTATATAAATCTAATAGTAGTACTGTTGAATGGCACAATGCTTACAGAGGTAGATTGCATTTTGTCAATATATACAATTTAAATACGATACTGGTAGCTGTTATGAAGGGGGTGCCTCATCAAAAGAGAGTTCAGTAGGGCCCACAGGCTGATTTAGTTTTCCTTCAGTCCTTAGTACGTCTCACAGCAATCAACAAAAACCTTCAGGTTTAGCTGGTTTAACTCCAGAAAAATATTTTTGGAAAGGAGGAGGTTGCTAGGACAGTCTCCCAGGAAGGAAATCTCACTTCTGCAAGGAGTATTGACTCCCAATTTCCAGCTCTGTGTTCTCTTACAGCTGCAGATTCCCTGTTGGAATCCCAGCAGCTCTTCCCTGCCCCGTGCCCAGGTATTTTACAGGGAGACAGATGAGGAAAGAAGCAGCAAAGAGGCTGGGTGGTCCCTCTGAGCTCACAGCAGTGGCACAAAGTGTCACTGTTGGGTTCAAGGATGTGTTTTCCGAGCTGCTTCTGGACGTTCAGTTGCGTTTTTATGTTGCTTTGCTGGCTTTTTTCTGCCTTTCTCCCCCATTTTTGAAAGATCTACGGGTTTAGAAAATGCTTTAAAGGATTGCAGCTGCACCTGCTTCTCTATTTTAGCACTCAGGCAGGGAAATGTGTATGGAAAACCACTGGGAAAGGATTCCCCAGGGAGCAGGAGCAGCACGGGGGCTGTTGGTAGCAGCCAGAGCAGGAGCCCAGCTCGCCAGCACTGGGAGCAGCTGTCTTGTAGAGATGGGAAAACACATGGAAGTGCTAAACTGGAGAATGGGGGGCAAAATATCATCCCTCTGTGTTTTCCCTGTCCCGCTGTGTGCTGCTCATTCCTGTGGATCTCATCCCACTCCTGGCAGCACGGTGAGAGCGTTGGTGGCATTCATGTACTGCAGCTGCTGAGCTGGGCTTGTGAAACAGGAGAATTTGGCAATTTTGGGAAGAAAAATGAAGGAACCTTTGTGAAATTAAACACAGATGAACAGAAGAGCATCCTCTGGGGTGCTGGGACTTTGGAAATGTGTAAGGTGACAAAAAGTGCTGATTTTTCAAGTGGTGCCAGGATTAGAGTGGTGAATTTACATTGGAAAACAGCCTGGGCATGTTGGAAGTGCTTTTTCATGGTGCAGTTTGATGAAGGAAAGCAGAGATCTGTGCCCATCTTAAGAGAAAAGAAGGAAATGTGGGGATATTTCAGGTGTGAGGTGGCTCCCAGGCTGAGATTTGGGGGGTGAGCTGTGTGTGAGTTGGCAGAAGGCAGCAGCAGGAAAGGAAAAGCACAATTTGCTTCTGCAGCTTCCCATATCCTCACAGATTTTGAGAGTGCACTCCCCAGTGTTCCACTCCATGAATGATTTTCCCCCTGAACTGGAAATTTGTATAAAGTGTGCAGTTCACCCCTTTCTGACACAGAAATATAGGGGTAAACCCTCAGAATCAGGTTTATGATGTGTACAATTGCTCCAAACCCATCCTTCCAAAAGAGATCTATGGCATAGACCTGAAAAAAAAATGGATTTATAATGTAAATATTACCAGAACATAGAGATTTTACTTTATATTTCATTTGAAAGACAAGGTGTTTACATTAGCATTGGGTTTTTGAGTGCTTTTTAAACAGAAAAACCCATAACCCAAAGCTCCCAAGCTCATCCTGTTTGAGCTGGTGAACAAAACAGAGGTCAGTCACTTTTTGGGGACGCAGCCCTCACGGTCTGGAGGAAGAGATGGGAACAGCCTGGGACATTTTGTCCTATTTCTGGGACATGTGGGATGTGCCAGCACTCCCAGCCCCACAGGGACACAGTCCCAGCTCCAGGCACTGGCAGGTGACACCAACCCTGTGACACTGGGACCAAAAGCAGCAATTTGGGACAGGTTTTTCCATCTTACTCTTGCCAGTTTTTGGCACAGGGTTTTCTCAGAGTGCCCTGGGGTTTGTTGGGAGCTTGGTGAGAGCATCTGGCTCCAGAGAGGGATCTGTAGTGCTCAGGGCATTTAAGCTCTGCAGGCTTCACCTTGGGTTTGAGGCAGGAAAATCTGTGTATTTTCAGGGATTTCATCTGTTTGGAGTTGCCTGGCCCCTCACAGAGAGCAGGGAGGTGAGCACTGATTTGGTTCCATATAGATCCCAGAGTGGTTTGGGTGGGAAGGGATCTTAAAAATCATCCTGTTCCCCCCTTGCCATGAAAGGGACACCTCCCACTGTGCCAGGTTCTCCAACCTGGCCTTGGGCACTGCAGGGATCCAGGGGCAGCCACAGCAAATCTGGGAATTCTATTCCTGGGTCTCAGCACCCTCCCAGTCAGGAATTCCCAATTCCCAATCTCCCATCCATCCTTGCCCTCTGGCACTGGGAACCATTCCCTGGGTGCTGTCCCTCCATCCCTTGTCCCCAGTCCCTCTCCAGCTCTCCTGGAGCCCTTCAGGCCCTGGCAGGGCTCTGAGCTCTGCCTGGATCCTTCTCCTCTCCAGGGGAGCACCCCCAGCTTTCCCAACCTGGCCCCAGCCCCAGAGCATTCCCAAGGGAAGCACCAGAGCTCTGTTTCCCATCAGGGCTTTTCCCAAGCCAGGCTGAGGCTGGAGAGGGGGCCCAGCCCCCTGGCACTGCCCAGCCCTGGCACCCCTGAGCTCAGCAGCGCCAGGATCCATCTGGGAGGAGCAGGAGGATAAATAAAGGAGGCATTCAATCATAAATATGTGAATGCATGCACAGAGAGGCTTCAGCCCCCCTGCCACCTTTCCCAGGTTGCTCCCTGAGATCCCTCCAGCTGGAGCACCCTAAAAAAAAAGAGTCACCACCTCTTTCTCCCAGCAGAAGCATTTTTCAATGGCTGGAGTGCACTGAGAAGGTGACAGATTTTTAATTTACCTAAGAGAGAGTCAAACATTTTTCCCCTACCCTTTTGTGGTTTTTATGTGAAAACATATTGGTTAAAACCCCTAATTTTGAAGCTAGTCATGACCAAAATATGTAGTGCCATCCTGTTGTACTTTCCAGGTCAGAAATTACTGTCTCAAAGACTTCATCTCATAGCCAGAATTCTTCTGTTCCTCTTTTCCTCACAATTTCCCAAGGAAATTAATCCATGTAGAGCCAGGGAGGTTTTATGATAATCAGGATTATTCCAGTCTGGATTTTAATTCTTCTTTCACTGCAAGGCAAGGAAAAGATTTGCAGGAATACACCCCACTCCTGCCTGGCTTCCCTTGTCCCTTTGGGAGGGATGATGCTGCTGGCAGTGGTTCTTGGAACCACGAATTGATGGTGGGATGCTCTTCAAAGGCCTGGGGACAAGCAGGATGTGGTGGAACACACCAGATCCCAGCGAGCCTTTGGGGATGCCCTGCTCATCCATTAGAAATTCAGGTTTTCTGGGACAGTGGGAATTCCTGTGGATGTGCTGCCCCCATGTTGGGCTCCTCATCCATGCAGGAAGGGGTTTTTCACTCCCAAACGTTTTAAGGTTGATGAAATCCTCTGGGTGCTTGGGTGACATGAAACAAACGGAGATGTGGCATGGTCTGAGCCAGGATTTGGGTTGGGATGAGCCGGGAAGCTCCCAGGGCTGGTGGGAGGAGAGCCCAGGATGTGGGACAGCCCCACCGTGACACCCCAGCAGTGAATCAGAGATCCCCAGGTATCACCCTGGACCACTTAATGAACTCCCTCGTGTATAAAATGTTTATAAATATTTGTGGATGAAGATACACAGGTCTATTTTTAAGATTTAAGTTAAATAAGTTAATGAATGGCTGGCCTTTTCTGCCTGAACGTGCAATGAGATATATTATACCTTTAGTCTACGATGGCCTAGGTTCTGCTTAGTCTGTGATGAAAACTTTGCTGCTTTCCTACTGTTCTCAGAGAAAAAAAAAAAACAAACAACCTATAAAAGACGTACAGGTTTGTTGCACAGGGACTACTGCAGCGAAGCTTTGTATTTGACCACTGGTAATATGAATGTGTTGTATTGACTTGTTGAAGATAATCATGAAACAACATATTTTAAATGTTACTTGCCTTATAGATTAGAGTACGACTATGTGGATATCATTTTTGTAAATACTGTTTTTTATAAATGTCTCTCCTCCATCCTCCCCGTCACCGATTTCACCGACTCTCAAATATGCAATTATTTACCATGCAGAGCGTTGTGACAAAGAAATCCCCACATCAGAACAAAGTTTATTCATTCTATACATAAGAACCACATGAAATACCCAACTGAGTTGAAATTTAAATGTGATTATTATTATTTTTTTCCTTGAAAATAAACAAAAAATGTAAAACATTTCTTTTTCTGAGCCAGTTTTACTTCCATATGCAGGAGCACCCAGAGGAAGG
Organism: Loriotus luctuosus; assembly: GCA_035582745.1. Taxonomy (NCBI): domain Eukaryota; kingdom Metazoa; phylum Chordata; class Aves; order Passeriformes; family Thraupidae; genus Loriotus; species Loriotus luctuosus. The sequence goes on along the minus strand of JAWWEY010000275.1, from coordinate 31,180,958 downwards.
GGCAGAGGGATTGAAGACTGGCCCAAGAAAGGGTCCCTGTCCCAAAAACCATCATTGCTGCTGGAGTTATGGGCAGTGTCCCAGCATGGGGACAGGTTGAGGGTGGCATGTGGGGGCACATGAGGATCCACAGGGACTGTGGGGATGGATGGAGCTTCAGGGACTGGGGCTGTGGGGACATGAGGGATGTGGGGTTGGGGGACCTGCGGAGGCCATGGGGACACTTCAGGGCTGT